>JACTOM010000070.1:4664127-5119176 GCA_015832385.1 Elymnias hypermnestra
TGCTGCTGATATAGATGCAATATTTGTGCTGCAGAAAAGGGCCGTTCGTGCGATCTACAATATGGGTCCAAGAGAGTCGCTAAGAAACAAATTCAGAGCAGTAAAAATAATGACAGTTCACGGCGTATATATATTAGAAAACTTGTTGTACGTCCATAAAAATATTGACTCTTTTAGGAAGAAAAGTGAATGCACCTCATATAACTTAAGAAATGGAAATAAAATTGCTGTAAATTCTAGTAGGCTACATAAAATTGACAAGTCATTCAAGGGTAACTGTATACGGTTCTATAACAAACTCCCAGAAGAAGTTACAAAAATGTCTCTTAATAAATTTAAATCTTTTATTAAAAGAAAACTAATTGAGAAATCATTCTATAATTTGAAAGAATACTTAGAAGACAAAAAAGCGTGGGAGTGAATGAATTGCTCTATATGTATATAGATATAGAATAAATTTAAAATATATATTATAATGATGATAACAAAAAAACGTACACCCGACTGAGTTTGTTGTGGGCTCTTCTCAGATCAGGGCGCGAAGGAACCCTCGTAACTTTAGATTGTAAGTCGTTCTTTTATGTTATCATCAGTCATTCATTTAAATAATAAATGGAAAAAAAAACGATATTTGACGATTCAAAAGTGCTGTAATAGGCCTACTTGAATAAAGATATTTTGACTTTGACTTTAATGCCATATTTTAGAGTGAAGAAGGTTCAGAAATCATTTGTCGGGTTGAGCATACGCATTTTTAATAATAGTTTTAAGAATTATGTCAAAAACGCCTTATTAGAAAAGGCATATTATAATGTTGAAGATTATTTAAGCGAATAAGATGTTTGGACTTGATTCCAGTTGCACATGAAAGCTAAACTCATTGTAACCTACGAAAACCGTCGAGTTTCTCACCGGTTTCTTCCCAGTGTAATCAACTTTCCGAACCGGTGGTAGATTTTTTACTAACGAACAGACTACTGACGATTTAAAAGTGCTCTTTGAGGCTACTTGAATAAAGAATATTTTGATTTTAGAGAGTCTCGGTTCGGATCCCGGGTAGGCATCACGAAGTTATATATATAAAAAATATGTTTATTTTTTGCTGACAGAATAACGCTTTATTATGATCACATCTGATGGTAAGTGGTGACTGTATAGTGTGCGCCAATTTGGTAGAGGGAACTCTTAAAGTAAAGCCATTATCATGTGGCAGGTTAATGTAATGTATAAGTTTTTTTTTTTTATTATATTTTTTTGTGAAACATGACCATCGCTTGACAGCTCACGTAAAATGTCATTTTCTACGTAATGTGTTTAAGATGTTCCTATTTAATAGTGTTGAAATTTTTTTTTTAAGGTGAAATTCATATTACGTTTGTTAAAAGGTCGTCTCGAATGCGACACCCACAAAGAACGACTCCTTTTTAAATACATGTGCTACGAACTGGAGAGATTACATAATGGTGAAGATGTCACGTTCCATGATGTCATCAAGTAATCTATAACTTGTATTCCTGGTTATTTTATCGCTTGCTATGTTTTTATTGAAAATTATATCTGAACTAAAAGATGCTTGTTCTTCGATGTTGCTTCAGAAAGAATTCATAATTGCGATTTTTAAATGTATTGTATATATACCGATATAAATATATCCTATATATTAATCTAGTTAATAATATGTATGGCAAATTTTACCGTACTTGGTCAACTGTTTTTAATTAGTCTCGGTAATCAAATACACATTATATTAATGCTATTACTATACTAATAACCCACGGTAATTGACAAATTCTGTATAAATTTTAATATTTTTTAAGGCATCAACATCAATTGTCTATTCATTGGATTATAGAGTACATATCTGAGCTCACATTTGAGTGGACAATAATTATAAATAACATAATATGCGTGACGAACTAGTACAGTGTAGTTATACAAAAAGTTTTCTTTTTAGCATGCTTTCGTATCGTACAGTTGATATACGAAAATCATTACAAATGGAGGAACTGCTGGCGCGCGAGGAATTTGAGTTCCTTATCGAGGAAGAGGTAGCAAAACAGACTATACGAACTTGGCTCGAAGGTTGTCTCAAGAAAATACGCGCTAACAGCAGTGTAAGTGTGTCTCGTTACATTGTAAGAAGCTTTATTTAAACGTTAAAAAATGCATTATCAAAACTCCCTCGAAAGTCCAAAGTTAAGACTGACAAGGACAAGTCAAGGTCGCCAGTCATTTTTGTTCAAATATCTCCCTTCACCGTTCATATTTAAATCTAGTTCAAGCCTGCAAAGGTAAAGGAAATCCTTAATGTAAATAATGTGATACTCTATATAAATAAATACTAGTATTTTAAGTCATTTGAATTAATAGTTTCATATTGAAGCTTTATTAATAAAAAACATTTACATATTCTATTCTTAAATATTGTAAGTTATTTGGTTTGGTTAGACAATTTTATTTAAAGTCTGGTAATTGAACCTTTTATTTATAATAGAAACAACAAACGAGTCTTATAGCTGGCTTAAGAAAAACAAACGAACAACCCGTAGACATCAACAGCGAAAAGGAAAAAGAGAAACAAGAAGCTGAGGCACAGGTGAACCTTTTCTATATATTTCTTTATTGTCTATATGTATTAGTGGGCACAAGAAAATTGGCCATCTGACTACCCACATCGATGTGTATATATATAATATTAGCAAACTTGGACCATAACAATAGCTTCTGCCAGCGAATTCGTCTGTTTCAAATTCCGAATTAAATTCAAAGATAAATAGGTACTAATGCCGTCCGTGGTAAATAAAAAAAGCGAGTGTTCTTTAAACCGTACAATTTTCGTACAATGGAATTAATGTACGGAAAAACCAATATTTGTTAAAAACCTAGATTCTATTCAAAACTGCTGTAAAGGTTATTTTATTTATATAAATTTAATTCTATGTACTCAAATCAAGTCCATATTTGTAACAAATTAATTATGTTTTGTACCACTTACGCTTCTTAAACGCGGCATATAAACATATTTTTCCTGTACAATAAAAAAGAGAGCTACAAATATGACCTGTGTAGAAAGAACAGCCGCTGCATCTACAGAGATGATAGCAGTGGTTAAGCCGGTATACTTACAAAGGTCCCATACGATAATCAAGTTCAATAATTATCTGCACACCCAATTTCAGTCGAAAGTTTATCAACCTTTTTAACGTGATTTGGGACCACACAGCCCTATAAAAATTTTCACAATTTTTATATTCATAGGATTTCTGTGAATGTGTATAATCATTATTTCAGCAAACTGCTGCCAACGGGGGTCGCACAGAAATAACTGAGTCAACATCACAGCCCATTATGTCTAGTGAGATACTGTTTTACTACTTTCGTTATGTTAGATAAATATTTTTTTGTACACCAAGAAGCTCATAAAATAAAGGACTTAACGAATAGCTAAGGCATCTTGCAAAGGCAGTCATAGTAGACAACCTTTGGATATAGGAAATTGTCAATAAAAGCAAGCAGGTAGTACGATTGAAAACTACATAAAATGACTATTGATTGTACCTTGTGTCACGGGGTTTGTGACTGCTCCGAGAAGGATCGGTCGATTTTAATGATTTTTTTGTATGTTTGGTTGGTATAAAAATAGAATATAAATTATTTTTCACCCTTCCACACCCACCCTCCAATTTTTTAATTGTGTTGGTTATCGTGTATAGGTTGTAACTAGTCATGAACGAATTCGCCCACCAGTCCAGACCCCAGAGTAATTATAAAATAGAATTTCTTAACATCGTAGTGACCCTTAATTCTATACCCAATCCTAAGATAGGGTAGGAAGCTAATAGAGTATATTTTTTATTGCGTTAAGCTATTGCAGTTGTATAAGGCATGATGTTCTAGCGGTAAGACGAGTGAACTGTGATTGATAAAAGTCGGGAACTTGCATTTTTCGCAGCCATCATTAAGTTTATTTTGTTCTTTCGGATCATTCATTGTGCTTTTTGTTGAAAGAAAATATCGCGATTAACCCTGCATATCCCGGGTGTAATTCCGGGATATGCGGGGGGCCAACCCGCACTGTAGCAGCGTTGTGAGTCTATGGTCTAAAAACCTCTTATCTAAGAGTGAGGAAGTCTGTACTCAGTTGTCGGACATTAATACTTACCTTTTCAACTTATTGCAGTTGTAACCTCGTCGACGGATACTCAACCAAAGCGCTCTTCTGGCAAAAATCAATTTAAGAGATCTGGACTTCCTTCCGTAACTATACCGAGGTGCGGTTTTCTCATGTTTCTCATTATGATAATGATGTATCTTATACTGTATATAAAGATGTATTAATCAAAAACAAAATATTCTTTATTCAAGTAGGCTCAAAAGCACTTTCAGCCCAAATCTACCACCAATTCGGTAAGTTGGTTTCGAAAAGAAACCGACAAGAAACTCGGCAGTTACTATTTTAAATACAGTAAAATTTTGATTTTTTGTGCATATATTTATTGTATATGCACCGTTATATATGATTTTTTTTTAAACTTTGCAGACCCGAAAGCCCAATTAAGAAATATTTACAGCCCACGTTGAGTGACCCACATCCAGCCCTCAATAAAAAAACAACCACACGTAAGTTTCTTATATTCATACCAGCTGACCTGCATAACTGCTGCTTTGCACACTTAAATGTGTATATATATATTGCTTATGTAGCTTTGCCACACCCCACTCCCTCGAGGTGTGGCACCATATTCCGCTATTAAAATCGCTGATTACGTCTAAGATATGCATTGATGAATTGAAACGCTGTTAAGGGTAGTTTTGGTCTACATGTACATCTTACATAATGTATTTCATTGTATAAGGAATAATACGAGTACCGTAGTGTATAAAATGGTTATTATATAATACATAATATGAAAATAATTGGTTTTCTGTAAGGTCGAGTTGCGAACGATAATTTTACGTGATAGTGTCGTAAGACAACACTGATGAGATAACCAATGGAATTAGGCCGGTCGCGCCTCTCTATCGTTAGATCCGCACTCTCGTTTGCACGCACGCTCAGCTGGAACGTGGCAATGAGACAAGCTTTTTAAAGCGCGCAGTCATTTTTTATAAGACATCATCTCGTAAAAAAATGTTCGTACTCAAAATAGAAAAAATATATACGGTTTACAATAATATTATATATCGCAAAAACTACCATTGCACTGTTGATAACTGTGCGTGTTAACAAACCGCATACAAAATCTAAATTGTTTTTGTATTTGAAAGTTGTGTATGAATTTAGCTTAATCTTCGACCATCATGCAAAAAGGAGAAAAGAAAGACTGATAAGAACATGGGGTCTGGCTGTGTTATCGACACGGCCGTTTGTTGTGCGTGAATACGCTTCGTAACGAGTGATAGCTTTAATATGGCCGAGCTTCCCCCTCCGCCGCGCGCGACGTGTTACAGTCCTTACTTAGCGTAATAAATCCTTTAGCTACAGAGTTGTGTAAGTGAATTTTTGATGGCGATGATAGATATGTAGCTACGTCACCGAACAATAACCCCCGATTTTGTTATCATTCGTTTTTTTTTATTGCCTCCTTATGGATGAAATTTTAAAGACATAATTACGTCAGAAAAAAGTTGGGCTCTGTTACAAACACATTGTTCATGTCCTACTCAACGTTGTGTAGTAGTTACAATATATATAAACAAGTTACTGTGTTATAGCGGTGGGTGTGGGGAGCGTTGGGACGAAGACCAACAGCCGCGCGCAAACCGCACACAACAGCCCCTGTGCACCGCATGTCGCCCTACAAGACGTACACTCTTGGTGGGGAGCGCGTGTTTCCGAATACGCTCATTAATATGACAGGATAGCCCAATAGAGGACGCGTGAACACTTGTTCAGATTTATTCTTAATAATTTATTTACAAGAATCTACAGCAATGTGGTATAATAATGATTACATAACATAACATTGAACTAAGTAATAGTATGCAAATCAAATAACTTGTACAATAAGTTAATACCATATACGAGTATATAATCTAGATAAAAATGTCAAGAAAATCCCTATGTTTTTAAAGAAATAATAATTGTCAATACGTTGAACATTCATACAATCGATACATTAATTACCTTAATAAAAACATTCTAATAGCATTTTATTGAAGTTAAACTTCTTTAGGCGCAAGAGGGTAAATTAGCGTCACGAATATGTGCAGCTTTTTTTATGCTAAGTCGGTTGAAGGTTAGGTAATTTTAATATTTACAAATATCATGTGGAATTTTAATTTGCCACTGGTCATTTAATAATTGAATACGCAAAATTTTTTGTTAACATTGACAAAATAGCACCTGACATTTTTATTTATAATTTCTCATTTGAGATTACGATCAATTACTTGTATTAATTTTTGACACTTATTATTTTAATGACAATTATATTTAGTAAATGCCTAAAATGTCCTCCTTTGTCCCTCCCTCTAAGTCTCTGAAATATAAAGTTTTAAATTTGTATAAATATAAACAAGACTTAAAAAACTGGTTGCCAAAGAAGTTTTACTTCTGACATCATACTTCTGGCACTTTTAATTTATTGGTATTGCTTTTAAGGCATTTACAGTAAATTCCAGTAACCCTTGCTAATATATACGAGCTATTGCTACATTTCGATACATACAGTTTAATAGGATATCGTATATATCCATCCGTGTTAATTTCGCTGTTGCGTTTAAAGTATTATGTACATGGCAATAGCAGGATATATATTTTTTTTTAAACCGGTTTAGAGCTGTCAAATTGTCCCACATTGCACATAGCCCTGATGCATTTCTTTCGAACTCTGAACACTAATCATACTGACATATAATTGTGGTGCAAATCCTAGTCAGTCGGTAAGTTGCTGTTTGTAAAACTAGTGTCTAATTGTTGTTTAAAATTTATCATTGTAGTTTTCAGTGAAGTTAAAAATTGCATATATGGGTAGCAGCAATTCTGGGACATGTGTAGCCTACCAGCCCGTATTGAAACATCGTCTTGGGTCTAAGCCCAAAAAGCCTTCTCTCTGACGAATAATAAGAAGTTAATACGCTCATTCGCTTTTTTGCATCAGTCACGCATAATCAATCCTTTTAATATCAACTCAAAAAGTATTCAAATTTATTATTAGTCCATTCAATTATACTTTTGAATCATGTAATCCAAGTCACTTTGTTTTTTAATCTAATGTACGACTTATGACGATATTAAAGAACTCCTATTTTGAGAAGAATCCACAACTGTTTAAATTCGGTATCCTTTTTTGTCGTTATCATTACAATGTTACCATCAGCTTTGTAGATTCTAGTATAAAGCAATTCATTTTTATTATGATTTTGCAATAAATGAATGCTTTTTATTATGTAACCGTAATTTTAATTTTATTTTGATTATTCTATTTCGAATTTAAAATTTAGTTAGTCGTTCGTAATTTCTTTATAATCTTTATTGCACAAAGTGCAAAAAGGCACGCTCTTAAGTTAAAAAGCTTCGCTAAATTTTATTTTTGAATTGTATAAGTTTAGATTAAATGTCTGTTGTTCAAAATCATTGTTATCAAAACTAATTCATTATTCAAATAATAAGTTTCGATATTATTTCAGTTACAAACTGGGCCATTTTTAATTGTAGTTGATAAAATAATTTGAATTAGCATTTTCAATCACCTAAAATTTATAGGCACTAATTGCACTAAAGATATTTCCAGCTATAGTCAAATGTTTTTAATTCAAAGTAGTAAATGTTGTATTGTATCAAATTCGATAATAGTAAGTGTTGTGTTTTAAATGTATTCATTGTCTAAGAAAATAAAGATGTAATTTCCTCGATATCCGTGTTTTTTTAATTAATCAACAATTTACAGAAATCATTCAATAATTTACAAGTATATTTTCAAACAAATTCTACTATAATATCAAAAATATTTTTTTATATGCTTGCAGTTTTAATGTAATTTTATAAACGACATTAAAGTCTAAGACAGCTTATTTTCGCAATCGTAAAAATGCAATAAAATGTATGTCTGACCAAATAAAAAATCTGGTGTGTTTAGACCACACGATCGAAACAATATATACGTATAATCTATACACGTTACCTATAAGTATATTGGTTTTCTATGAATATTTAAATTTATTATGGTCGCTTCATCCGATTACACATTTCAGAAGGCCCTCATCACGCATTCACCAGCTTACGTACGAAAAAAATATTTAAAAAAAATCAATCCTGAAACATTTTATAGGTGTACAATAAAGGAACTTCTATATTAAGTCTCGTAGTTTTTCATGTACAATTAATCGAAAATAAAACACCAATGACGATTTCAATAATTCTAATCAACAAAATATACATTCAATAATAATTAAATTAATTCGATTTGTATCATTGCAAATAGTGGCACATTCCTAAAGCGAACAAGACTATGAGTGTAACTGTGGTTAATAGACAAATGTAACGACCGGCTATCGGGTAATGGAATAGTTTGGCGCGTAGCTTCAGAGATGCGGCGTACGCTAGTACTGTGCTGATCTCCTCCTGCGATGTATCCTGATGGAGGAAGGGTCGCACACAAAGTTCATGTCCCACTGACTGAGTGTGCCGGCATTCCTTTGAAAGACGCGCGGCCTGAACACATACAAGTAAATGTAATATTAAAACACCTTACGCTATCTAGCATAACCTCAAACTCATTACATACAAAGAAACTTTTTACGTGGTCTTCCAAATAGCGCTTAATTTTTTTTTTTTGTTACAATACTGGCTGAACCAAATCCTGGGTCAGATAGAATTCTATTTCAGTTTTAAATTGATTACCGTTTAATTAGTTACGTAGCTTATTTAGTTGTTAAGAGTAGGTATGTATATTTAATTTCTGTTTAGTAAGTACGTATTAGGAACAATAGGGCTGACATGTTTAAATTTAACAAAACCCCTGAAAATATAAATAAGATTTGAAAAAAAAAACTACTTTGAAAAATTTACTAATATCAGGCGCTATATCCTGTCAGCATAGCTCAGTTAAATTAGGATTTGACAGTGAAATAATTGCAAGTAACAATTTTTTATGAGAATCGTTTGGGGTTCTATTCGAAAAATATTAATTCTGGGGACCAAAATTGTAGGAAAATTTATTGTGATCAATTTCGGTTATTAATATTAACGTGAAAACTTGAAAATAAGCAAGTTATTAAATAAACAAAAACCAAAAATTGCAACGTGGTGCATACGATCCGATGATTCTCGAAGAAAATTCCCAATTGCAATTATTGAAATGTTAGCCCTAATTTGGCAGGCCTAGCAATAAAAAGAAGAAATACGTTACAAAACTTATACGATTTAAATAAGATTGATGTTGTGATGTCCAATATAGTCACCTGTATAAAAGGCACCATTACTGCAGATATCCATAGCATTTGGTTAAGCACGCTTAGGCCAGCGATAGGTTCCGTACCGGTATCCACTTTATCCAAGTTCAATAGCCATAGAACGCCAGAAATGGCCCAGGATAGATTAACTATTGTAAACAAGCACACAGCCGGGGCGAGATCGTTGTTCAAATATTTTAGCAATTTCCGAAATTCAGCTATTTCCTAAAATTATATAACACTAGCTGCTTATGTTACATATAATACACATACCTTACTGTGTCGGCAGATTATTATACATTACAGAGTTATGGTATGGTTATCTTTAACATGTACCTAATTTGAAATTTTATCCTTGAAATTTTCTATTCCCGGTTTCGTAATATTTTCACTTCGTAGTAAAATAACGCACTATCAATTTTAGTGAGATGCATTAACCATTCATAATTAACTGGTATAATTCAAGTAAAAGTATTGATATCGAAACTTGGAGAACTCCTAAGGAATCGTCGTTAAGCTTAAATATTATTCAGTAAACACCTCTTCAAAGAAATTATACTAGCGTTTATCCAGGAAAATGTTACAGAAGTAAGACTGCGCAATATAATAAAAAAATATACCTAGTTATCTAATTAAGAAACTTACACGCATCCAATTTAAAGGCGTTATTGTCCTGTTCAAGAGCCGTTCTTTCAAAAACATAAGATGGGCTTGAAGAAGCTGTGCTTGCAGGCAATAGCTTGTGATGACAGTGGCCTGAACCATATCATGGATCAAGGTACAAATGATGAGAAGAATCTTGAGACCGAGTAACACTTCACTTGAACTGAAAAATTTTACCTATGCCCAATAAATTATACTCATATATTGTAAAAAGACATGGACTCTAGGATAATTTTTTTGACTTTTAAACTGGGGCTGCAATGATTGCCTCGCTAGAAGAGGTTTTGCACTTTATTCCCGGCAAGACAAATTTAGGAAATTACATTTTCTAATTTGTCTAAGTCTGGAATAGTGGAAAGATTCACCCATCGCTAATTCTATATCGCTAATCTATCAGCAAAGATACAATGCTGTGTAGACACCATAATTGGTAAAATTATCTCTTACTAGGTTAGTACGCCTTCATTTTAGACTGTAATATTATTTACCATCAGGTGAGATCACAGTGAAAATCTAACCTGTCAGCAATAAAAAAAGTAATTCTGAAAGCATACCTGGATTCCATCCATCTAAACATAATTGTTCCTTTTGCCATCATCAAGTTAACAGAGCACAACGAAATGCACATCCATAAAACACTCAATATTATGAAAAACCATAACATTCTTAACAATCTCTTAGGCTTCGCAGTGGGCATTCCTTGCGGTGCGTATGAAGAAAGTAAAAATACCTGCAAATGTACATGTAAATTAATGTCATAATTTAAAGAGAATATAATATCTAAAGATTTTAATAACTTACCCTTTCCATAAGATTTTGTAACTGCTCATTATCAGATATTCTGAAGAGATATAATGCATATAAAAATCCTGAAAAATGTAATAAACTGGGTCCAATATACGTGAATGCTACATTGCCGTAACATACCTGCTTATAGGCATCGTATTCTAAAGACGATGTTAAAGCTAATGGTACTAATTTGTAACAAAATCCTCTGTCTCGCCTGAAATTAATTTCAATTAAGTAGAATAACACACATCTGAGAAAAAATATATAAAACATCCAATTCATTGACTGTTTATAAGCAAATATTTTATCGTTGAGATATTTCTACATTAACTGACTTTTTTTTTCACGCTGGGAAATGCATTTACGCACTAACCCCGACCCGTAGCTCGGATGTGTGGGACTCTGCAAGGGAGGAGACTCGCAATACCCACTAAAACCCAGCGGAACCCTCTCCATCCGTGAGTGAGGCACCAGAGAATCAGCTTGCGCATTCCTACCTGGTTTCTCGGATGAGTCCGACTGAGGTTGCTTTTAGTCGAATTACTTAGTATATATGTGGGCAAGGATTCATAATATATCTGGTTGTTCCCAGCGCTGCCACGGCGTAATAAACGAATTTGTAAATGATACCGTGGAAATATGGAAAAATCCGTAATCTATCGGATAGAAACATCGATCTAAACCATTTTTGAAAGCACATTGTTTCATCAAAATCGGCCCTGCTGTATGTATAAGAGGAATTCAGCTACATACATACAGAAGAATTAAATATATAAATATGACTAGCTTGTTGCTGTGGCTGTCTTTACATTAAAATAATTTGAATTACCAAGTCCCGTGTATGTTAGATATATTTTTTGTTATATGTCTGACACTCTAAAACATTTAATAAACAAGGATTCATTAAGAAATATCACATACATATTATGGAGATATATGTACACGCGAGGTTGGACTATACAATAATCTTCACAACTATTATTATTACGTGGACATTCATATTGTAAAAACAATATACTCAATTACCTGAAACATGCCATATATTGAAGGATATATCCAAGAAACATGAATATTGCTACTTGAGCAGAGTGAAAATGTGAAAAGCAAATTGCATATTTAGACGAATTTGATGCATCCACAACGGGTCTTAATCCCATAATAGTGAGAAGTTTTAAATACGGAAGTAATATCTAAAATCAAATAAAGGGCAATGTTATTAAGTATGATAATAGAAATCATTATTAGTATAATAACGAAAAATTTAACAAAACCTTTGATTTACAATAGTGTAAAATAGCAGACGTGCTCATATATTCAGTGTCAGGAGATTCCGTTATTTCGCCAATCTGTAATGTAACTCTGTATTATTTCTTTATAAAGATCCTAAAAACCCTACAATTTCAAATTAACATTTAATACACTGATAATATTTGAATAATTAGAACTGACGTCACAAGATGTATGGCTTGTAAATACAAAATACTCAAGAACACTCACTTCGACACTATTGACGTCAAGACTAGATCTAGTGGATCTCTCCATAGCTGGTACGCCCAACTTGTCGTTGCCCAGTACATGGCTATCCAGAAGATCACTGGCTATGCATTGAAATAAAAGCCCATTAGCCATTTTATTGCTCATATCTTTACTTTAATTATCAAAGAACGCATAATATAAAAGATAACTCTTAAATATGTCTAAACGTTATATTATTTATGGGCGGTAATTGAAGAATAACAAGTAATTACTGTACTGCAAAGACACTTAGGTATAATTCTAATACTTACAACTACTGTATGATCCATTGTCGTTTTGCATTTTTACTCTTTTGTGAAATATTATGAACTGCAATCCATTGACAAGTTTAATGTATTTTTACGAATTACCCACGTTTAATACTTTACCACTTTAATAATTACGTAAAATGTCAATAATCAACTGCATTTTAATGCAGCTTTTAAACTGTTTGGTGATAGTTATTGTTACAAAAGAATTGAGCAGGTGTATACAACAATTTGTACTGATTTTCACAATCAATTATACTGTTAAACTCTGATAGTTAACTCTGAGGAATCCAGGGATGGCAGAAGTTAATGTCAAAATATGAAATACGTACGTAGGACACAATATTTGTTTATTATTCTATATAATTGGAACTTAGTTTAAATGTACTAATGTTAAGTTTTAAAAACAGTCTAAAGGTTTGTAATTAATGTTGAACTCTGATACACTTCCATTAAAATGATAAGGGACGAGAAAAATTATGTTTTTGCATTATACTGAAAGTAGAACGAGGCGTTGGACCTCGAACTATAAAAATAGATTTTTTATGTATAAAACTAGCGAGAATATTTCAATCAGACACTGCAACAGGCGTATATTGATTTATGCGAACAATGTATTCATTTAGCTTGGTGACATGGTGGATGGAAGTGCTACGCTACTGATAACCGAATATTTTAAAATTCAAAGATATCGACTTGGTGTTAATGTCCGGCCCCGTTAGCCTTTCTCTTTATTGCATATTATAATGATTTCATCTTAACGTTTTAAACAAAGGTTTAAACTTTTAAATTGAGTAACTAAGCATTCTTTTAGCACTAAGGAACATTTTCGATATTCCTTAAATCTTATACACTTATTAATAAGGAGCACTTGCAAAATACCTGGTACGTTTTTAGAATCTTTGGCTATCTGTGTATAATATCGTTTCTATTATTCCTTTGTGTATTACTAAGATGAATTATGCATGAAACTCATTTTTATGAAATCTTTTACGTGAAGTTATTACGATGATTTTTATAATATGATTTATCATAATATATAAATATGTACTATAGTATTCAAAGTTATGAAAATCATTGATTTTGACCTGTTATAAAACTGGCTAACGTAGTTAAAAGATACGTTTTATGATGATATGGATGAAATGTGTACCTTTGATTGTGATCTCAAATAACAGTGATAGTGATGATATAATCAAAGATGGTGGGCTAACTTTATACTAGCTGAGTGTATCTTGCAAGTTTACCGATAGAATCCCAATTTTAGTTGGATAGTAACTAGCCGATGTCTCCCACCAAATCAAACCTTCGCAAATTAGAAAACACAATTATCTAAATTTGGCCTGGTAAGAACTTTGATTCTCTGCTAGCCTGGGTCCTCTACTAGGGAAGCGCGAGCACTCGCAATATTACGCTGGCGAGACCGATGATTAATTAATTAATAATAAACAAAGTGCAACCCAAGTATAAGAAAACTAAAAGAACTTTTTAAATACACATACAGTGGGGTTTCGTTACTTAGTTGCTTCGTTGGAACAAGATCAAAAAACTTGTTACTTAGCATCGAACAACTGTCTTATGAAGATTTTAGGTGTGAGAACCGATTGACATGAATTGCTATCGAATTTTGGAATAAAATTAATTGATAGTATGAGTTATGTCAAATTTAAATAGGTATTTACTGGATGCTTCCCGTAATTAGTACATATTTCATATTCGCTCGGGATTCTATCATAGAAAGCCATCAATTACTTAGATGAAATGATAAACAAAGTTTGGAAATAATATTTTATAATTTATTACAATCTCTTTGGAAGCTTCTTTTTTGTTAAAAATCCTGTTCTCCTAACAATCTGTTTCCTTTCCTCGTAGTGCTTCTTCATTTTCTTTTGACTTTCCGATGATTTTTTCTTGTCTCTCATGGTAAACTTCATTTCTCTGTTGCCCCCAACACCGGAGGCTACAGCTGAACCCTCGTTAGCAAGCCTGTCCCCTAAACTCTTTCTACTCACTTGCATAATATTTCTGACATTGATAGTCTTAGGTGCGTTACTAAATTCATATACTCTCTCGTTTCTATCGGTTTCGTCATCGTCATCTTGATTTTTGTGTCTAATAATTTTGTGCTGTTTTTTAACTTCCTTAGCCCATGTTCGTTCATCATCAGAACTGTCACTGCTCGATTCATATAGATCACGATCGGAATCTCTGTCCCCAGCGTCTTCAGTCTAGAATATAGAATCAAAAATAAAAAAAATGTTTTTTTCGTTTATCTATATATATATATATATTTATATATATATATATATATATATATAAATATATGTNTATAAAAACAAATCAGATACGTAACAAACCAATGATAAAGAAAAGAAAAATATTTCAATAGGCGATCTTATCGATACTTCCAAACAACCTTAAAGGAGACCTGGTTAAGATTTAACATCACCCATGCATGAATTTTTATTTTATAGCTTAATTTTTATTTTATAACTATTAAAAGAGTTACTTTCTTAGTATTCTCATTAAAGCATTATAAATAAAACTTTATCAGTTTTTATTGTCAAAATGTTTGTAATATTTTGATACTAGGGCCGGAAAGGTTAAAAAAAGATTATATGAAAGAGTGAGATAATGTTGATTTACCGAATTTTTGAAATTATATAAGGATGATTCAAGTAGGATTTCGATAGGATGTGCATTCCACGAGCGTGTAGCTTTAATTGTAAATTATTCCTAACAAAAGTTAATGCGTTGCTTGACTTCATAGAGTTCTAGCATTACATACCTCCACATTTTGTGGCTCCATTTTAGGTTTGTCTTTACTCTTGTCAAGTCTTGACAGAACAGGATTCAGTAGGCGATACTCGTCAGCTTTCTTGTCCACTTCGAAGTCCGGATTTTCAAAGAGAGCCTATGGGATATAAAAAAAAATCATTCACAACCACATTGATACTACTTTTCTAGAAAACATGAATATAATAGTTAGAGATAGGAGCAACTATATTTTGTATGTTTTTGTGTCCCTTCTCGTTCGCATAGGGAACACAGCACACTATCCTATGTATTATATGACACAACTTTATAATAAATACTCCGGCGTCTCCTGTAATCTAGACATCTTTGCTAATTACTTTTGCCTTACTTTTTTTGGTAATGCATTAAAAAGTAAACTGTATACTTTTCAACATTAGATTAATTATTTTATTGAACCTTCTATTTAGGTTTACTATTTGTGGTGGTTTTCATTATCTCTTATTTTTAATGTATTTAGTTTTATGTATTTAATGTATGTAATTAGTTTTATGCAAAATCCATCTGTATCTATGAATGATTCTGTGACATTCTGTGATTGATATAAATTAAAAATATAAATTCTATTTCGTTATTTGTCTAGGTCTAAAGTAGCGACTTGAACTAAGCAAAACAATTCAGTTTCGCGACGATGCTGTGCAGAAACCACTAAGAGGTAATTACCTTGTGCAAGATTTTTTTATTGACAGGTTCTACGGACCATTGATCGAATCGCGCTAACCTGGTAAAAGGTAATTTAACTCTTATGGTTTCTACACAGGATCGTATTGGAACGCAACATTTTCGCTTACAGGCACGTCTTAGCTGGTGTGTAGGTAACTAGTCCGGCCAGAGTCTACCACCAGTCCAGATTCAGACAAATCAGAAAATGCAATTTAATGAATTCGCCCTATCGAGGATCGAACCCGAGGCCTTTTCAAACTAAGCAAGTACTAGCACTGCGCCAGCCAGACCGTCGAGAAATTGAATAATGCGATTTCGGGTAAATTCCTCCTACCTTAAATCTGTCATCCTTAAGCAAATTGGCAGATCGTTTAGCTCTCCTTGTTTCGGTCTCCTTGAGACGTGATGCCAAATCACGATTGACTTTCGGCAAATTGTCTTCAAGTTTTATCCTAGAGGGTCTCTCTTGCTCAATTTTTTCTCTAATTTTCCTCTTCTTATATTCTTCGAATGCAAATGGATCGGCGATTGATTTTGCCCTCTTGTACAATCGTACGTCCACAAAATATCTGAAGTCAATTATAAATATATCAACATAATAATATCAACCATATCAGAATCAAGAGTTCACTTTTAGACAATTTGAATTTTACGATTATATCAATCCCATTTATCAAGCTTAATCATCGTTTGAAAGTTAAATTACTTTGCGAACGCTTGAGGTGGGAAGTAAGATTATGAAAGCGTGACGAAAGCGTTAGAAAAGTGTGATCGGGAGAGGCAAACGTATATATACTTTACTCAGTCAGTTTCAGTGGTGTGGACACACGACACTCTTAATTTTTTTTATCGCACAGCTATTAAGACATGATACTTAAAATAAATCAAATCAAAATATCTTTATTAAAGTAGGCCTATTAGAGCACTTTTGAATCAAATATATTATTTTCTTCCACACACTAATTCTAATGTACGTCTGATGATGGTATTAAAGAACGACTTAAAATCTAAAGTTACGAGGGTTCCTTCACGCTCTGATCTGAGAAGAGCCCACAACAAACTCGGTCGGGTTTTTTGTATTTTTTTTTTGTTACCATCATCATTACTATATCATATTAGTTTAATATATTTCAATTCAAATTAAAATAATTCGTTCACTCCCACGCGTTTCTATCGTCGAAGTAATCTTGCAACTATATACTATACTAATACCATATCGAGGCTGGAAAGCAAACACATAGTAATCCGCACTATATTTTAACAAAACGTTACTCCTATCAGCTGAATCGTCAGTAGTCTGTCCGTTGGCGAATAATTTATCACCGGTTCAATAAGTTGATTCTTCTGAGAAAAAACTGTAAGTCTCAATAGCTAACTTTTTAAAAATACCGAAATTAGACCAATATCTCTGTTGTCGACAGAGCGCAAGGCATATACAAAAAGACAGAATTTTTCGTTTCGATATACACCGTTTTATAAAATTTTTATAGTTATAGGTACTAAAAAACTCGTGTGGCGGTGTGAATAAGAAAAGCCTAACATGGGATTGATGTAATAATCCCAAGGCTGATTTTCAGTGTCCACCTTTAGACGCTTCTGGACGGTAGCACAATTGGCAATTAAAATACTATTTAATTTTTATTAATGAATTAGTGATATAACTGAGTATTGTCAGATAACGAAGAAATTAAAAAAATATGGGAAAGATATTTTCAAAACCTAATGAATGAAGAGAATAATTGGAGTGGAGTGTTGGAAAATTTTCCATTGAATATGGGAGTTGTTAGAGAGATAGGCATAGACGAAGTACAAAAGGCTGTCCAAAGTATGAGAAACGGTAAATCGGTTGGACCTGATGAGATACCAATAGAAGTGTGGAAGTTTCTGGATGTGGATGGATGGACGTGGCTGTCTTTGTTCTTCAATAAGTTGTTACAAGAAGAGGCGATCCCTGACGAATGGTGTATCAGTTCGCTGGTGCCTATTTTCAAAAACAAGGGTGATGTACACAACTGTAAAAGATCAATAGGACCAAAACAGAACATCTGTTCTGTGATTTCGGGGATCCATCTAGTTTTTCTTCGATTGTCTTAGATGGTGTTTCCCTGCGAGTCTGCTCCGATTTCCGTTACCACGGCTCTATCTTCCAAAACGACGGTGACATTGACCGAGATGTTACTAGCAGGATGAATGCAGGTTGGATGAAGTGGAGGCTGGTCTCGGGAACAATTTGCGATGCCAGAATGCCCCTTAAACTAAAGGGGAAGATTTATAAGACGATCGTAAGACCTGTCATCCTGTATGGATCAGAGTGCTGGGCCACCAAAGGGGAGAATGTAAGGAAATTGCATGCAGCGGAGATGCGAATGTTGAGATAGATGTGTGGAGTGACAATATTAGATAAGATTAAGAATGAGTATAATAGAGGAAGTGTAAAAGTAGCGCCAGTGACCGAGAAGTTAAGGAGTGGAAGGTTAGCCTGGTATGGATATGTAATGAGAAGGGAGGATAGCCATGTATGCAAGATGGTCCTAAATATAATGGTAAGCGGCAGGGCCGGGAGAGGGCGACCAAAAAAAGTGTGGATGAATTGTGTGAAAGAGGATATGTGTATAAAGGGTGTGAATGTAGAAATGACTGCGGATAGAGTGAAGTGGCGAAAGGAAACATGCTGTGCCGACCCCACCTAGTGGGATAAGGGCAAGAAAACAACAGTGATATAACTGAGTGTGAATGGGAAGTGAGTGAATGGGAGGATATACGAATGAATGATAATTGAAAATGAATGAATAAATGAATGAATGAAATGCAGAAGAGTCTCTTGACCTCTTGCTTGGAAACCGTAATAGAAGTAACTTGTTGTTAAAGTTGTTTTTGTTTGTTCATAAAATGTAACTTATAAGTTAAAAACAGGCTAATAAACTAAATTTTGGTAAACCTAATAAACCCAGTATATCTAAATTTCGATTTTCAGCATATATAAATGCATATTGCCTAAAACATTATTTCTTGCAAATAGGCAGAAAAGTGTCGTGATGGTCGCAATATATTTATGTATGTGTACGTGTATACATGTATGTATCTCTAGGAAATTATAAA
The DNA here is from genome assembly GCA_015832385.1 of Elymnias hypermnestra. Lineage (NCBI taxonomy): Eukaryota > Metazoa > Arthropoda > Insecta > Lepidoptera > Nymphalidae > Elymnias > Elymnias hypermnestra. The sequence goes on from JACTOM010000070.1 coordinate 4,683,336, forward strand.
TTTGTTACCCGTGCATATATGCTCGCAATAAATTAGTTCCCAGTAAATGATCAAGGCCAAGTGATTCCAATTCTTGTTTTGTAACAAACTTGTAATCATCATACACAGTTTGTGAAGCCGAACTCTCCATTTCCTCAGTCAAGTTGTCAAGGAACGCACACCAACGCGGCGCCGGCCCTTTTGTATTAAAAGTGGTTTTTTTATATATTTTATTTAGGGTAAAAAACAGTTTTATAATACATACTTATAAATAAAATAGACAACAAATAAACCAATAAAGTATCCACTTAAAGTAGAACCATAATGAACAAAAAACAAAAGAATAAAATGAATAAATTAAAAATGAAATTATGTAACCTGCTTTGCTTTGCTTCTTAAATAGTAAAGTTGCAGTTAATTAAATCTAAGCAAATAATGCAAGAAAAAATTTGAGGGCATATCAACTACATACATATATATCAACTAGAAAGTATTTAATAATGTTGAGAACAAGATGAACCCAACAATAGTGTGTTACTAAGTAGCTGAGGAATATGAGTCTTCTTTATTGGTTAATCAATAATACTTCAAAGTGATGTCACTTCATTCAAAGGGTTTTTAACTGAGATTTAAAGGCTGAACCCAATTAGAAAAAAGCTTCTGTATGCACTTATTCTCATTGCTTCTCTGCAAAAATCTATATATTCATTATATGATAAAATAAAATATATTACCTAATGAGGGCACATAATAAATTTGCATTTTTTGATCTTCAACTGCCATCATTGTTAATCCAGTATTTGGTATCACACATAAATCGTTGAAATCAACAGATGATTCAATGTTAGTGTATTGTTTACCCTGTAACGAATCAATCATAAGAAAATTGTATACTCATCTCTGTACATTTATAAGGTAAATTGTTGTCAAAGCGAGCTAAATATAATATATAATAGCCTTACAAGATGATTGCTTTTTTTGGAGTAGTCAATAACTTTATTTAGACTTTGATAATTTCAACTTAATTTCAATAATATAACAATAATATGGATTCAAACATATCTAATTGAAAGGTTTAAAGTAATAAACAATAGTGGTTCACTATACACACATACAATACTCAAAAATTCATGTATATGTAGAATTATATATATACTTCTGATCTTATTTAAATTGTATATATGTAGAATTATATAGAATCATTGCTTACACTATTTTTATCCCAAATTTTAACAACATTTGCATCCAATGAATAAACATAATTCAATTGTTTATGGAATTCTATACATTTGATCGGGATCTCGTTCATGTGATCCTTAACAAGGAGTGGTTTACTGGACCTTATATCATATAAAAGCACATGTCCTGAAGTAGTACCCACTCCCATTTCTAAAGCTCCATTAAATTTTAAAGCACTTATAGCTGGCAAGCTACTATTTCTGTAACAAAGTTAATAATGATTTGGCTATTAATACACTAAATCACTAATTGATTAGTCAGCTTGTTTGGAGACAGCATGAAGTTCTAATTGTTGAGATCTTTAAAGTGAGGTTAACAAACCCAACCCTAAAAATAGTTGTGTCTATGCTGGTGGTTTATTAACCACTAATGTTGAACATATAACTGACCCCTCTGTAGACATCAGATGTCATATATCGCTTTTTACTCAAAAGTTATTGTCAACTGACTATAAACGATAATGTTGGAACGAATGATTTTATGATTATCAATTTTGAATTTATTAGTTAATGTTGAGTGTAGTTGTGTATATTTCTCACACAGACTTCTATGTTCTAGACTTGACATTATAATAAAGTATTTTATAAAAATAAATAATATTGAACATATTTTATCTTTTCAATGCCAAATATTTTATACTAAATGAAATGCGGTTCTGGATTTCTGAACATTCCTTAAAATAATTGATAAGAACATAGGCTTAAACGTCAAAGAAATATAAATTTTTGTAAAATAAATTTGCACATGGTTGTTTTGTTATCCATTTCAAAAATATGATTTCTTGGATTTATTATTGATATTATATTATTTGGTATATGATAAAGAGGCAATGAATCCAACACCTCATTGGATTACATATATAAGGGAATATAGAATGAACAATAAATTGTAATAGTAGATTCCTTATAACATTTAAAGCTTTCAGTATAAATCATTTTCATATTGCTAAATAGAAAAGCACACTTTTGTAATGGAAAATATGTATAATTATTGTAACATAGAATTGACACTTAAACTTAGATATATTTACTAACTTATATTCTGAATCTGAACAATGTAATGCACAGTCCAATATCCCCTGCCTTGATTTTGTGCGAGGATCCCAAGCTTCTACATGACCACTTTCCGTACCAAATACAAGCAGACCATGTTCATCATTTACACTGCAACAGTTTATTTCATTTGCCTTTGTCACAAATGGAGCCAAAAACTGGCCTAATTCCAAATTTAATCTATACACTTCCTGTAAATGTAAGTCAAAAGATCAAGACATCCAATCATATTCATAATCAAAAATATAAACTAAAGATCCATTTCTCACATTTGAAGATCCCACAACAATCAGGTCACAAGATTGCCGATGGTATTTCATATCTCTTCCAAAATGTGGCACTCTAAGACGGTAGTGTCTACCATGTGCCACATGGAATTCCACATAACGATCACATTGTAAAAACACTATCTAAAACAGAATATAGTGTTAAGATATCCACAAAAAAATATTTTCTCATTCAGTTTCAGTAAATTTGATTATTCATGTCATGATGTATGAATAAAATAATCATGCTGTAGTTAGAGTATAGAAAATAAACTTGCCTTTGAGTAATCTTCACTTAGGATTTCAAATGTTACCACCTCAGAATCTAAGCACCTTTCAAATTTTAAAGATAAATTGTTTACATCAAAACATTTTATTCGAGGTTTGTAAATACCAGTTGCCATGATATACTGACCATCTTTGGATACTCGTAAGCTAGTACTGACACCAGGCATATCAAATTCTTGAACGAGCTCAATCCGCCTCCTCAAATCTACATTTTTCTTTAACAGTGCCCGTTTTTTTCTCTCAGTTAACCACTGAAATAGTACAATTGTCTAGTATATTCTGCTTGCGCTCTATCAAATTTAAAAACAGTTCCAAAATGATAACTTACATCTGGTAATGCCTTTCCAGCACTGAGGTTATAAATTTTAACATTATCTATTTCTGATACTTGCATTTTGAAGATGCTATTGTTAAAGTGGTATGTAGAGAACAGAACTTTAAGTAAAAAATTTATGCTATATTATAAAAGGAAATATTTAATAAATGATGAAATGCGGATACTAATCCCATTACAACTTAGAACTTTTACACAAATTTCAATTTCATCTTCGAGTCTTGACAAATTACAATAAACAATTACTAATCAATGTCAAAAGTCAAAACCACATGGTTCATTTTTGTTTGACACTGGCGAGATAATCTGTGCCCAATTGGCACACCTGAAAGCCATTTAACAAAGAAGTAAACGTAACGTCCAAATCGAGTTGGAGAATGGAAAATTTTCTGTCTCGTAATCTTACCTAGATTAGAATAGACGTGTTTAAATTTAGTAGTTACTATACTAGTAAAATAGAAATACTACTATATGATTGCAAATTTAAATAAAATGCCAATGAACTGATTTCATTTGTTTATATTTTAATATTTCTTCAGTATCATTGACAACTCTATATTTCTGAAGGTCTATTCTCACAATAAGTTTTAAAATTATACTTTTTTTGCCGCGTTAGGGAAAAATGATGAGAGTAAATTTATACGATGCGCTCGTCCGTCCGTGCACACCGTTACAAAAAACCGACACCCTGAAATTAGCTATAGTCAAGATTTATTTTTTAAGATTTTTATTTCGCTACGCCAAGTATAACTTCTTACGCATTTATATAAGTACACATACACTTTTTAAATTATAATATAGTCCGTATGATTAAACGCTATTTGATCTACTCATAGTTAATACCTATACTGGTTTTAAAACTACAACAACCTATTAAAGAGATAAAAGTAAGACAAATGTATTTATGATAGTTGATTACCACAGAATATAAAAATTCAAAAATATACATCAGTATTCAGTAATCTACATTAACCTGTGGAGAAACTGTTTCAAAATTGTATATTGAAATATATAGGTTGTCTTAAAAACCATGTTATTATTATAAACATTGAAAATAAGTATATTTTTGGTGTATTACATAAATAAGAGCCGTGTTTAATATAAAACAAAATAATAATGGCGGGGAGAAAAAAACTTCAGTTACCCAAATCTGTGCTGGAAATGAAATTTATGAAGAAGACTAAAGAAAGATTAGAGAAAGAATTAGAAAATACCCAAGGACATGAAGGTTTATACTCTAATATTATCACCAATGAAATGCGCCATGCGTCTGGAAATTATATTTGTGAATCAAGTATTATTTTTTGTGAAGATCTAATAGAAGGTAGAGTGTCTTATAAAGGCATGAACCCAGATATTGAAAAGCTGATGGTTTCCGAAAATAAATCAAGTGAATGCGAGGGTGAAATGGAAAAAGATGTTTCTGACGAACTTTTAGCAAAAAAGATGGACATTCTAAAAAAGAGAAAAATTGGACCAAGCCCTGCAAAATACAAGTTTTCCAAAAAAAGAAATGTTAAATCGAAAAGTGAAGTTTAGCTAAAGCTGTATCAGTATATATATTCAGAATATTCAATTCAATATTGCCCGTCACATACTCTAAGTAACCTTTAGCGATGCAAGGATACAATGTTGATTTTGGAACCAGTCATCCTCTTGTGTATTATTAATTTCCTCTTTTTTTGCCCTATCTTTAGTTAAATTCTTGGAATATTAAAATTGTATTTAATAAGATGATAAAAAGATCTTAAAATGCTAACACTAACCTAACAAAGGTTTAAAACCAAATGTTATATTTGATACTGAAATGTTTGCATACCAGGGCATTAACAACTAAAATGAAACATCCTACATTTATGACAGATAAGATCAGACATTATGTAGTAGTATAATAGTTCTAATAGGATATAGCATCTATTTTCAATATATTTGTTGCTTATAAGGTATTACAAAATATCAAACAAATATAAAACAGTCAATTTATTTTATTACACATTCATAATCATTTTAATAAAATAATTAAAAAAAAATATGCTGTCAGTCTGTAAATATTAATTTAAACAAGATGATAATAATGTAAAGAAGGTACTTTCTTGCTGAAAAAGTTAATGTCATCAAAACCAGTAATTTTTGTGTAACAACATAGTAATGCATAGTAGTAAAAAAGAATTATTACATTTATTTGCTTCTTGAAACATATTCATAAATATGTGAAATTACACATTATTTGGTCAATCTATAAGATAGTAACATTTTTCTTTCATTAGTATAATTTATTTATATAGTCAGATTTCAGTCTGACAGTGTCATATTAGCAAATTAAAAAATATCCTTGAATAGTAATAAATAAAGAAATAAATTTGATTTTCTTGAAGTATAATATATAGGGTATAAGTCTAGATTATGAGAAAGATAACATGAACCACATAATATTTTAATTACAATAAATTGTGTAATCAAAGTATAACCTTCCTCTGTGGTTGGGATATTATTCTGTATCAGTCACACCTGATGTGGATGAGTTGGCTACTGACTGTTTTTGTATATAAGACGTTTTGAATAGAAGACATTCTGTGTAATGGAGCAAAGATACCTTCTTGTTATACTTATGATGTGTGGTATGCTAATATATATAGATATTTAAGTATGGCAATTCATTGAAACGAGTTATTATTTATTTTGTTAACATCGAGACATTACTATTATACCTAGTATACTTATGTTATATGTTCAGAAATGCTAATTTAAAAAACTAGAAGACATAATATTACATCAACCACAGGGAACTAACATATTTTCAGAGATAAATAATACCCCAATCGAACATTTGTGTGAACAAACATTTTTGTTGGAACAATGTCATGCCTGTCACACTACCAAATGGTTCACATAGAAAGCGAGAACAACTTCGATGAAGTTCATATAGTGAGAATGAATATGAAAAAAAAATGTTGCAATAGTGAAAAGACAAATTGTTAATAATGTTAACTGGTTTTTTAATCCTATATCAGCTAAGGCAGTAGACCAGCCTCTCAGTTTATATGTGATACTTGTTATATTTAAAAATCTTAAACAAAGTTAATATACCATAATGATCATTTGTTTCTTTATAAACTATCTTAACAATTTTTATTAGTTACAAAAACCTTTCCTATTATTTAATTTTTTATATTCATATGTATAGTCTTTAACTTTAATAACATAATTGGTTTCATACAAAATATTATAAATATGGCATCAACAACTTCAGAATTAGGGCTATGGAATTTAAAATAATACCTATTTGTTATTACCAATGACTTACATTCATAAAATGATATTATTTCATGCTTTTCTTATAAGGGACAGTTTATAAATATAAAAGCCATTGGTTACTAGTGATATTTTAAGTACATTACACAAAATATAACTAAACTAACGGGAGTGCCAGTTAAAAATTTGATGATTATATACCCCTTTTATATTGTCCTGTCTCAATGATAATTGCACACTTATTTTAAAAATATCGACAATTGTTATACTGTTATTTTCATCTTGAGTTATATATAACCGGGGCATGGACTGAATTGTTGATTAACTCAAGGTAGGCTGATTTTGTTCCCTCGACCGCAAAAGCATTGTACATGAGTCAACATTATATATATCCACATATGAAGACATTATAAAATTATAAGAAATAATTTATTATCAATATTCTATGAAATGAGCATTTGTTATTGTGATATTAATAGGTTACAAGTATTCTCATATTTTGCGTAATGATAGAAATATCCGTACGATAGTAATTAAAATTATCGTACGGTTATAATTATTGGACGGTACCCAGGAAAGAGACAGTGTCTGGCATTCTCCGTTCTCATTAGTGATTCGTTAATATTTGTTTAAAAATAGAATGTCCTGGTGGGGACATTTGGACGGTGGCGTCAGTCGAGTCCTTGCTGCATGAGTGTGTGGAGATCGCGGAAGGCCGCGCCTAGACGACCTTGAAGAGTCTGTCTTTTAAGGAGGAACGCCCTTATGTCGAGCAGCAAACGATGTATTTGTACACATTTCGTATAACGCTCTTCTCTTGGGATGTCGACGCCGAGTGTCCGTACAGGCGCGCTGACGTTCGCCCGTACCACCGATGAAAAATTTCGCACGATTAGCCGTAACGCATTACATCCACATTGCATGTACCTACAAATTGAAAAAGACAGTAAGAAGGAACCTATTAACATCCCTTGCTGGGCATCAATTACATGTAAGGTTTTAGAGCATATACACATCATTGCTTTACTACTGGATATCAGGCAACACATATCCCAGAATTGCTCTTGCGATATGCAGTATGTCTCTCGATGTTTCGCTTTACTTACAAAAGTCTTATTCAAAATCTAAATTAGGCATTCTTATTACACCAATAAGTAATTAAAAGCNTATTTAAAACCGTGACTATTAACTGGCGAGGATGTCTGCGATGTTAGTTTTTAAGATTATTTAGCATATTACATTTCTTAAGTAAAAACTATACATATATCGTTAATATTCTTGGATCTAAACATGTTTATAAAACAGTTTAAAAACTCATTTCAAACGCAAAGCCTTGCCCAAAGGAAGCTCGTAAAAAAGAGCTAAAAGACTGTTTTCCCAAAGCAAAGGTGGTTTGTTGGTCAACCTTTTAAAATACGAATTTTGACTATAAACTAAAATTAAGTATGGAATATATTTTCAACTTACGATTCATATTTACTTTGGAGCAATTCATATATTTTGGGTAACATCAATAAACAGATATCTAAATTCCACAAAGATCTGAAATACAACAATGAAACATGTATTTTTTTGAATTTCAATTTATTTCTTCAACACAAAATTTCTATTTTGGCTGGTCAATATTTAAAAGTTTCTTCGTCAATATTCAGTGAAGTTCTAAATGACTGGCATTAATAGTTATTATACAGGTACTGGCATTAATAGTTAACACATGAAAGTGCTGTCACATTTAATTTCAGGCAGTAAGATCAAATAAATTAATCGCAATTTTTACGTTTTTGTAATCTTATTGATTACATCTTCCCATTTAACAACCTAGGTCATCGTTTTTAATCACATTTAACATTTTTAAAAAATCATTTGTATAAAATAATAATAAATAATATATTTGTGACACACTGTCTTATAAAATTTAGATTTTATATTAGACTGTTCATACGCAGGGGCACTTGAAGATAGACTAAAATACTTATAAAGTTTTGTCTTTTATTGGTGACCGGTTAGCGCTTGACTGTCAACCCCAGGGAGGTTAGTATTAATAACATAGTCTGTAATGGTAACATGATAACCTGGTAAGAGGTTGACTTGACTGTGATCTCACCTGATGGTATATAATGATACTGTCAAAGATGGTAGCTTGTAAACTTGGTAAGAGATAATTTAACTCTTATGGTTTCTACACAGCATCGTTTTTGCTGATAGGGTGCTAACAGGCCATGGCCGAAGCCTCTCACCAGTCTGGACCAATTACAAAATTCAATCTCCAGAATTTGCTGTGTGGGGAATCGCACACAATACCTCCGCTAGCGAATAGAGTACACACACAGATACTCAAGCAGCAAGACTGTCAAAATTGTAATGGATATTTATAAGATTTTTTTTTCACTTACGGTTTATGAGCCATCACATTTAGAATATCTAGAATCACTGAAGCGTCTTCCAAAGCTATGACAGATTCTAGCGCAGATTTTAGGCTTTTGTTGACGCGTACTGAATGGAAAATCTATGAAAAAATATTATGTAACCTTTATAATTAATAAGTTTTTTTTAAATTATTTAACTGTATACGTTTCTATAATAAACTCCCACAAGACGTTCTAAACATGACAATTAATAAATTCAGTCTTTGTTAAAAGAAAGTTGATAGAAAAATCGTATTATAAGTTGCAAGATTACCTAGACGATAGAAACGCTTGGGAGTGAACAAGTTGCTTTAATTTTAATTAAAATATAGTAAACTAATGTGTTATTGTAATGATGATGGTAAAAAAAATACCCGACTGAGTTTAGGAACCCTCGTAACTTTAGATTTTAAGCCGATCTTGAGTACCATCATCAGATGTATATTAGAATCAGAGTGTGGAAAAAAATATATAATTTGACGATTCAAAAGTGCTGTAATATGCCTACTTGAATAAAGATATTTTTGATTTGATATGATTTATTATTAATTTTCATGTAAAGTTAACACTGTCATATGGAACTTTTAAATTGTAGACTTTGTTATTGAAAAAATTGCACAACATGTTTACGAGTACTTATAGTAATTGATAACACTAGTTATAATAAAAAAAAATACTCTTTTTAAACATATTTAATCTTGGTAAGAGTCGTGGATTGTAATCCTGAATACATATCATTAGTTAAAATATTTATCAATAAAACTGAAAATTCACGGTTGTATATTTCGATAACAAAAAACTTGCATATCCAGAATGAATCTGTGGTATGTGGCCTTTGAGCGGTTTATGCTCTAAATCGTCTCTCCTATGTGAAAGCCTGTGTTTGTTAGTGGGGACATAATACTACTTACTTGTAGGGCGCGTTGCCTGGCAGCCAGAACGGCCATCATGGAGTCGTGACCTCGCATCATGACTCCCAGGACCTCCTGCTCGCTAGGCTCCGCGCCTGCACCCCTCGCTCCTCGCCGCGCCCCTCCAGCCGTGAGACCGCGCTACGTTAAAGGATTCCACCACTTAATAAATAGATTTAAATATAAACATAATGTCTTCGTAAATCGTAATATATCTCGTGAACTCTTGTATCAAGACTAATTGTATTATCATTTAACCCAATTTGGTAAGCTAGAGTGAGATGGTCGCAGTTCAATCGCTCTCTGAATATTACCTGTACAACTCGCAATACAATATATATTTATATCGAGAAACATTGCTCCTATGTTTTAATTCCCAGACACACATCAGCACTCAACACACACACTAACCTATCCCATAGACATAGCTTTAACACTCCAAAAGTAATTTTAAAATATGAATGTACTACATTATCTTTGGATTTTTTTATTGGTGGCACGTTTTGCTGATGGATTGATAACTAGCCACGGCTGAAGTCTCCCACCAGGCCAGACTCAGAAAAATTAGAAAAAGCATTTTCCTCTATTAGTCCTACCGGGAATCGAAACCGAGAAGTGTGTTAAGTTAGCAAACATTCGCACCAATGCGCCGGCGATGCCGATATCTATGGATTGTCAGTTCCGTGGTTGGATACATTTAACGTCATTTTGGACATCATCAAACCATCTCAACTTGAAGTAACTCTAGCAAATGAAAAAACAGCACTAACGATTTTATTTTACTTCTACTATATACACTTTTCGTAACCAGCTTACTCCCCAATTACAATATGTGTAAAGCAGTTTCAGTTCAAAAATCTCCATTTCGTCATTGCTTTTACACCTACTTTGAGATAAAAGAAATCACTTGAGTAAATATATTTTTGACTTACTGGCAGGAACTCATCAAGATCCAGTCCGACGGGCCGGTCAATGCTATATGGTACAAATTCGGGCTCCGGATCTCGATGTGGCTCTGTACTTTCTATTCGAGCTCTGAAATAGAAATTAAATGTTTTGAAATGAATCTTTCATGGAATAACGACACATTCATGTTTAATATTAACAGTTTAGCGTTTGACTGTAATCTGACCTCATAATAAGTGACGATATATTCCAAGATAGAAGCGCGCTATCCTGGTAACAGGTAATTTACCTCCTAATCTCCAAGCAGTCGAGTCCAAACTATGCCCAAACAGAATACTAAACGAAATGTTCTAATTTTTGCTTGCCGGGAATAGAAGCCTAGACCTCTGTTAGCGAAGGGAGTATTCAAACCATTGCGCCATTGTGTTCGACGACAAATATTGCATTCAAGTACACATCACAATTGTTGGCATATTTATATAATTTCTTGATATTTCAATCCAATTACACAAGTCGAGTTATATGTATCTACATAAAACGATTTCTAAATTACACTCAAAGTACCGCATAAAATGTATTTTCGTAAATATATCATAAACATAAGCAACAAATATATTTTGTATGGTGTGATACTTTTACTATAATCAAAGTATTTAAAGCAATATAAAAAGTGGAGAAAATATTGAAAATAAATAAATTCAAAAGTACCTTGAACTTTGAGTAGTTGGTCTCGTGAAAGATAAAGACCTAGGTCCTAGAGATGGCGGGCCCAATGATATTTCACTGTTACTTTGACGGAGGCTGTTAGGAGCTGCAACAATAACAAATATTTAAATAACCCATATTGAATACAGGATTTATATATCACATATCGTTATTTTACACCTCATAGTTTTTAAACTTAAATATTCATTATAAGTTAACTTTGTCTATACAAGCGTAAAAGGTATATTTTTGCATTGGATGACGTTCTGATTACAAAATTATCCATAATACAGGTATTTAATCTCAAATAGGCTTATTTTGGCCAAATTTTCTAAAATTGGAAACACACTGAAGTAATTTGTCACATACTTTTATATACTTAAGGAAAATTGTCAATGATAATGCAAAAAAAAGTACGCCAACAATTAATGTATGAAATAAAAAGTTTCACAGTTATATGTCACACTTGAAAGATACATAAAAACGAAAGTTGAACTAATTTAATTAGAGTCACACAATAGGCCTTACTGCTTTGAAGTGATTTCTTGCTAACCATACGGAGGAAACTATGTAAAGTGTGTATAGGTAGATGGTGCGAAAGAGAACACACACTCCCATAGTGTAAACTAACAGTAGAAATTGAAAAATATTACAGATATACCAAGTACAATCTGCTGACTTACTTAAATCCGTAGTAGATTTTGTCTCTTTATAGGAATTATGCCGGTTTAATGAAGTGGAGGTTAAAGCATTGGAAGTGAACTCATTCATTGATGTTTGAGTCGCGGAGTACAAATTTTCGTCTTTGTTCGTATCCATCATCCCTGTTAATTATTATGCAGATGTTAATACAGCATTCATGATATACAGCGCCAGATTTAAGGGGGAGAGGCAACCGGGGCCTCCGGAAGAGACCACTATACTAAAAATGGCAATATGCGGTGGTTAAACTTATTTCAACCGGTAACTATTCACTGATTTAAATGGAAAATTCAGACCATTCCATTTTCAAACAAAATAAACAATGTTATTACATTCAGATTTAACATTAATTTTTAAGTCAGCCAATATAGTCTTTAAGTTCATGAACGTGATTCCAATGAACTATCTATAAGAGATCTTTGTATGCCGATGTCTATCTACAATACAATCAAGATTGCCGGCTCGGATGCGAAATTTATGGTATTTTCTGCGAAATTTAAAAGCTTTTTCAGGTATTTTAAAACATTTCTTGTTCTTAAAGATGTTTATATATTTTTGTTATATGTTTAAAAAAATAAATTTCATGGCTTCACAATAAATTGTTTGATTACAATCTGTACTCGAAAAAATGTAAATTTTATTTCGAAAATAAATTGTAACCAGGGGGACCTCCACTCCGGGAGCTCCAGATCTTTAAATCCGGGCCTGATAAGTCAAGTATCCGTCAGAGTACACGGTAAATAAAATTAATAATGGTTTCTGCAATTTCGATTAAATCTGAATTGAAATGCCAAAATTTTTATCGGAATATACGATATTTGAAAATTATGTGACGTATTGACCCACAGCAAAACATATTTATGTATCCTAATATTATACAATAAAAAGAGTTCTTCACTGTCTTACAAATTAGACCACTTTATTAATTAATTGGGTATCATTCATCAGTATAGTTAATGATTAAAATAAATAATTTGACTTATGAACGATAAGCTTCTTAAGGTCTTTTTTATGGCAGTGTGCGGAATTAACAAAGCCAAGTACCATAATACCCCAGCTAAAATAAACTAATATTTCAGATATCTGTTTACAAATTGAATCCTTAGATGTATTACATTACACTTTAATTATATTCAAAGGAGTATTCCCCTCGAAAACGGTTTGTGGTCCTTCAAGCCGGATGTTATTAATTAATATTATTATTGTTTGGGAATAAAATAAAATAATGATTAAGAAACTTTCTAAACAATTACTTGAAAACACTTGAGATTTCTTCTCCCGAGTTGTGTAATGATCCTTAGCAGTGGGGATGCGCGAAACTTCACGCGGCCTTTCTTCTAATAGCAAATCTCTTAACGACGTACTGACCCCAGATTCTAATTTCACTGCCCCTTCTTCGCCTGGAAATCAGTATATGACTATAATTATACGTGTAGTACAAAATACAGTTTTGTATCGTTTGGTAAATTGTATATAATATGGAATATTACATTACTCATAAGATTATATCTCATAATACTTTTCGAGTAAGCCTATACACCATAGGCAGTAACTAAAACCGTCATTAATTTCCTTTAAATCGGTTCAAGGAAAATGAAACAGAGGTTCTTTAACATCAAGCGCTATTAACTATTAACAACAATACTGTCGTTAAACCTGATAATATATCGGAATAAAAATTCTTCTTTATATTAAACCAGTTATAAAGTATATCTATGCCAAACTGATGTCCAGCCGCTTATTCGTGATTGACCAACAAACAAACCTCCATGCGTACAAAATGACACATTTATGATATTGGACGGTTTAGTCATTTATTTATACACATTTTAGCAGACCACGGCGTTTGCTTTTACGTTACAACGGATGTCATTATGTTGAATACAATACACATAAGTATTAATTAGAATATGTCGAATTCACAAAGTTAAAAGTTATAAATTTTGTCAGTATCATATAATTAGATTTGATTAGATAGTATTATTATTTTAGATATTGCTGCTGATTTAGATGCAATATTTTTACTGGAGAAAAGGGCCGTTCGTTCGATTTACAATATGGGCCCAAAAGAGCCGCTAAGAACCAAATTCAAAGCAGCGAACATAATGTCAGTTCACTGTGTATATATATTAGGAAATCTGTAGGACGTACATAAATTATTGACTATTTTAATAAAAAGAGTGAATGTACATCATATAACTTAAGAAACAAAAACACACTTGTTACAAATTCTAGTAGCCTGCATAAAATTAACAACTCATTTAAGGGAAACTATACGTTTTTATAATATACTCCCACCAGACGTTCTAGAGATGTCAAATAATTAATTCAAAGTCTTTGTTAGAAGTAAGTTAGTCGAAAAATCGTATTATAAGTTGCAAGATTACTTAGTTGACAGAAACGCGTGGATGTGAACGAATTACTCTAATTTAAATTGAAATATATTAAAATAATATGATATTATAATGATGATGGTAACAAAAAACAAATGCCCGATGAGTTTGTTGTGGGCTCTTCTCAGATCAGGGCGCGAAGAATCCCTCGTAATTATAGATTTTAAGTCGGTCTTTAATACCATCATCAGTCGTACATTAGAATTAGTGTATCGATAAAAAATTATATTTGACGATGCAAAAGTGATGTAATAGTCCTACTTGACTAAAGATATTTTGATTTGATTTATTATATATGTTTGTAAGTATATATCATATAATTTGACTTGTAAGAAACTATATTGTAGCAACTAGCAACTTGGTTGTCGTTTGAATTTCCCATCGTGTACTTTGTCTGTTATACATGTATAATTGTTACAGATCTGGGTAATGGCCCACGGCTACCTACTTTAAGTGTGTTGCCTGTGTGTGTCAATGACAGAATCCTGAAATAGATATCTCTTAAACTTTTACTGATTTTAGACTATTATACGTCGAAAGTATCTTTAAAATGTTGGCAAAACCACAGAACTTTGTTTATATTTTCCTAGGACACATGGGACTATGTGATATCGATATGAACCAAGTGAAACTTGATTAAAATCATTTCGTCCATTTATACACAGTATACCAGGTGTCTTAAAGGGTTATTGTATACTAAATATTATATTTATTTAATTACATGTACAATTTTCGATTTCTTCCAGAAAACGCTTGGGTTTAAAGAAGCTATAAATATTAAAGCAGATTGGCAATAACACTTATACTAAATCCCTACCTACTAATAGATAGGCCTTTTTAGTCACCTCTTATGTAGGGGCACAAACCCATATTTTTTTTGTTGTTCCTTAAGAAAAATAACTAGTACATAAATAAATCATATTAATTTGTTATGTGCTACAGCAAGTGCTTCTGGCATTATTAGACTAGTTAGCCGAAACCAGAGGGTTTGATCTGCCCCATGAATTAGTTTTAATTTATATTATATAATAACATTTTTTTATTGTAAACCATTTCCTGTTTTTATTATTGTTTGTTATTGTCGAAAGTGCAAAACGTATAAAAAAATATTAATCTTGTTAACAAAACACCCAAATAGTCAATGTGCAACATCTACATTCCTATTATTTGTCTGTTTTGTTTTTGCTAGTGACTTGTTATTTCTCCCGGCCACGTATGGCACTCGCTTCAAGGACGTGATGTTCCGATGACTCTGTTTCAGATTTTCATACAAATGAATTGGAGTGCTTTGGTACTTTCGTTCAAATCACAACATAATTTTTTGATACTTAAGGCCGAAAAGGTTGATAGAACATATATTATACCTGTCATAGAAAAATCTTCTGACGATAAACTCGTTGCAGGGGGCGGTGTGCGTGTTACTGTAAAATTAATTCATTATAACAATATTTTGTAGTGATTCTAACCGCTGCTAATTTTTATTTGGAGCGCAGAACTTCCACGTTTACTCACATGCTCTAGTTGGGCGAAATATTTCAGTGTAGTCATTAATGTTAGCTATAACAGCACCTGATTCTTCATCTGCCTCTGTCCCTGAAGTGGATTCCTCTGCTGTCTTTTCATCTAAGAGTGTTGGTCTGTGCATCACTGGAATTTTTAAAGTGAATAATTTATTACACTTATATTTGTAGGTATTAAATGAGACTGGGCTAAAATGCTTTATCATAAAAAACATTTATTTCTGAACGGAGTGCAAAACACACGCCGACAATACCCGAACTGACCCGAGGGCATGTGACGTCATAGTATTACATCGGTGTTAGTGTTTAGAATTTCATTTAATTATCTTTCAATTGTTTTTATTACCATATCTGTAATTATATACCACTATGAGGCCAAAACATGGCGACCATTCATTTCGCATTTTTAGGCACATGATTTTTTGTAAATTGTATAAAAATTAAAAATACAAAACTCTTTTTCAAACTATAATCATATACATACGAATATATACTATAAATATTATAACTTCATGAAAGCAGTAAGTTTTTAATAGTAACTAAACAACTGGTAAGAGGCAATTGAAATTCTTTTTGATAGCCTCGCTGACTTTATGCTGCGTGTACTCGCTGTGCTAGTAGTAGTCGCGAGTTCAATTCCGTCGTTTAATATAGAATATTATATTTTCCATAATGTTTCAGGTGGGACAATGTGTTGGTACGATACTATGTAGAAACCATAAGCGATGTATTACCTCTTACTAGGATAGTACACTTTCCCCTCTGACTGTATCATTATTTGTCATCACGTCAGATCACAGTCAAGCACTACTGTATCCGCATTTAAAAAGAAAACAACAAGAAAGATACTTCACTGATAATACCTTCTTTTGGTGGCTTTTCTTTGGAAAAGCTCTTTCTAACTGATTGACCTTTTTGGAATGGTGATAGGTCTCTGACTGTGGTGGCAATAGCTGGAGGTGGTCCACCGAAAGGATGCACTTTACTGAGATCAACCACAGACAACACAACATATGTTGAATGAAAAGAGCCAGCAATCTAAAAAAAAATATTATCTTAATAAAGTTTTTCAATAACATGATTACTTTTTTATTGGTGACAGAGACAATCTAAAATGGTTACTCAAATTTTGCACAAAATTTGAGTAACCCATTATAACCAAACATAAGTTACTTTTGTCAAAACATCATTGAACCTAATCTCATAGTAGAAATATATAAATTAGCTTGTCAATATTATAATTGTTTGAAGTTAAGTACAACCAAGTAAAAATAACTTATTACCTAAAACCAGACACTTTTAAAAATCTAGTGTTATACTAAAAGTTTAAAAAAATATATGGGAACTTATTTAAATTTATTACTTACATACTTAATACTTAATTGAAAATTTGAGCAAGATTTATTTAGGGAGAGTGAGCTAATTATAGGAATTAAAAATAACAAATAATTTAAGCATAAATCTTACAAGCTGTGTTTGAGCAACAGTTATATCATGAATCTGACCCCAATGGCCATTAACAGTATCGAGAACCCGTGCTGGTTCCCATCCAATCACATGTAAACCATCATTACCGCATCCTAGTAAAGTTGCACCATCATCACTGAATGCCATATGCCTGAAAGATTTTAAAAATACCTACATATAAATACTTCATTCATCATCATCTTACATTGTCAACTCATATTTCAGACATTTTTGTAATTTTGGTTATTAGTTTTTTTTTTCCAAACTATAAAGATTACACCATATGCCTTAAAGACATCATCAGTTAAAAATATATTACAGTAACAAATAATTTCTTTAAAAAAAATTACAAATATAGGATTTTATACTTAATTCTGTAAAGGTAGCGGTTTCTATGTGTATTTTAAATATGTAGGGATGCTAATATACATATTTTTATACATAACTGGCCACTTCGGTACATAAGCTAATGTAGATGAAATTGAATTTTTTTTTTAAATAAGTATTTTCAGACCTGCATGCTGATTGTCAGTTTGCTACATATTTCATCTATAAACATATTCAGGTACAATGCTGGTGCATTTCTATTCACATTACAAGTCTTACTCCACCACAGCCAAATGTATACTGTTTGTGTTTAATTGAATTTGATTGTATCTACACTTATAAATACATTTATAGATATATCCCAACATTTCTGTCACTACCATTTCATGGTCACATGTGGACTCTTAATGTTACAGTATTTGTTTTACCATATAATAAATTATCCTAAGTGTTTAACATTTCTGAAAGTCACACAAATGTTACAATCTAGTTAACTGCTTAATAATAGCGAGAACAAAAATAATTTATGATATATAAATAGGTGAAAAAGACTATATAAAGTTTATGTTTATGTTCATTCATCAGTTAAACCTTCTGAAAAATCTGCCACACTTATCTCTTATAAAAACAAAAATGGTGTTTTGTTTGCATAAAAAATATGTGCAGCTGATTTTTGGAAAGTTCAGAATAGTTTTAACTGAATAATAATATAAAGACTTATATCCAACATTCAAATCAAATTCAGGATGTATTCTTAAGTATTTTTACCTGATAGATGTGTTGTCTTTTTCAAATTTTGATACTAATTGGAATTTTTCCATATCCCAGAAGTTGACAGTCCTATCAGTTCCACAACTGGCCAGGAGGAATTCATGAGGATGGAATTTGACACATGTTACACCTGATGTATGTTCAACAAACTCTTGCAAAACCTTTCCCACTCGTACATCCCAAACTTTAACAAAACCTATTAAAAGCATGTAATTAATTTAATCTGATTTCAAAAGGAGCACCATAATGATTTAATTATGATATAAATTGGATGTCTGGTACGGACATTAGCAAACCAAGGGGTGCGGTAAGCAGTCTAATTATGACCCAACGCTATTAGAACAAACACTCAACGTGCTGCTTCACAGTGAGTCGGCAAGTTGCATATATTCCAGAAATGCTCCCAGGACATTTAGGTTTTCTCACAATGTTTTCATTCTTGTAATCATTGTGATGAATTTTAAACAACAATTAGGTAAATTATTTTTACTATGAGAACTTAGATGTATCTGCTGAGGATTTAAATCTGATTTTAAAAGAATCCATGTATCTATCATTTGGACCATAATACAAACAATAACCCCTACAAAAATTGTTTATGTGAATTCATTTGTTTTATTAAATTTTAAAATATGTTTCTCATTAATATACCTTAGTTTATACATTTAAAAACAATTACCATCTTCACAAGCTGATGCTATCCATTGGCCATCAGGACTAAATTGTAAACTGTTAACTGCTAGACGATGGCTGGAATAAGTTACAATACAACCCCTTTTTCTTGTATCCCATAGTTTGATGTTACTATCACATGATCCAGTAGTTAAGTAATCTCCATAAGGATGGAAGTCCATACATTTTATAGCTCCTTTATGTCCTGTAAATGTTCTCAGAAGCTTAGCTGCCTCTAAGTCCCATATTTTCAGGGCACCTGTTTGAGAACCAGCACAAACCAAGTCTTCTGAATGTCCAAAGCAAACACATTCAACAGGTGTTGTGTGGCCACTTAAACTCTGTAATATTAATTTTATGACAAACAGTTTAATTCATATTACTTTACTGTACTTTATTGAAATCTACTGGTATATATAAAAATAAGGGTACACCTATTCAAAGTAAAAGTATTAAGCTACCTATTCCCCTACAAACATCTGTATACATTGTGAAAATATATATTCAAACAATCAATCCATATTCTAGCTTCTATATAAGTTTGCACAAAATATTTCCATTCTGATTACTCTGTTTTTGGTCATTTTGAATTTGAATTTGAAATATTAAAATCTTGAGACATACTGTTTATTGGTGAACTCCTTTGAAATAAGTCTACCGATTTTTTTTTTTTTTTGTTAACTTTGTAAATCTTAAAGCTGCAATTATATTGATGTGGTACTGCTTACCATCAGGCAACCTTGGCGTCCGATAGCCCATAAGTTAACTTTCTTATCATCACCACCAGTAGCTAGTACTTGATTTGATTTGTGGCCCATTGCCAGGCAATTGACATTTGCCTTGTGAGCTACAAATTCTTCTGCAATAACAAAAGTTATATTACTAACATCCTTATTTGAGACTATCATTGAAGTATAAGCGTACATACGTAATTTCCATGATCTTCTTACAGTTTCCATTCTATTAAATATATTCCATATAAGGCATGTGAAAGAATAATTAAATTCTCAGTTTCATTATATCATCCTGAATTTAAAGAATTTCCGAAATTTTCATTAACACGAAACACGTTTTGGGCACCAGACAACATTATTCATTTCAGATTCCCTTTTGAATTTACAACAATGCAATTTGGAAAATATTGTTTTATTTTTTTTATAGATACAGGACAAGACACAGATTACTATTTACTACAAATTGTAACATTTCTTCAATCTTCAGTGTCTACAGAGTACAGAGTAGTTTATTTCTAAAGTTGGAGAAAGTTTATGTTACAATCTTATGAGATTTATAAAATATGTGTAATCGAATTATTCAATTTTGTATCAATCAGTAATCTAGATAATAATTATGCGTGGTAACACAATAAAAAAATTATGCGTGGGAATATTGTACTATCACGATACGATTTCTTAAAAATAATCAGCGGACAATAAATATTTTAAATATAGACAAGTCTGCAAACAACTTCTTTTAATTTCTTTCGTTATTAATTATTTAATTTATGACACTGACGTATAGTCTTAAACCCTTGCTATTAGTAGAATAAGTAATAAGCATTTACAGTACAATCATGTTATATGATAGCAAGGTTAATAATTTAATAGAAATTATTGCAAATCAAATCGAACTGTAAGAAACATTGTTTCAAAGTTCATTTTTAACTAACAAAGATATTTGTTACTGTTAAGTTAAAATGTACTTTAAGTTGATAGGTTAAGGTTCTATTTCATTTACAATAATATTTAACTAATAATTAATCTTGAAATCTTAAGGTTTAAGTATATTTTTTATCATTGCTGCATGTTTTGGTACATTTGATATTTTCATACTAAAATAATTTAATGATAAAATCGCGTCAACGATGAACAATGTTCACAAATCATTATTTGTTTCTGTAAAATGTTTGAATATTCAAAAGCGAATGATCAATTATATTCAAGGTCAAGAACCAGAATCAAAAATAAGAGAATATTTTTATTATATTGATCATCAAGGAATGGTAAGTCATTACGCAAATTGTAAATGATTTTGCCTTAATTAAAAATGCAATTTTCAATTTACATTGCATTACAATGTGTCATTGATTTTATATTTTAGTTATTTTTAGATGACTCAAAAATGAAAAACTTCACCTCTTGCTTTAAAGAAAAGAAATTTTTAGAATTCTTTTTCAAAAGAATTAGATTAAATGAAACTGGAAGATATCAAGAATTTCCATTTATATCGTTATGTGGAAGAGAAAGAAATTACATAAGATGTGATGATGTACCAATTGTTTACACACATATAATAAATAAGGGCACAAATGGAGATGATTTCCTAACATTTGGGTATGCAGGTGAATTATTGTTATACAAGTTTCATCCAGAAAAGGTGTACATGTTGCCAGAATCTGGTAGAGTATACCATCCTGCAGATGACAAATATGGAGGTATAGGGTTGGTCAGATCCAAACTTGCCATTGATATAAGCAAAAGTTTTACTTTTAATAATGGAGAATTTCAACCACCAACACATTTTAATTGGAAGATGAAAAACCATCAACTAGATCAGTCATGGTTTTCCAAAAAAGTTAAACAATATAATTTAAAAATCAATACAGTGCCCAATTAGTAAATATTAAAATGCATAAAAATCTAAGTAACAGGATAGATAAAGTATAGTAATACTGGGATGGTCTGCACAAAATTTAAAACAAATTTGTATTTAAATTATTTATTTTATTTAAAACATTACAGTTTTATAGCTTTATATAAGTCAATTAATTATAATTTCCTAAGAAATGTTAGTCACTACTAATCAATAATTAAAACTGTAATATTTGTAATACTGTAGTAAATAAATGAAAACTAAGTAAATTCTTATAAATCCTTTCCCAAAGAAGAATAACAACTGAAATAAAGAAATAACTATATACCAATTAGTTTTATTATATCACAGGTATGTTATATGGCTATGGGTATTTGTGAAATATTCTTCACATTAAAAATATAATCTACAATCAAGTAGTATCATCTTTTGAAAACGATTGATATGACCCAGATTGTACCCATGAAATCCCATGTGAACTTTCATTTCCACCTGGTGCTTTTAACATGACATTCTTAGCTGTGTCATGGATATTGGGATCATAAGGCTGAAATGTTATGTAATGCTTATCTTCAGTTGGGGGGTCATCATAGACATGTTCAATACTAGCTGTTACACACTCTTTTACCTTATCCATAAAAACCTTTTTGTTTGTTTTAAATCTGAAAAAAAAAGCTAGTGACAATATAACAATATTAACAGTATATAGAAGTTGAAAATCAAACTTAGTAACCCAAAAAACAAAATTTGTAGATTAGCACAGCAAAACTTCATAGTAACATAAAAAAATTATGACTTCTGTATTTAACAGCATGAGATATTGTACGACACTCATTTATGTTTTGTTGCTAGACAGATTGACTTGATGGCACTATCCAAAAATTCTCTCCAAACCATATTTTGTGGTCAATATACATTTGCTTTCCAGTATCAATAAACACATCTTAAAATTTATTATAAATAAAGTATGTACTGTCGGGCCAATTCAAAAATCAATATTGAGTTTTCTATTAAGATTTTCTCAATATTTGCCCGAAGTTGGGAAGTTGGCGGTGTGATCCACCCCCGTGCCTCGGAGAGCACGTTAAGCCGTTGGTCCTGCGCCTGATCTCTCTCCGGTCGTGTTGGATTCCCATCACATCGGACCATGAGAGTGAAGGAATAGAGAGTACACTTGTTGTGTACTATGCCTGCCAATCCGCAGTGGAGCAGCGTGGTGGGTCTATGCTCTAAAAACCCTCACTACTTGGAGTGAGGAGGCCTGTGCCCAGCAGTGGGACGTTAAAGGGCTGCTACTTACTTACTTACTTTATGTACTGTACTAAGTTTAAAGATGGTTATTTCTCAAGACTGTTTCATACTAATAATATGAATTTAAGCATTGCTTTAATTGCTGTAAGATTAGGCAAAATAGTATCATCCTGAAAATGATATTTCTTGAATATGTTAATTAACCATGACCATTTGTTTAAAATATTTAATGTAAATGTAAACAATTTTCACCCCCACTATCTGGTTGTTCATAGGTTATCTGATATATGACACAAAAGACTCCTCATAAAGTGTTTTTCAACAAAAACACATTTTGAGCAGGTTAATATTAAATATTGTAGCTATAAAAATAACAATTTATTACTTACAATGTAGATGCCTCATTATTAGCTGGAACTTTCATATTTAAATTGGTAAACACCCAATTTAAAAATTTCAATATTTGCCATATATGATTTTGTTTCCGATCCCACTGCGGGAACACTTCAATGAGATTTAGAATACCTGTTGAAGCATCAATTGCTGGATGAAATATTTGTGATGTAAATTTTACAGTCTGAAAAAGAAAAGTGATTAATAATGAGATATTTTAATAAGTCTATTTTCAAATGTTATACATATACATTAATTTGGCCAAAACAATGTAAACTAAAAAAATGCATGCACCTTCTGTAACAGAACTGCTGTACATTGTGTATCAAAAGTAAGTTAGAAAAAGGTCAATACAATAAAGTTACACCACTCACACTCCAATGATAAGCAATGTGTTTTTAGTTTTATTTGCATTAATTATGTTACCACCATTGCTACCATAGCTTGGGACATTCTTTAATCTACCATTGCAAAGTTCTTCAACAAAAGCAAAATTCAATAAAAAAAGTGTTATTTGCCAAATTTCTTATGTTGTACCAAGCATTTTATTCTATATCACTAAACAATCATTTTCATCAATAACTGTCAGGCAAATTAGAATCATAACATTTGGCTTCTATTCTCCTTGTATAGTGACAGTTATCATATTCTAATATCATACAGCATACATATATTTCCTGTATATTTTAATATGTTAATAATTATGAATTGTATTTTCTTTATGTTGAATATAATTATTTATGCTTACGGAGGATGGTCTTGACACTTATAACACATGGAAACCTAGTGTGAGTGTCAAAGAGATTCCACATCAATATTATGTATAGTTTAGTAAATGAACAAAAAACAAATATCATCATGGACATCTATTGGTTCACAATAGATGTTGATGGCTGGACTGTCACTGGGATAACAACACTCATATCCCTGGAGTCCCAGCCTTCCTGCATCTTCTATTACCCAACAGCCATTCCAAGAGCTGTTCTTGGAACTATGTACAGATGGGAATCTCCTCCTCAAACTACACATATACATATAATCAGGCATCACAATGGAGGTGTTATGGGTGACAATATTCACTACCATCAGGTGAGCTAATCACTCTTTTGCTGATTTCTTTCAATGAAGAAAAAAAAATGTTTTTGATCACAATAAAGAGGGAAGAGTCTCAAACCTTATGTTGCATGTAAAATTTTATCTAAATTATTATGTCTACAGCTCTCCAATAAGTTCAGGGAAATATACTTACTGGTACTATATCATCTGGGAATTTTTCAGGTAAACTTAAAGTGAATCTAAACACTCCACCAGTGTATAAACCAGATCTTACAAATATTACTCCATACCATACTGTAAAAAAGACAATATATATTTTAGAGGTCGTGTAATGTATTAGGTTAAGTAATGTAAGTGTAACAACAGTAACTAATACTAACGAAACGAATTGTCGTGAGATGGTATAACATAAATTCCAGGTAAATTTTCGGTTTGGAGCATACGACTGAAACAAGTTTTTTGTTATAAACAACAAAAAATAATAGATACACGAAAAGGATCACACATAGCTTACTATTCTGCCATTATTATATACTCTTGGTGAAATATGGAATAACCCGCTTCCTTCATTTTTTTAAAACTTAAGTTTACTTCTTCATTCATGGATTTATTCGTACGAAGCTATATTTCAGTAAAAAAAAACTTCTTCAAATGTGTCAGTAAAAACTGTACAAATCTGCAATATAAACAAAAGCGCAATCTGCAATGGCAAAACTTAAACTTCTGACATGAAGCATATACTATTGTAAGAAATAATTATTGAATATAAAATATTTTTTTATATTTAAGATTTCTACCACTCTGTCTGCTAATCCATAGATAATACCCATTTAATAATCTACTCAGCGTACTACATTACATAGAGTAGTACAGACTACAGCTGCATTGTTGGGTAGGACATGCATGAAGTCGTCCATTCACCCAGTACAAAACGCCAAATGTAAGAGTGCCTCAAAATTATGCTTTGTACCACTTCAAATATAACTATACTTACTATAGAGCGTCAAGTGAAAACAGGAAGATATGTAAATAATATGAAACCTTAACTCCAGGATTTAAAGCACATTTTAAATTAACGCGAGCCTCAAAATTGCAATGAGATTAACAGGCATATTTTATAATAATAACATTATTTAAAAATGTACCCAAAATCTTACGTACTTACTTGAGATAAGATTCTTTTTATCTATAGTTATTTATATACAATGGCTAAAATTGAATATAAAACAACCCGTTCCTACAATACGCCTCATCCCATATGAAGTTGGACTTTGTACTGGCTCCGTGCAAAAAGAGGCAACTCTTAGAAACTCATTCTCAAATCATGTCCTACCGAACACTAGTGTAGTCAGTAGTGTACTAGAAACAATAGATTTAATAAATGTGTAACTTTTACCAAGGAGGTTGGATGTTTGGAAAGAATAACAAAAATGAAATTTCAATAGTGTAAATAAAAATATCAGACAATTCAATATCCTAAATATGCCGTGTTAGAAATCGAACATACATACAAGTGCATCCGTAAACACATGTGCACTCGGTATTCTTTCATTTGCATAGTCCAATAGGACGGCAAATTTGACGCGATCGTAGTCAAATTATTCGCAGATTTGAAGGTATTACATGCTCCCCGAGGTGGGGGGTTTGAGCACACTACTTATTGTCCAATTCAGATGAAAGAGAGATTATTGAGTAATTAATATCAGAAATTCCAATAAAAATTCTGAATTGGCCAGGCTGATAATTCAAATCCAGCTCTTTCTGATTTCTAGCTGAACAACTCACCGCTGGAACAATGAGGCAGCTTAGTTCACACGATAACCAAAGTTACGTATTTATTTCGTTGAATTTCGTTTCTATAATAAGCGAATCTTTTTTTTTTCGAAGTGTATAGTTACTGTTAGCCCTACTGGCTTTTACAGCGTAACCGTGAGGGATGGCGATCGCAGAAGCTCCGCCGAGAGGTGGGCCCGTAGAAGGGGCTGGCTGCGTCGTGGGAGAAACGTTGCTCTAACGGCGCCTCCTCTGAGGCTCGGGCCTAGGCTTAGAGTAACGTTTGCTGCTGCTGAGAAGGGGTAAACTGACAGTGCTTGGTCTTGACCCCCATGGGTCCGCGACCGGGGTGCGTCAGATAGCGGGGACCTCGTCTTCGCTGGCGAAGACGCTGTGTATGTGTGTTAGTGTAAGGTGCGTTGTCAATAGCAATCTGGTCATCTGAGTCGTCAAGGACGTGTTTGGGCCGCCTCTTCCTAGGCGGGATGTTGAGCCTAGTCCCATAAGAGGCGGCGTTTCTAATAAGAGGGTGTTTGGAGATGACTGTTGACCGTTGCGAGGTCGAAATCTCTGTGGAGATCTGTTTATTTTTCACCCATTGTAGCGTCTATCCCCTCCCCCCGCGCCGAAGCTGCGATTGGGCAGGGATAGGGTCTGTTGCAGACTATTTAATCGTAGACTAACTACAAAGTTCACAGATACATCGCGGCGCCTTCGGCTTTCAGGTTACTCGTTAGCTTCCAGTACGCCA
The DNA here is from genome assembly GCA_015832385.1 of Elymnias hypermnestra. NCBI lineage: Eukaryota > Metazoa > Arthropoda > Insecta > Lepidoptera > Nymphalidae > Elymnias > Elymnias hypermnestra. The sequence continues at coordinate 4,710,341 of JACTOM010000070.1, forward strand.
GGTGTGTAGGAGCGAGGTCTCATCTGTTATGTCTAAGTTCGGCGAGGCGTTCCCTTACCTGCTTAAATTCCAGAGCGTTCACCGGTGGGATAAGAGTCGTGGGCTCGCGCTTCGCGATTTTTACGCGTAATGAGCTCCCGTACATCGTCCGATAGTTTCCTCCGACCGGATAGGTCGGGGACTTCTCGGGTGCAACATACGAGAGTGTTACTTAGACGTGAAGTTAAGCTGGATGCTGCGTCTAAATTGGCGTCTGCTTCTGATTAGATGAGATCAGGTATGTCGGTGTGAGCCGCGGGGTCAAAGGATTGAAGACGGCCGGATAACGCCTCCAATTTATCACCTTTTTAGTTGAGGGGGTCGCGTTTAAATGTTGTCCTAGTTTGACTAGAACAGGTCTATGGTCGGAGCTTTACTCGTGTTTTACCTCTATGGAATTCAGGTGAAGCGTGGTGTTCCTTAGAAACATAACATCGAGGATGTCTCCGGGGTCGAGTAGGTTGGTATGGTTGCTGTAATGGGTCGGTTCGTCTGACGCTATGACTGAGAACTGTAAATCTGAATGGTCGCTTAACCTGGCCAGTTGTCTCCCTATGCGGTTTCGATATTGAGAACCCCACTGTTCGTGTTTGGCGTTTAGATCACCTCCAAGGAAAATGGCGTCGTCAAGGGAGAACAGGGGGCGGATGCCGCTTTCTAGTAAGCGCTTTGATGGTAATAGACAGACGGATGCTAGTATGATCGGCTGATGGCCGGTCATATCCTTGATGGCTGACATACGGACGCTTTTATAATTACTAAACTGATAGGTGTTCCTAAGGGGGTACAGTGAAGCGATTGTTTATAATAAATCGAGGTGCCGCCCTTCGCTCCGATTCGATCATTTCGTATTTGCCTGTAGTTGACTATGTTCGGTCCGCGGTTGCTAGGTTTCAGAAACGTTTCATGTAAGAGCAGGATGTTTACTTGTTCGGTACATACGAACTCCCGAACTTCATCTATTTGATTAATAAGGCGCCGTTTGCGTTGAAGTACACGACAGAGAACGAGCGAGGTTTTAGCCTATTTGTTAAGTTACTTAAGATGCGTAAATCTGCGTTCGGGTCTTTGTATTTGGCTACAAATATTTTGACCTCCGCGGGGTTGATTCGTAATGCTACCTGTGTTAGCAGGGCAAAGTCGCTGCTCAGATTTGATTTCTGAGCCGGAGGGGCCTCGGGGGCTGGGGGGACCTGAGTGGCCGGAGGGGCCTGAGGGGTGGGTTGGGTGGGTGCTGGGGCTTGATGGGCCGGCTTCGGCGGCCACGATTGCCATGCGTTGTATAGGGGCGGGTGCGGGGGGGGGGGGCCCCTACGTATGTGGGGGCGGTGAATGGGGGAAGCGTCAACCCATGAGTCTTTATAGCCTGCGTCCTGCAGCGTATTGACAATTCTACCAGTTCTGCATTTAAGCGACGAGATTTGTAACATGAGGTGAACCGTATGTACGCTAGGCGGTTTACGTCATTACACTTTTATCCATCTGTTATTTTATTATGCTTTTGCAAAACAAGATTAAGTCACAGTGAGGTGTTATAGGGTTTATTGGGTACTTATCTTATAAACAAGCTATAGTATAACTACATGACGTCAATACTGAACTTGACAAGAATACACCATTTAACTGTAAATTATTTACAAAAAACTATCGATATAGAGTATTTTTATTTGTAATATCATCTATATTAATGTAAGGATTTTCGTGTCTTCTCCAATTCACGAGAAACTGGCAAAGTGGCTTGTGCTAAATTGATACACGAGAAAGCCAATAATAAAGAAGTATAAGAAATTGTACAATATACATGTCTTCTCATGCAAAATAATTATTAATTATATATCAATGCAAAATATTAAAATATATAATAAAATCTAAGTGTAAAATGTACGACAGTTAAAACCAGCGCACATCATATTCACCTGATAATCCCGGGTTAAGGCGATGTATGCCCTCTGTTATCTGGGATTATCCTGCACGTGGCAGTGTAATTGGTATAAAACTTCAAGTTCCCTTTTATTAATGAATTTACCTGGGCGTATTAATTAAAATTCATAAGGCTGAATAACTTTGTTAGTCATTTTGAAATAATTCATAAGATTTTCCAATTAAAAATATCGCAAAATCAATAATATTATTTGTTGACATTGATTGCTATCGATGACAATCCTGAGAGAAGATAGCATCGCTGCATAAGGACACAGCAGAATCCAGAATAGTGTATGTATATTTATATTTTCTTGTGTTTAAAGTCTTTAACCTACATGACGACACAAAAGTCATAATGTCATTGGTTGAGTTATACGTTATAATTTCAAAAAGGACGCTACTGCAAAATTAGCTTTTTTTAAATTGTGTGATTTTTCTTTCAAAGCTTGCACAATGCTGTTATAAATTAACGTCTTGACTTTAACTTGTAAATAGGTACGTTACGAATCGAATTGATGTATACCTAGAGACTTCAACGTGTTTTTTATTACAAACAAACTAGTCAATAATGTTTTATGTTCGTAATCTACTTGTTTTATGACAGCCGTTTGTTCGGAGAAAACAGACGTTAATTCGAGGAAACATATGGATGATGGCGCTACTCCCTTTCAAAGTGCCGCTGCCTGCATCGCGACTGTAAAACTCTATTTGATGTAAGCTCAGCAGTCACGCATTACACGACCGTTAAATAAACAAACAGCTTCTTTTAGTTTTTGATTTCGTGTAATTAAATTGCAGAACCTCAGTCCAACTTTATTATCCTGAGTTCGACAAAAATTACGTATGCAATTTGTATTTATTGCAAACAAACATTAGTTGTATTAGTTCCCACTGAGAGAGTTATAAAATTTGTCAATATATTTTGGTATTCTATTAATGAACTTTAGAGAATATAGCGAGAAATTTCTTGTTTATGATAAAATAAACTTTAAGTTAACATTTTATTTAAGCTATATATAGTGTGTGGTAATAATTTTTATCAATAATGATTTTTAAATTAATATTTAGCCTTTCAGTATCTAGCGGCGGCGATCGTTGTTAGCCATATGTCAACACATTTAAAGAAAAAAATTAAAAGATCTGTCCGTTTAGAACTTCTTTTATACGAAAAGAAACCTCATATGTGCCCACGTTATAAACTGACTTATGCATTGAAGTGTGACATGATGCATCTCGGGTGTCGAAGAAACCTTATTAGCAGTCTTAGCTTTAACTTAATATAAAATTTTAAGTGCTTCAATTCTTGTGGGAATTTTTTCGAATCTAAGTGTAATGTTTTTGCCGATATATTACAGTTTATTAAAATCCTAAAAAAGAGGTTGCTTACGTCATTTATATAATATAATTAGAATTTTGTTCTGACTATGGCAACCCCAATGATAGAAATATTGTTTCGGTAATTTTAAAGTTTCTGCATCTTTGACAATATTTCAATCAGTTTTAATTTAGCCACAATTTTAAATCATCTAATTTAAGGACCTATAATATATCCAGGTGCCGATTTAGAATAATTTTTGTACAAACAATTATTATTAAGTCATAAATTTTTTCTTTGTATAAGCATGTTTGTATTTTTAAATACCTTACCATAACCCTTAAAAAATAAAAAATGTTTGTAGACTATGTATCAATATCTTGTGGTTTGAAAGATACGTTCCCACGCTGTGTAGATATTACAGAAAATGTCCTTTTGGTGCTTCGTTCATACTGACCTGAGTTTTTTGCACAAAAAGTATGCATGATAACCACGTTTCTTTTGTACACATTATCGTGATGTTCTCCGATTTTTGCCTTTTGCTACGTATTTTTTGTTGACAACGATCGGACATTATGTCCTCTACTCGTCTAAGTGAGTACCTGCTCAATTTTGACGGTCAAGGTGCCGAACGTCACAATAACAAAGATAGCATCTATGATCAAAGATTACCCATTTTGTATCCACTTCCGCGTAAAATTGAATATGAGTATTAAGATATACGAGATTTTTACATTTAATCTTAGGCTGTGATGTCTATACAAACATTTTGTCATTGCTATAGATACTGATTAAACATAAAACTCCATTTCCGCCTACGTTGTTTTAAAATAGATTGGTTATCCTTAGAGGATTTCGAATCAAAAATCATAGGTGATATCAGCATTGCAGAAACAGTGGAGCATTGCCATTCAAAAGGCTTAAGGTGCTTAGGTGTTAAAATGCGATATGATATTTTTTATTGCCGACAGTTTAGTGCTTGACTATGATCACACCTGATGGCAGGGGAGAATGGGGTAATCTGAGTCAGTGGGCAATGGGAGTTACCCTAAAATCCACGAAACAGCACGAAATAGCGAGCGATGCGTAAATGACATTCCCATCACCATGCTGCCCCCTCAGCACCAACTGGAATAGTTCGCGCCAGTTAGCACCCTCGTCACCAAGTTACGTCGGTGTTATGGTTTTGTGCTCCGCTGATGTAATCTTAAGTCAACGCAATTTAGAAGGTAAATGCCGAATGTCTTGCAGTTCAAGACTTTTATACTTGGTTAGTATTTCGAAAATTTGATGTACAGTTCAGAGTATATCGATGTTTTAAAGATTTTTTTAATTTCATTTTTTTCTTATAAGAGTGATCGCGGGAAATGAGAGTCAAATGACTTTCGCAGCTTTGCATGTTGAAATACGTCATTTTATTTTATTTTAGATGCTGCAAGTCGGGACAACTGAAAAGGATTCCTGGTCTTCTGATTGCCTGGACAAAGCTATAAAGCTTTTGATGCAGGTACCTTCTATAAGACATGCTAATTAGCTTTTGGGGGATCCCCAAATTTACAGGTCTTCAAAAGAAGAAATCAAAAGTTCTCCCTCAGAAAATATGTCATTTTGGACGATTTTTGACTTGAGACAGAAGTAATTCTAGCAAACTTGATGAAGAAATAGGCAAATATTTTATTGGCACTGACGGCTAGTGCCAGGACGATGCGGATGACTATTGGAAACAGATGACTAGTACAAGTAACAACGAGATTTGGTTAAGATACACCTCGTGTAGGATGTGGCAAGGTATATATCTGCGATACGTGCTAGATTTTATTTTACTTGGAGTGCCCCCTCGAGTTACCACCATTACTCGCACGTTGGTGCAATGAGAGTCAAAGCTGATTTTTTTTAGACATTATCTAAAGATGATAACCAAATGGATTAAAAATTATTTCTAATGATAGTTAATTAGGTAAATTATGTTTATAGGCAGTTGCCATAAATATTTCGTTTATGATTACAATTTCATTTGAGTTTTCGCTTAAGTTACCCACATTACCCCCTTTTCCCATAAGTGATGATACAATCTAAGATGGAAGTGCGCTAATTTGGTAAGAGGCAATAATACCTATTATGGTTTCTACATAGCATCGTACCGGAACACAAATCTCTTAGGTTAGTCATCTCTTGATCGATACATCTTTATTGGGAAGGTACTAATTAGCCACGGCCAAACCATCCCAACAGTCCAGATGCAGACAAATTAGAGAATGCAATTATCTAAATTCGCTCTACTGGGGATCGAGCCCAGGACTTTGCTTTCAAAGCGAGCATTCGTATCACTGCGCCAGCGAAGCCGTCGGATGTTGAGAATGAATATAAGCAATAACAAAATAACATTTCAATGAAATCAGGGTCTCTCTCATTATACCTAAAACTTATTACTTAAATCTTTTAAAATTTGCAATCATTAAAAGAATAATTTGTTATTCATACACTCAGATTGAAATACATTTTTCAAATTTGTAGTTGAATTGTTATAATAACTTATTGACACTTTCCGCTTGAGCCGAGCATGCAGGCGAGAGCGCGGAACAAGCCGTAAAGAGGCGTAATCGTTTCAACAGTTCATTACAACAACAAAAAAAATTAATCAATGTTTTCTTATAACGTTGTCACGTAAAATTATCTTCGGTAAAACTACTTTACAGACAACCAATTCTTTGTAATATACGGTTTAATTCAAAATTAGTATTTGATTATCCTAAAATGAAAAGCACTAACAAATTGTTTTAACTATTCAACCTTTAAATGCAGCAATTAACTGCGTGTTCAACGAGCATAAATGGGAACATTTCCTGGACTAAATTAGGTATAATAAGCGAAGGGCGAGGGTTGCGCGGGCGCACGGGCACAGGTGCGCCGCGCGTGCATCACCGAATGCCTGTTTTTGCCCTGCGCCTGAACAACATGTGACTGACGTCTAATTGCTATGACATAATTGCGATAGCGTGTAAAATCCAAAGATATATTTATTATCGTAACTGCATTGGCAACTGTTGTTGATGCTAAATAATAATCTCTAAGACTAATATCTTTGTAAATAGGTTCAGTAATAAACTGTCTGAACTGTCAATTAGCAATACTTTATTATTTATTGTTGAGCCTACTTGAGCCATTATTAAAATTTGCTTTTAACGCACTTTTAATCGTCATTTTAATTTATGAAGTAAAGCTTGACTTGACTTGTAGTAAGCTGCTGAATGCGTTACGAGAGCGTTATGAAAAGTGTGATCAGGCAAAGAAAATGGACGGCGAATACTTTACTTCAGCCATGTGATCTTAGGGACACTCGTTTTTATTTTGTATTTCTTGTACTTTTCTATAAAATTTCGTAAATATGGCTCTTAAAACAGATTTTATATGTGAAGTTGTTTCTAAGCGTAACACCGAGAAGAAGCCTTTATAATATCAGTTGGGTGGATATAAAATATATTACAAATACTTTATTTTTACTTCTGAATTATTAGATAACTAAAGTAATTTATTAAGACAGAGAGTATTTATTATATGCATTTAGTTGACTTTCCCATTATAATTTTATTCTGCTTAGTTAAGTCTGAACGTTATGCAGCATCGCATGGTCTAAGAGACAACGTCAAGAAAACCGTAACGATGGTTTTCCGCTCACACAGAGGTCCGGAGATGATTCCAGCAGTTTACCTTGATGATAGTGTACTAAAAAGGGTTGAGCAGTTTAACCTAGGGCTGTTATTGACTGAAAATCTTATGGATGACAATGACATTGAGAGAGTGCCGTGCTCTAGCAGTAAGATGCAACATGATCGCACGCCATTTTTGAAAATGCACCGACAGTGTCAAAATTCATTATTTCGCGCGTGTTACTTAAACCTCGATACTTGTCAGTTTTGGATAAAAATTTTTAAACGTGCAGTTAATAACGTCAGGGTGCAATATAATAATGCGTATCGTACTCTGATGAGATTATAAAGATGATGTAATGCATCTGCCATGTTTGCGAAAGCCAGAATACCAGATTTCTATGCAATCATAAGATCGCGTTTTGCAAGATTCTGGAACCGAATACGAATCTCCAACAACGTTATTGTTAAGAATTTGGCAGGAAATTTGGACTGTTCAATTTTTAAGTTTTGGCATTCCGTGCACCACAGCCCAAATAAATAGAATTCGTTTTCGATTTTTAATTACTTTATTTTATTTTTATCTTCTAATTACTTTATTAATTATAGCGGAGACTGTATCGTGTGTGACTGTACTGGGTATTTAACTGAGAAATAAAGATTATTATTAGTAAGTATTTAAAAAACAAATAAATCTATTATATAATTATGTATAGTTCAGCAATTCTCGGTGAAAACCTCTTCAGAAGATCTTAGACCTCGAGTGAATTCATGTCTTGCTTGCTTACTCTGCTGTTATTCTCTTCGTGTTCTGGAAAGTTCTGACGTTTTAAGGCTAATGCAAATTGAAATATTATACATCGGAAATTCATAAAGTATCGAGCCAAAGAGAACTTAAATTGCATTTGCTACACAGGTAATGTGAATTTTAAAGGACCTAACTAACACAACAACGTTCGCTTTTCATGTCTCCACAATTATACACTTTGAATTGTAGCGACATAAACGTGTTCACATATACTACCGTATAATTTGTACCCATGAAGAATAACATATATTTAAGAATAGAATAACATAGAATATAATGAAATTGTTATAAATGAAATAATATTGTCATGATCATGACAAGAATATGTAACTCAGTGTTTCATGGATTCGTCTCGACAATGGGTCTATCAGAATCTTCGTAACTTCAGATTATAGCTTATCTTCAAAATTGTATTTGACAATGGAAATACAATACAATAATGACAAAACGTCTACACTTGACAATTCAAAAGGGTTGTACAAGCGCAATGAAATAGATGATGTTAATAAAAAACCTAAATGAATGTATTATTTACTGTAATATAAATAAAATACAGCCCAGCGAGCCACAAGTTGAGCTTAGATGCTGATTAGAGTTCATAACAATTAAGTATTTAAACTTAATTGTTTCCTGATTCACTAGAATTTTAAATAAAACTCAAATGAATATTGTACGGTTAAGATTTATTTACATTACTATCACAATACTTGCCGCCGTTCATAATATTAGCCAGAAATAAAATTGAGCCTAAAAATAAATAACATTAATACCAAGTAAAAATAAATATAACACTCGGGTTACTATAACGAGTACAGAAAAATTAATTACAAAGCGTTTTGTTTTACGTAACTAAATAATTATTCACTTTTTTCCACATAATGCAAGCTTATATTTCTAACAACATTTGAACGTCTAACTTACTATTAAAGTTAATAACTTATACATATATTATCCATGGAAACGTGTTTTCGAGTTATATTTCTTATTAAAACTTGTGGGTTTTAAACCACAACTCTAATTTAAAATATTGTGGTTAAGTTTGCGTATACTTTCGCAAAATTCCAAATTCCATCTTTAGATAATACCGAATACTACTAAATAAGTATATATACTACTAAATAAACAAATTCAATATTGCAAATAAATTTAAATGCGTATTGACTACATGGTCTGATATACCCGTCTCATTTTAAAACTCATGGAATTTTACCTAGTTTAATTCTACATCGTTTCTAAATGTTTATGTCCATCAACTAATGACAAATTACTGGCCTATTTAAAACGGGTATTCATAGCTACTTATAAACAACTGGTTGGTAATATACTTGAAATATTTAAAAGAACAATGGAATTTTAAATTTTCTTGCGAATTGAATTTGTTACTTTCTACTGTACTTCTACTTTCAAAAGATTGTCTAAATACTGTAAATTTAAAAGTTTATTTTAATACACATAAAATACTATAAAGTATTTTCATATTTTTCATTTGGTAGCCTTCACGTTCTCCTTATTCTTTGTAACAACTACAATATACTAATATATAAATTTAATACATTGATGAAGAAATGCATTTCATTTATGATTAGGAAAATTGTCAGCTTTAAACAGCGTGTATGTATTACAATGGTATAAGACTTTATAGTACATAAATCAAAGAATTGTGTCATATTTTTATAGTCAAAGAGAGGCTAAAGAGCTGGCGGGTCACCTTATAGTGATTATCACAGCTCACGGATTCTTCCAGCACCAGGGCAATGTCGATGAGTTTCCGGCTCAAATAGTGAGAAATTAATCAATTTCAAGTCATAGTCTAAAGGACACGTTGCTGATTTACATTAATAGAATTATATTTGTATTTCACGAACGAAACTATTGTAAAAGTGAGGTGTGAGTATTCAAATTTAGACGATCGGTTAAAATTTATATGCTTTAGTCTACCAACTGCTCGGTAATATGCGAGTATATTTTACAAGTTACAATTATAAATAAAATTTGAGCGCGACCTTACGATATGAGGGCGCCTTGGGAATGAGGTTTTATATGGACTGGATGTGTCGCATGTGGATGTGCTGGGTGCGATGGGTGTGGAGGTTGGCGTGCTTGGTGGCACCGTTGGGCGTGCACTTGTGAGTGAGCTCTCAACTCCTCGCCATGTTCTCGATAAGCACGCTGTTTATCCTCAAAATCTCTTAGCCGTTGATTGTAGCGTTCAATTTGGTCTCGTAGCGCGGCATCTTCGATTCCAGCCCGTTCTTCATCAAGTTCCAAACAGCCGACCCCGTCGAGGCGCTCTAGGTCGATCCAGCCACGCCACCGCACACACACGCCGTTCATGATAAATCGGGATACAATGTGGGCCTGTTAATAAACAAAGGCAAATGTCACATTACATAATTAATGACGATGCGACCTTCTTAGAATTCTATGAAAAAATTAGGCGCAAAAAATTGCGCTGTAGGTGGTAGAGTAGGCAACGTTTTTTTTATTGATAACTGAGTTTTGATACATTAATTTCGGTGAAGTCTATGAAAAGTAATTTTAAATGAATTACTTTTTAGTTTTACACATACACATACATAGTGTCTTGGTAGGTACCAAATACTATTTTTGTATGCACACGTCGAAAATTGGTTATATTGTATGTACTTAGAGAGATAGATTGTCGTATGTATTGCAAATTAGTAGTAGAATATTGAATTATTTTTTCTATTATATATTATAAGTTAGTTTTTCTCTATTATATAAAATAAGTTAACGGTTTTGTAGCATTCATTATCGAATATTCAGAAAAAGTTTTCGGCTGCATCCTTAAAACGACAGAAGGTAGGCGGAAGATTAAGATCGCGTGCTTGATTTTGTTCCGGCATCCTCTTCCTACCGACAACAGTATTTAAGTTTATAAAAGGTTTGGTTTTGTTGATTGTTAATTACATTATAAATACTAAAACGGAGCTTTTTGTGTTAACACTATTATTTATAAATTTTACGCCAGGTGTTACATGAAAACAATTTAGTGTGGAAGAGAAATTGTATGCACCTCAATTAGTTTAGATGTATTCAATTTGTTAACTTGTGTTCATTTTGATTTGTCCTTTTCTATACAAAAATTGTTATCACTATGTGTTGAGCAGGGACAGGGGGGGGGGGGGGCAATCGAACGCTTTTCAACAGCGGCCATGATGGCCTGGCGGGCGGGGCGTCCCGACGCCCTCCAATCCTACAGGAGCTTTTCAATTATTGATTTCAATCGGAAAATGTACCCTTCTCATTCTTTGGTATATTAAATGTTGCGTTATTTGGAATAAGCCTCGATGGAGTTATAGCATTGCTTCTCTTTACTCTTCTATGATTTAAATAGTATTTGTCTCGTATAAATTTCAAAAAATATCCAAAATTACACATGTTTATAAAAAAGAAAATAATTTTATATTCGGTAAAGGGGTGACCATGACATTAATCAATCATTAAATCTGAAGCTTTAGGAGTGCTGTGAAAAATTGTAATAATTATAATTACAATAATATATTTCTGCACATTTGGCCCTTATTGTTATAAAAATATATTATTTATTAGGGCCATATACAATAACATGTAAAAAGATAAAAATATAAAATATACATACATACATACATAACATCACGCCTCATTCCCATAGGGGTAGGCAGAGACAACATCCTTCCATTTGCCACGATCCTTGCATATCTCCCTCGCTTCTTTCACTCTCATTAAACCCTTCATACAAGTTCGTCGGTTTAGAGTACTCTTGACCTGGCCGTTAATTAAAATGCCCTGGATTTGGTCCAGGAACGTTTGCCTTGGTCTTCCCCTTCAACTTTCGCATTCACTCTTGACTCATAAATCCTTTTTGTCAGTCTCCTTTCACACATTCTCTCTACATTTCCAAACCATCTAAGCATACCTTTCTCAATTTTAGTCACTACGTCTTCTTTTATACCACAACGTTCTCTTATCACACTATTTCTTACTCTGTCACTCAGTTTTAATCCACTCATGCTTCTCAACGCTCTCATCTCTACCGCATTTATTTTACTTTTGTGATTCTTCTGCCATACCCAACTTTCACTACCATACATAAGTGTTGGCACCAACACTCCAGCATGCACTGCCAGTCTAGCCCTTTGAGACACCATCTGGCTATTCATAAAAGCATGCAGAGCACCATTTACCATATTCCCTGCATTCACTCTCCTTTCGATATCACTTTCACATGTTCCATCTTTTGTAAATTTAGATCCCAAGTATACAAATTCTTTCACCTCTTCCACTTGTTCCCCATCTATCAAAATATTGCCATTCATCATAGATTCATCTCGTTCAAAAAGCATAACTTTCGTTTTGTTTACATTCACTTTCATTCCTTTCCCTTTCAAAGCTTCATTCATAATATTTAGCATCTCCTGAAGCTCGTTAGCGGATGACGCAAGTATTACTTGATCATCAGCGTAGAGTAAACATTTGATGAGTAATTCATTCATTCTTAACCCATACATACTTTCTTTTAAATCTGTCAAACATTTATCCATGAAAAGGTTGAACAGCCATGGTGACGCAACACATCCCTGTCGAACACCTCTTTCGACAGGAAACCACTCCGTGTACGCTCCGTTTATTCTGACACAGGCACTAGAACCCTCATAGAGAGACTTCAATGCTTGGATCAGACAACCGCTCACCCCATACGTAGATAACGTTGACCACAGCTCATTCCTCACCACTCGATCATAGGCCTTTTCTAAATCTACGAAAGCGCAATAAACTTTTTGGTATATACTGATTATTCACTGTATCATTTGCCTCATAGAGGTTAAAAAGATATTTAACCTCTAGGAGTGAAAATAACCATCTCTGTGCCTGTATAAGATAGCAACCCTGGTCAGGGAGAGAACTCTATAAACGAGACAGATGTAGCGTTATACATTCGGGACAATGCAACAAGGTTGCACTCCTCTGTAACATATCTTCCACCTTTTATGCTTCATGTTGTATATACATATAATAATGCACAAAATATTGGACGCATGCGTGGCTGGAGTGACGGCCGGTGGCACAGGAATTTCAAATCTAAATTATGCGGACACTACCCTTTTTGATACCCACTGAGACAAATCGCAAAATTTCCACAAGATCGAGAAACAGTTAGCCTAGAAATAGATGTGAAAGTAATAAAGCCAAAATGAAAAGAATGTGAGAAGCTCCGATTACTGCAAATCGGGCATAAGTTGAACGAATACGATGTAGTCGAGAACTTTTTATTGTTAGGCAGGGTCCAGCAATATTTTACTTTGGTGGATCAGTTCTTCAATCAATCAAAAAATCAGACCAAAACGACGAAAAGTCCATAATGAGGAAACAGAATTCGAAATATACTAAAGAAAGCGATAGTATTAGATATATGTATTGTCAGGACCATAGTTGTTCCATTTTTCTAGTTAGGGTATGTCTACGACGTCCTTCACGACGGATTAGCCGAATAGTAAGAGTTCAAAGTTACTCAAAGACTTTCCGCTATATGTTTACAGCGCATAGTAGTTTCTTGGACATATCATGCGCAAGCCTACAGTTAATCATTGAGATTCAAATTAATTATACTAGAAAGGTATCAAATTAAAAAAATGTAAAAAGTTCAGAAGCAAATTGAAATCTTTCAATACGCAATGACATGGTTGCCTTTTCCGTTTAATAAAACAGTTTTCAAGATGAGGGCTCGTGCACACTCGAGTGTGCTGTTAAATGAACCGAGTGTAAATAAATATAAGTATTCATATAGGAGCGCAGCAGGCGGCCTCGACGTAACGAAGGGGCTAAATTCAATCAAATAGTTCATCAAATGGGTTCCCTCTTATTCATTCTAGTAGAAAAATAATAATGCAAGGCGATACTATTTAGTTGTATTTAATATATAACAATGTTACTAGTCTATGTTTCAATGATAGTCGCTACACTTAAAAGATTTTCTGTTCTTAAAGAGTTATTTTGTCGATCTTGTTGTATATTTTAGAATAAACGAAAGGGTCCACGTACTTTAAGTCTGTATACAAAAAGTATCAAAATAATGTTGTTGCGTTTCAATGCGTGAGTGAGTAAGAGAATTCATAACTCAGGGATGAGATTAGGAAAGGTCTGACATGACATAGACGATAGAGGGCATTTAATATCGAGTCTTATGCTTGTTTGCTCGTACATTTTGATAAAAAGGTGTTTTAAGCTGAATTGCTATACATGCAAAGAGATTGCCTTTGAGCAGCTGATTTTACACATTAAACACACAGGTTCAACACAATCACTTCTTTCCTATTTTGGGGAGACAATCACAGCAGCATCAAACAGACGTACTCCATTATTTCAAATATAGATATGTTTCTCATTACACACATTAACATAAAGCAATTGAATAATTTATGTGTGTTATAAGTATGACATGACACCTATAAAATAATATTAACATAAATTTTTTTCGAGTATAAGAACATATGGAAGCGTAGTTAAAGTCAATAATAGAATTTTGTTGAATTGGCATTCCTAGAAGCGCCACTTTCATGTCGCAAGTTATAGGCCAAGTGACTCACACTGTTCTAGGTAATATAAGCTTATTGTTTTGATAAGACAATATTTGCTGGACTGGTAGTATAATCTTAATAAATTTACTTGTACGGAAATATCGGCAATGACTTAAATATTTAATTTATATGCATGGCGGTGAATCAATGAAAGTTCATTAAAAATTGGGTGAAAATCGGAAGTGTTGATTAGACCTGCAGTGGGCAAATGGCAACCATAAATTGTTGGGTGGTTGGGCTATCAAATACGTAAAGTGCATGTGACCTTTTTCACAATATTTATATTAAGACCGTATATGTGATGACTACTTTGATCTGAAATGTCTCTTTGGTGATGAATTCCAAATTCATATTTATAAATTCGTTTAGCTGGTGTACATTTGAGTTTTAAAAACAGTCATTCATTTGTTTTTTCGACATTATTTTTCTTTGGCGTCGCTTATTCCCGCTCAATCGTAAACATGAAATATCGGTATATTTACGAGTAAGAGTTGGACCGTGCTACCAGTGCTGCAGAAAGAGCTCGAAGGGTTAATGATACGCGTGGCGCTGGTAGCGCAAAAGAAAGCACGGTACTTTTTGGTTTCAACGTTTCCGTTCTGGAAATTTCGACCTTGAGAACCAACCGAACCGAGACCGAAGTAGAAAATGAAGAATTAAAGGCTATTGTGGAAGCGGATCCATCACAAAGCACTTCAGAAAAAGCGGCAGGGTTCGGGGTTAATGACAAACCTATATTAATCCTCTTGAAACAAATCGAGAAATTAAAAAACTTGAACGATGGGTGGGTCCTATACGAAAATTAACGCCGATTTCAATACAGCATTCTAAAATCTGGCCAAACGATTAAAGCAGATATATATTGTTATCACCTGCAAACCATGAAGGAAGAACTACCTGGTAACGAGATTGGCCAATCGCTGCTTCACGACAACGTGCATAGATGCAAAAGTTTATATATGACAACGGTGCTTATTTTGCTTAATTAAATATATTTTCCAAAAAAATTGACTTTATATTCCTCCTGTACAAAACGCCAATTTCTTATGTAAGGACCTAATAATAAAGATATTAAATAGCGACAAAAAATTGGATGACATACTTTTAACCGTGAAATATGTACAGAAACGAAAAATTTTAACGATCTAATTAATATCACATTAGAATATTGCGAAATGTGTTCGTAATTGGCACATTGCCATGCTATCCTCGAGTCATAATCGAGTCAAATCCTTTACCACCTAGAACAAATTCCTTGAATTTATTATATTATACCTTTGACGCGAGGCTTCAAACACTGTATACTTTTCCACAAAATAATTAATGAATTAAAAAAAATTATAAATAAAATTAATTAAATCCTGCATCCAATTTGCAGTCCATAGGGTGTGTTCCTAAAATGCTGGCAACATTACCTCATTGGATAGCTAAGCTGATCCTTTGACCGAGGTAAGCGTCAGCTCTGGGGTCATTTGTAGAATCCAGTAACCGCTTAGATAGATGTTTAAAAAATATTTTTACTTCAGAGCCCCACGGCCCCATAGTTTTCATGCCAATTGGCAGAAATATGTGATCTTGTGTAATAGATCCATATTTCCACCATATGTTAAAAAAATGTATTTGAACCTGAGAGGGTAAATAAAAAGGATATTCACATTCAAAAACTCTTCATTCAGATAAGATTTTAAAGCACTTTTGAATCGTCAAATGTCATTATTTCCTTATTTTACTTCCAATGTACGACTGATAATGATATTAAATAACGACGTAGATGCTAAAGTTACGTGGCATCCTCCGAGCCTTGTTCTGAGAAGCGCCCACAACAAAGTTAGATTAGTAGATTATTATTAAACTCTTTTATTATCACCACTAACTACAATGTTTTTGAAGATTTGATTTGCATGATCTTTTATTAGTTAGTTGTGTTCATACAAAATTTCGAGGTATTAGTTTACTTAACATTATTACTCCAACGGACAATTATGTTTATTTTTTAAACAACAAACAACAATCCGTCACATGCCACCTGGCATATGTGAAACATCGAAATTCTTTAACTGTAACTGAGTCTTTGAAGTGTAAAACACTGTAGATAGCGGGAGGCGAAGCGACGTGGCAACGTTTCGCCACGATGAGCGACGGTCCCACGCGCCAAATATATGTATATTTAGTTAAATTAGAAGAAACATTCACCTACTGTTAAATTAATGCTATAACATGATTCACACCGTGTTCTAGTCATTAAGCAAAAGATGACATTCATTCAAACAGGTATTAAGCGACTACAGAGCGTGACCGACACGTAATGTTGGGACTTAATATATTTTTCATTAGTAGCAACTTTATTTATGTCTTAATTTTCGTTATGGTAATGCGACCGGAAATGTACGTTGATGACGTGCTATCAACATGTAGTGTAGAATGATGTCATTATTAGACCTTAATAACTACAGGGTACATGATTCATACAAATGTTGATGCTCCAAGCGCCTTTTCCTATGCTGTACGGTTTAAAACTTTTTATTCAAAAAACCTTTAGAACTATGTTATCAATAAGTTTCGTATTGTAAATTTGAATTTCTTTACTGCGCAACTTCAGCCGTAAAAGCCTTTTTTTAAGTTAAATTTCTTTTATTCTATACATAATTCTCCTGAATGTGTTTCTGACTGTAAACGGATGTGTCGATTTTTATGAAATTTTGTGTGTGCTTTCAAATGAATTTAAGTATGATTTAGATTGTCAGTTCGTCTTGATACATAATTAACATGCCCATATTTTGACGGAATCGGGAGTACGCGGGGGACACCGGATGGAGCAGCTAGTTTTAATATATATTAAAGCGACAATATTGTCCAAAGTAGTCGAATAGTGACAAAAGATGACATTATACAAAATATAGCATTACCATTTAAAATTTATAGACTTCATATGAATTAGAATGTTTTAATCGGTTCGTAATTGAATAACTGATAGGTTAATTTTCTTATTAACATATTAACTGTTAAATTTATTAATGACATAAAACTAAGGGCGTGTACTAGCGAAGCGAGTACTCAAAGAAAAAATAGCGCCAGCGAGGCCGTCTAAATTTCAAATTATGTGGATATATTTCTTCTGCACGGATAAAAATCATTTTGAGGCTCTTCTCGACAAGACAACAATTTTGCCTACAATGTTCATTCCAGTTACGGATTGCCAGGACAATTCTCATTTTATAGTTTTAAAGCCGTATGAGTTCACTTATAACGCCTTCCGAAATTTTTCCAATTATATGACTTGGTTATATTTCTTAATGCTTTTTATCAAAGTTTATATATTAATGTTAATTAATTTATTTCAAGCAACTTTTACGATATTTATGTTTCAAGACTGCTTCTCTCATTACACATGGGTGCAAATTGTAGGTAAATCGAAACCAGTTGAGGGTTAATATTAAATAATTATTTTTGGTTTCATAAATAACTTTGTTGTTAGTTATAAAAGAACATGTTACTTTACATGCAAAAATAATTGCTACATACTAAAACTTCATAAACCTTAACTATTATTATATCTATCTATATATATGTATAATTTGGTAGAAATATTCCTTTTTCCGAGTACAGACCATGTTTCTTATATGTAAAACAATTTGCCTAAATTAATGAAAAAACCCAAGAACATTCCACGCAGGCGAAGGCGCGGGTTCAGCTAGCATGTGTATATATATTTGAGATATCCAAGTATCTATTGACTCATCACGGAATCTCTGGAACAATTTTGGCGTAGAGACTTGAAATTTGGTAGGAATATTCCATTTGCCGAGTAGAGGTTAGTTAAGAACAGATTTCACGAAATCGATCCACAAGGGGAGTTGCGGTGGTGTTAATTAAAAAAATTCAAATTTTCACAATAAAAAATATTCACAATTGCAAACTATATCTTTTATGGTACGTAAAACTTGGTCAGATTTATTTTTTGCCATAATGGAAACTAGCAAAAGTAAATTTTAGGACATTGCACCCTCAAAGGGGAGTGGGGGTGGTAAGAAATGGTAAAAATTTATGAAAGGTATAAATTTACGAAAACACTACCCAAAAGACATTCCGCGCCGACGATGACGCTGGTTCAGCTACTATATATTTAATATAACCAACCTTTACGGGAATATCTACTGATAAAACTGATTAATCGGGGTGGTCGCATTGCTCTTCATGGCAATTGTTTGCCAAAAATTCGAAAACAATTTCGTTCACAACGTATCCCAACTTTATAGAATATTTTTCTGCAATAAGTTTAATTTAGATATCCTTTGTAGTAAGTAAGTTTTGATTTTTGCAGATATTTTACTAATATGTACGACTGCAACCTTTTCCTCCTTATAGGTTTAATCATTGTATCTGAAGACGGTAATAAGTGAGGGTCGCTATTATATGTAAAATGAGTTAAAATTACCTTTCCGGATTCTTTTTGAAAGTCGCAGCCTCGATTGTTGTAGGGTGAATGATCAAAAACAAGTTGCAAGTTGGTGCCGGTGCCTGTGAATGCTATCTCCGTGTGGCCTTCACGACAGCCGCTTGTGAACCGCATCTGGCGTTCCTCAGGAGGACGATCGCGGTAGCCCGTGTACCGCACCTGTTATACAATAATAACTTTTAAATTTACAGTTCAAGATGTATTTATTCCGAAAAATAAAACTTGAAATATATTACACTAGTTATTAATTTATTAAGAGCGCATATAAATAAATAATAATATAGGTAATAATTACAAAGCTTGCCAACTAGAAAGGAAAAACATCAATTTTCAATATCATTCCTTTACCTACTATTGATTAGGGTTTTACGCAATAAACATGTATTAATCCTTTGTTTTCCTGTTAACTGTGGTCCGTTATAGTTAGCATAATATAAAGTAATTACCTCACTTTCACGGCTCAGCCTCTTGAACAAATCTTCGGACTCGAATTTTGCTTTTTGATCCGGAACAACTCGCGGCATTTTGAAGATAAACCGCGGTTTCGGTTGTTCGTATAATCCTATAGAATCGAAAGGTAGCATTCCTGCCAAAGCAGTCGGATCACTCATTGCATGCATAACACGAATACTACTAGCACAGGATTACACTAATCAACATCACTTCTCCAATGCTGTAAACAGATTGGACACGGAGGTTTACTCGATTAAGATATATGTTCTGCGATACGACTTGCCTCTAGAACTGCCGTCAACATAATGACCGCAGGAAGCATCCGCTCAGGGAGATTTTCACTAGGGCGGAGCATATCACTGGTGGGGCGGTATAGGGCCAATAAGAGTGCTTTGCGATGCCGCCTCCTCGAGCCCGACGCCTTCTTTGTGTAATTTCGGGAGCTTTCAAGCGGAAAGAGGGTTTTCTCCCCTCGACATGTTTCAAAATAAATACTGTAAGCAACAAAGCATATGAATGTATAATGATGCGCATTATACTCTTTCGACGTTTCGAGTGTTTTATATGCATGTATCAAAGCTTTTGCCTTCCTTTGTAACGAGATAAATGCATTTTATGTACTAATGTGTTTTATTAGGGGCGAGTGATCTCAGGATCCGATAATGTTGAAATCTGATATTTTTAGTACAGTATAAGCATTGCACTAATAACAGGAAACCGTACTTTACTTTTAAAGTGTTACACAGCTACAGAATATGTTATTTTGATCGGTGCTTATTTATCATAAGTATACCTACGTACTATTAAAGGTAATTATAATATATGTACATATTTATGATATTTTTCATGTTGTACTTCTTTTGTCGCGTTAGGGAAAAATGATGAGAGTAAATTTTTACAATGCGCACGCATATATATCGTCACAAAAAACCGACAACCTGAAGTTAGTTATCGTCAAAATTTTAGTTTTTTTTAATACCTTAATATATTTTATTATATTACTTGTTAAATATATAGTGATATTGTAAATATCAACGTCACATTCTTATCAAAATTATAGCTTTCAGACTCAACTATAGAAAACAGATTATATCCAATGAAAGTGAGTTTACGTTTATTATTTCTACAAACGTAGAATAAGGCGAAACATATATTTTTTTAACATTTTATTCTTGTTACGCCAAAGAAGTTTACTTCTAACACGTGTAATTAAATGCACACACACTTTTTTTAATTTATTTATGCAATACTCTACAATTAACACGCCCTGATACCATTGAAACTGCTATATACATAAATTTTATAATTATTGGTACTAAATTAAGCAACAACACAGATCAAAATAAAAACCTCATTTTTAAATTGATCATCATATCGATCTTTCGCAAATCAAAATTCCATGTTAATAGTTGCTAAATATAAATATTTTCCACGTTCTAAGAAGTGAGAGATGACGCTGTAGTAATATTAGATTTTGTAATACCATAAATAGTCTTTCAATAACAGAAAATTCCTTCTTGTTACTGTTATGGTTCCTTTGGTATAGTAACAAAAAAATTGTTAGAAACCGTAAAAAAGTCCCAATACCTATTAACAAGAAAATTTTTCAAAAAAATTGAGATTACTTTTTATAACTTGAAGGTTGTCTGGAAGAACACACTATTTAGCGATAAGACCGCCTATTGTACTTTATTTCTCTTATTCCATTGTATATTATTATTTAGACGTGCAATAAAGTGTATAAATAAATAAATAAATGTTTTTTTTTAATTTCTTGTCACTTATTTGATTTTGTCTCGATAAAAATATTATTTTTTACAGTAACAAAACTCGTCATTTCATTTAATTTTAGCCTTTTTTTTTAATATTTCAAATGAGGTTTGCGTCTAACTTATATACTAATGCACATATTTACATAAGTTACTACCTGTTCCCGTCAGTGTTACCCACGTGATTTCAGATGCCTTTTTCCCAAAATAAAAGTTACCCCTTATAACGGTGAGATTGGACAATTTTGATTTTTTCTAAGATATATCGTTCAACAAACAAAGATCCACTCTCTATCAACAACAATAGGCAATTCGGTGTGGATAAAAGTATCAAATGTTGATAAACTTGTTAAAAGTATCTGTAAACGATAAGCTTACGATAATGGAGTGAATAGATTGTCGCCTTTGTTACATAAAGCTAGTAATACTTGATGTTGCCGAAAGTGCCTTTTAGGAGATAGAAATAACTCACAAACAATATAAGAGTACTACTGTTATTTTAGCCAAAAGTTTTGTTAAAGTATTCAATTCCACTCGCTATTAAAGCAGGATATATTTTAAGTGTGCAAATTAACTTACTGTTGGTACTGTTGGATTTTTTTCCTTTTATACCAATGGAACGATAATACTATATCAAACGCTAGAATAATTTTCTATAATTCTACTTTTACATCCGAGGTATACTTGTTACATTGCCAGTATCTCCTCTTCGTTGCTATCACTGACTCTGTGAATTTATGAATGAATATAGATTTTACTAGAACACTACCGTCTCTCAGTGTTCTCGATTATTCTGACGCAAGGTTCGAGATCTTACTGAACATCACTAAATATACTTGAACGACATCAAATCGTCTCCATTCGGTTCATATGGCCTACGCTAAAATGACCACAATTCAGAAAAGTGTGTATAAAGCTATAATCACTGCCTGTTTAGCGTCACCATTATTTCCATGGCATAGTACTCCTTATCAAAAGGATTTTCATATTTCTGTGGGCCTACACTGATATAAAGCACGCCGTCCCGATGAACTTACATTTTAATTGTACAACACTAAGTTTTAGGCTAAGGCTAAGGTAAATTATTCGTCTTTTTCAGTTCTAAAATAGTGTTGTTTGAGTTTATGGAGAGTTCCTATGTATGCAGCTACTGCATGATAATTTTCATAACCTATCAACAAATGAACAATGATCTTATATCTCAATAAGAGTTCTATAATTCTTTTATTTAATTACTTTTAAGTTAGAATACGAAACATAGTTTAACCTTCTAAAATGTATACCACGACTCGGTAGTATGTCAGCCTCAGACAAGAGCACTATACAGGATTTAACAAAACCCGTCGGACTACAAAATTAAAGAAATAGCATATCCTCTTTATCCTACACATATGACAAATCTTTGTGTGTTTGGTGCTATCACTGAACTTCTGTTGAAGGACACTGTTGATATTATCAAGACTATAATTGTATCCTACAATCTTTCTATTATCAGAATTGTATACGTATAACTTGGCTCTTTTACAAAAAGGTATTAAAAATACTTTGTCTATAAAGTTAGGTAATTTTGTAGTTATTCAAAAAAACTTAGCAGGCCGTAGGAAATGACAAAATATACGGTATTTGTCTACACCTACGTAATTACGTGTGGTATATTTTTTACAAATAATGTTTAATTGATGCGTGATTGATGAATAGTTTTGTCATGTCGTCTAATTTGTTAATTAAATAGAAAAACTACTTCGTCTTACATGGATGTATGTAATCTCTTTCAAAAAACAGTTGACTTATTTTTCAGCTAAAGGTATCTTGCTTTTGCTGAACAAATTAAATAGCAATTGTCAATTTTTTCGTCTCGTTATAGTGTCTGAATTTTATGTTGCAACAGAATTATTCAAGTTTTTTGATGTAGTCACGTATTATTGATTATTATTGAAATAAAGGACACGTGTCCCGGAGCTGTGGCGTTTGATCTTAATGCAGGGCACGGCACAGAGCTTTACTGTCGAGGGTGTACACGCGACGCAAGTTGCGAGGTGATCCTTTTCTAATATGAACTTATGCAGACGATATTTTTAGTTACAAGTATTTGCCTGTAATCCAAGATATTTAACTTAACCAGTCGTTTCATTCAACATAAAAATCAAACACAAAACAAATCCGAATATAGACAAAAATAAATAACATTGTTTAGTTATATATAATGGACACTTACGTTAGATAATGCAATATTTTCTCGGTTTACACTTTGAATTATTTTTCTACATTTATTTACTAGCAGTTCGTGGCGTTGTAATCGGCATGGATGCCAGTAAATAATTTATCTTTTCAAAATTTTCTTTACATATAAAAATTAAGTGACTGCGAAACTAAGCGAATCTTAATCTTAATCTTAATAAATCTTAGTTGAACGTTTTCCAGATTTGACAAGTGGTATGAAATAACCTTTGTTTGTGACAGAAAAATATGTGACCCTTGAAATTTTCGAAGTATTCGCAATCAAAAAGCGTTGACTGAAAGAACCCAAAGAAATCCTGTATGTAAGAAAAATATATTGTCTATAGACATAAAAATCGCAACTAGAAATTATAGGTATAAACCCTGTACAAACACATAAGCGCGAGATTTCATTCAGCTTAGAAGATTCAGATCTTAGACCAAAACTGCAGAGAGTCAACTAACACTGAGTAATCTTTCACGCATAACCATTAAACGTGTAACTATATAATTCAACAGATTATAACATGATTTTTAATTGGCATGAAAATATTTAGTTTGTTGTCAAACAATTAAAGCAATACAATTTATAACTTTTTTAATTCTTATTTGTGTCCATGCACTCATTAACCAGAAGAAGTAAAATGCGACATGTAATTCAAATCAAATCAAATCAAAATATCTTTATTCAAGTAGGCATATTACAGCACTTTTGAATCGTCAACATTTTTTTTTCTCTTTTCCACACTCTAATTCTAATGAACGTCTGATGTTGGTACTCCAGAACGACTTAAAATCTAAAGTTACGAGGGTTCCTTCGCGCCCCGATCCGAGAAGAGCCCACAACAAACTCAGTCGGGTGTTGCTTTTTTTTTGTTTTTTTTGGTTATCATCATCATTACAATATCATATTAGTTTAATATATTCCAATTCAAATTAGAGCGGTTCGTTCACTCCCACGCGTTTTTATCGTCTAAGTATTCTTGCAACTTATAATACGATTTTTCTATCAACTTTCTTTTAACAAAGACTTTGAATTTATTAATTGACATTTCTAAAACGTCTTGTGGGAGTTTATTATAGAAACGTATACAGTTACCCTTAAATGAGTTGTTAATTTTATGCANCACTTGCTAAAGTCAATGATGTGAAATTTATTATTATATGTACATAAATTGTACATAGTCATATTTAACTTAAACCTAAGTAAATTTTCATTATTAGGCAATGTCTGACAATATGGTAGGGTGTAAATGACAATATTTTTAACATTTAAATTATTTAGAGTATCAAAACAATTAATTAAATCTTGTTTGTTCAAATTGCCTCTGTTTCCTAAGAGGATAATAATATTTGTATCACAGTCATAATATTCCCTATTTCTATAAATTGCTTCTACTGTTGTTCTTAGATTTGAGTTGTGGACACAATAATTAAAGGTTGTGTGCCCATATAAAAATGAGTGTAGCAATATGCCTATATTACTTCCAATCTGATCCGTGTACATAAAAGTTTTAGTCAGGTTTTTATAACAACCTGAGGTCCGTCTAATGGAACTATTGTTATATTGTTTAAGGATACTGTCACCCAAGTAGCTCGGTTTTTTGGGTAAAGACACAGGTCCCACATGACAAACTTTATCAGCACTGGAGCTAACAGAGGTATCGATTTCAAGCAAATCAATAGGAGTCTGTGTATTTACACTAACCATTTTAGACAGAGATTCTTCATGTTTTTTTCTGAGTATATTTAGAGAGTAATTAATTTAATACGCAATATTTAACTGTTTTTGAATTATTAGACTGCCTCATTGGTCTAGCGGTTAGCATGTTCGGCCGGAGACATGAGGTCCTGGTTTCAAGTCCCGGGTCGGCCCAATTCAAAAATGGATATTGTGTTTTCTATTAAGATTTTCGCAATAATTGTCTGAAGTTGGGGAGTTGGCAGTGTGATCCACCCTATGCCTCGGAGAGCACGTTAAGCCCAATGACTTAACATGCTCTCCGTCCATGCTCTCCGACCTGCGCCTGATGTCTCTCTGGTCGTGTCGGATTTCCGTCCCGAGTGAAGGAATAGAGAGTGCACTTGTGTACTATGCCTGCCAACCTGCATTGGAGCAGCGTGGTGGATCTATGTTTTAATAACCGCTCACGTATGCGTCAGGATACCTGTGCCCAGCAATGGGACGTTAATGGGCTGCTATTTGCTATGAATTATGGATCAAATATCAACATTTATACAGAAATACAGTTTGAACTAAAATATGTTTACACTTAAAATAGTGATAGGAAGCAATTTTATTAACAAATTTCATAATATAAAAACCACGTATAGGCATACATACCTACTACTAACAATGCGATAACGATTACAGTGTGAACAATGGTACGAAATTTGTCCCACGCCTACACTGATCGATAGTACTTTTAATTTAGGATAACAGCAAATTTATAAAACAATTACTAATCTAAATTTAGGTTCACTCTTTTCAAATAGTATCACTATGCTTCCAAAGCAGCGGTTTGCACAGAAAAAATCCGTCTAATAGATGTATGTAGTCGTTACTTGACGTACAACTATGTTATATAGTATGTTATATTAACTATATGAGATTTCCAAATTCTATTTTTTTATACACCAAGTTGCACTTATATATTCTATACAAATATTCAAAAACGTATTAAAATGGATAGAATTTTATGTGAAATTATTAGAGATTACTACGTTTACCACTTCCTGCCCTGTGAGATAACGATTTATGTTTTGAAATGTTTCATTAACTTTACAACTTCAATTAACAACTAGTCCTTTAAAAACTATTTATTAATTAGTTTTTTAACTTAATTGTACAAGGTCTCTTATTTTTCGATAAGAAAACGTTCACGGATACCCGAATATTACAAAATATTCTGGATTATGTCGGACTTTTACCGGCCAAAGTATGTCGGTGTTTCCACGCGTCGTCGCCTAGTAACAGAGCCCCGAGAAGGGCTCAGCAATGCAGGACAGCAGCCGACGAATTAAGCCAGCAGCCCGTTGGCTTAGATGCCCACTAGCTATAATACTTTTCAAACGCGGAATGGCGAGAGCGCCTGGCATGCCGTTCACAATCTAAAGGGGCCTCTATATCAGGCAACATATCCCGCATCTGCTTCCTGGAGGACCGAGACACTCAAAATCAGTAATTCAAATAAATTTATATTTATAAATAATTGCGTCAGGGAGTTTCTTAATTGGAAAAGACGACCAATATTTTTAATACATAAATTTTTAATAGATAAATGATGAAATTGCCTAACTGAATAGGTTCAGTCATTTTCGAAATAAACAATCATGTAAAGGAATTCCTTTATTTTATAACTACAGTAAAAGTAAAAATTAGGCAATTCTAACGCTCCAAGGCAAGCTATGGTATTTATGAAACAATATAATAATATTGTTTTATAAATAGTTGTAAGAATTGGAGAAGTTGTCCCTATTTTAAAAACGGTTGTAAAAGTTACTTTGAGAATTTTGAAAGGGAAGAAAGTAATTTAACAATACAAATGCCGCGCAATTGTCACCTTTTGCATTTTTTCTTTAACAGGACTAATAAATCAAAGCATTGTTAGAGTCTGGTTCATTTCCATATTTGCTTAGCAACGACGACCGTGCAGACGTTTAATTAATTGATCTATAAAGCTTTTTCACAGTTGACCCTTGAATAAAACAAAAAAAGTGAATACAATGAAAGGGTTACAACATGTTCCCATTAGTAACCATTTTAATGTGAGGCACATTGTGGACAGTAGAGTCATTTGTTAGGCGCTTTTATTTTAGAACTACCATTCCATATATTAATGGGGTTTGAAAACAGAAAGAAACTACTTTTTCATCATGGCTTAGGATTTTACTATTTAAGAAATGCAATGCATACTTAACAGGCTATTTATGCAGTTAAGTTTTAGGAAATTGAACTGTTAGTTCAAGAATTAAACTGATATATTTAATTTCTACAAAATAACTTAGGGTTAATTGTAAAATATAAAACAGAGTTCGCTTCAAATATTGAAACAAAAGTTCTATTGAAAAAAGGTTCTAAAAAGAAACTAGTTAATNCCATTGACTTTATCGATGCTAAAATACTCAAACGATGGGCATGCGGATCGTAAATGAGCAAAGAAGCCATCAAAAATTGTTTATGCCTGCGATTCCGGTCAACGCTTTGTCTTTCGCCGCATGGCCTTCGGACGACACCCTAATAAAAGGCGTGGCAAAAAATGCCCTAATGGCTGTTGATCCTATTTCAAAGCAGTAAAATGCAACAAAATTAGCTTTTGTTAAATTTAAAACTGTAAACGTCCAAATTTTGAACACAACCAGACGAGTTTTACCGGATCGGCTCTATTGATAGTATTGTTTTAGGGGCGTATAACATTTCGACTATTGTTACTGCATATAATGAGGGTGCAACACCGAGCGGTAACTTTACAATTCCATTTTTGATAGTAGCGAAACATTTGCCTTAGTAGTCTTAAGAGAATAGAGCCTTTGTTCTATGTTTACTTAAAACTATCCGCTAATTTGTGCTATTGAAAATTTATAACTCTACAAAACCTATCACATTCCGACATATAAGCAATATTATAATAATAAACATTTATGATCTTTTCTTTAGTTCAATTATTATTGATATACCAGATATATTATTGATAGATGACTCATCTTATTAGATAAGTTAGTAAAATCATATTTTTTAATTTCATAAATAAAACCGACATGCACTTTTTATAGCGAATAAGTTACAAATTGATAATAAAAATATATTCGTTACGACGCAATTATTTTTTGAAAGTTACTAAAAATGATTTATGAGATTATCAAGATACTGCAATGCTTCGGGTATGTTGCCGATGCCAGAGTACTAGATTCACGTCATTTTGGACTCGCATTTGTGACTCTAGGAATACTATCCTCAAGGTGTATTCGGAGTGCTTGAAGAATTCCATTCTAAACTATTGGCTTGCCGTGCATCATGACAAAAATTAAAAAATAAAAAGTTAATTACATATAGATTTGTGCAATTACGAAAATTACGAGGAAGCCTTATACTCTTACATATATTTTTAATATATTTCATTTTGTTTGTAATTCTAATTGAAAATTTATTTATTAACTTTAATTTAAGTTTTGTTATTTCTGTATATGTTCTTATTCTGTGTTTGTTTTGTTGTTTGTGTTACATTGTATTTATCTGTAAATTAAAAATGTAAACTGGGACAAGTACCTTTTAATAAAAATTTATATTATAACATATTATAGAGGTAGAGAAAGGTACAGGCACCAGAGGTACTTGAGTATACAAAGTTTGAGGATAGCACTCTGATTACAATTGTAAGTTCAGAAAAGCTTCAGATTATAGATTTGTATGTTGCCGGGATATTTTTTGGTCCATTTTTTACACCCCAACCTAATGCTTATAAAGCAAATGGGCTTTAGAACCACTTTGATAGTTGCTGTACAAACAATATTATTTTTTATAAAATTAAATATGTTTATTTGTAATACAATAAAGAAGACCAGCCAGGAATGGAAATTCCCTGTAAGAATACACTAAAGTTTGGACAAGTTTGCTTATTTAATATGTATATTAAAAATTATTTCATGGTACCTACAGGCGAAGAACCACCACCGTGGTGGTGGTGTACCTAAACGACTAAATCTATTTGTTCTACGTTTTATTAATTTAATGTCAAGTTTAATATTACTCACGGCAATTCATTTCATTATTATATGCATGGATTTGTGTGTATATATACATGTATTTATAGCTGAATGTGTATGTATGTTAATCAGTGGACATCACTTACCTTTTTCACCTAATATAACATCCTTAAGCCTCAAAGCGTCTATTTGTACTGTTCATTAAAGTTTGTTTCTGTATTACTTGTCTCATATTTGTGGTGTACAATAAAGTATGCAATAATGAAGTGCTATTTATATATCTGGGTAAATTCTTTTATCGGTGTTCAAAGCTCTGAAGTTATTCAGTTTTCTTATATATAGTTGCTAGCTACTAGCTGAACCCGCGATTTCGTCTGCGTAGAATGATTTTTTGGTAGAATTATCATTAATTAAGGTTTTTTTTTTCAATAAAAAACATACCCGCACTGCCATTTGAGGGTGGAAAATTCCTAAAATTTACTTTTGATAGGTTCCATTATGTCTTTATATATATAGATTAACTTTCCGTGTAAAATTTTTATAATGGAATAAAACCGTAACAAATATTTCTAAACATTATTAATGTAACATGTTCTTTAAAAATAAACGACTTCAATTAATTTCAACTTAGAGTTTGTATGATGTTTTAATTGTTAAATGTAAATTAAAGGCATAATAATCCGATTCCAATATTTTTTGTATTATTGCAAAATATTTATCAATATTTAAAAATTTGAAAAATGATAAGTAATGAATATAATAAATATGGCCCGAGTGGCATAACGTATTACTAAGTGACAAAATACAAGAAAAATATGCAAGAAAGTGGTTCACTTCATTTAAATATCGTTAAAGTTTAGTCTTATAAACATTATAGGATACCATATATGTTATTTTTTTAGTAACAGTAAGGTCCATGCTACTGAAATTCATTTAAGACTGACAAATACAGCATCGATTAGTAAACTATTGTATGTAGAGCAAATTATTTGTACTATATCGCACAAGTCGCTGCTAGGGTTGAATAATCACATAAGTAAGAAAGTTCTAACCAAGGATACATAGTATTAACTATTCGGCATAATGTTACCAGCGTAGACCTCGGTCCTGTGGAGATATGATTAAACACATTTTTAATGCGAGTCTATGCGAAAGAATGCCGTCGCTCCTGCGCCTGATCTCTCTCCAGTTGTGTCGGATTCCCACCATATCGGATTATGAGAGTGAAGGAATAGAGAATACACTTATGTACTATGCCTGCCAACCCGCCATGGAGCAGCGTGCTGGGTCTATGCTATAAAAATACCTCTCTCTTGTGAGTGAGGAGGCCTGTGCTAGGCAGTGGTATGTTAATGGGCCTTACTTAGTTAGTTACCTTACTTACGCGAAAGGAATATGGATGCGTGTATGTGAATTCGTGGGTGCATCTGTGTACGTGATTGTAACTAAATTAGATGATATTATTAAGAATATTTTTAGTTTCCTCATAAGATAGGTCGTCGTGAAGGTGATGTCGTGAGTTATTAAGAGAGATTAGCCGTCGTCGCTTCAACCGATGGACATCCACTGCTGGATATAGGTCTCACGTAGTGACGTCCACAAGGCTCGATCCTGCGCCGTCTGACTCCAGGGGCTACCGGCGACCCTCTTTATATCATCGGTCCACCTTGTGGTGGGTCTGCCTACACTGCGTCGTCCGGTGCGTGGTCGCCACTCCTGCACCTTCGGCCCCAACGTCCATCGGTCTTTCGGACTATGTGCCCCGCCCATNCAGGTTCGCGATTCGTAGGACTATGAATAAATATAATATAATACCTCCTTATACAGGTTTTCTCTTCATTTCTGATTCGATCACGTAGAGAAACTCCGAGCATAGCCCTCTACTACGCACGCTGAGTGCCATAGTTAGCGACCGCCATTAAGAGAGATTAATTTTCTTATATTTTGCGTAATTTTGATATTATTATATCATATCCTCTAATTTAGGCGTAGACGAATGTGACAAATTAGTGTTTTTTAAAATAGGTCCAGCTGCTCTTGAATTGTAAAGAATGTACCGACCACGAATTTGCTTTGAGAACATATTTCATTTAGTCAAGGAATAATAAGTTATAGAATAGCAACCTCACATTCAAATCGGCAAAAATTCTACTGCGACACAACAAAATATCATTAAGTCATTGGTTAGGATATTCAAAAGGCTTTCTGGCTAAATTAATAGGTATATAAAAAAAGAGATTGCCACACATTATTCCCGTAGTCAGATATTAAAATATGTAAAGATTTACAATTTCTTCTGTAGTAAGATTTATAGTCATACTTGTTAAAAAGCTTCTACTTAATATCAAAATCGTGTAATTCAGATTGAGTTTACTCATTCATACACAAAAAAAAATTCTGGTTGCGATCCTACCTGTTACCAACAAGTAGAATCGCAGGCAAATGATGCTACTCGTTATCTTATACCGACTATAAATAGGTACATATAGCATGTAAAAAGAAACATAACAAATCGACAATGAGAAAATAATTAATTTTGAAGGTAAATAACTAAGTAGTTAGAACCTCGATACGCGGAACTTCTTATTTGCTGGTAGTAGGTACAGGGGAATCACCTTTATGTTATTTACTATTTCACACTTCAACTATCGCTCACCTAGTTATTTAAATTGTGATTAGTATGTAATAAGAATAACACACGATACACGCGCGAAGTTTACGGTATTACCAAAACGATGACGTCAATGAAATATAAATCTATGCGGAAAATAATAGTGATCATCGTAGAAAATTATTTTTAGAACATATGTTTTCTTTTAATACATCACTAATTATGTTTTTACTGCTATATGCAGGTCTCATTGAACAATTTCCATTTTTAACACCAACACTGTCTACAGAAATAATATATCCTATTCAAATGTTTACCTGTAATTTATTAATAAAATTTATTTTATAAAGAAATGGGAAACGCGATCTGTGGTAAGCTGCTTACAGAGCTTTATATGTGCTAGGTGGCACTGGAATTGAGTTTAACTTTTTTATGATACTTGTTTAGATTCCAAACATATATATGAATTTTATTCATAATATAAACGAGTATACGTGCATGTTTAAATATAGACAATGTTATATATGTATTAATAGAACCTTTGGTGGCATTATTTATTTATTTTAATAAAATTGAAGTTTGTTGGTAATGTAACAAAATCAGTTCTTATTAAATGCAAATAATATCCATTTAAACTACTAATATACTGGACAGATTCTAATGAGATTTTCCACAAAGATAACTCAAACTAACATTATCACATAGACGACTTTTCATCTCGAACTTTCAACAGGAACTAAAAAACCAGAGGATATAAAATCGTATAATATTAAGCAACAATAGAGTAAAGCTGCTTAAGTCCTAAAAATGTATATTCCCTAAAATAATATAGAGCTGAAATCAATTTATAATCATAAATGTGATCAAATCAAGGCTTTAGTAAGTTACAAGGAGGTCAAAGCCATGACGTACATCCGTGACGCAAAACACCGACTCACTTTCGGTGACTAGAAGGTATTTCCGTTATTGACGCAATCGTATTCGAGGTCTGCTTCTATGGAGGCTCGACTACATTTGTGTCATTCCGCGAATCATGTCAATTACTTGAGTATTTTCCTTGTTCAGTTAAGCGTATAAATCAAATTACCAACGTAAGTAATTTCCAGTTTATTTTAACACCTAAGATATACCTACCTACAATTGTATTTATTTATAAAAACGAAAATGATTTCAATTAAGACAATAATTACTTCATATATAAGAATCAATGTGTTTTGATAGGTGCACTTTATTTTTAAGTATTAAATGAAACTGGGCCGTCACGCTTGGTAATGTAACGCTTGATCGAGATAAGTCGGCTTTAATCGACTACAGAAAGTCATAGAGTTATAGAGAGAAGTTATAGTCAACTTGTTATTGCTTTATTTTAATTTAATATATCATTAGTGACAATAATTTATGCACTTATATTTGTGCATAAATTATTGTCAATGCTGTATTGTAACTTTTTATTCGTTNCCTGGGAGTGAACGAATTGCTCTAATTTGAATTAAAATATAGTAAACTAACATGATATTGTAATGATGAATGTACATACATATTTTAAATGTTATCAGGACAAATAAATGTCGTATTAAGTTTTCTCTTCTGTGTCGTGTGTTATTATTATTACAGAAACTTTTTATTCGTTCTATGTGCCTCTAAATTGTTCATCCGATTGCGATTTGTCAATTTGAGTGCGAAGGTAATAGGCATAATAGCATTAATTTTCAGAAGGTACCGCGTCAGTCATTCTTATAAGTTAGCATTGCAAGCATGCTATAAAATAAGTACAATAGCATACTCGTAGCATAAAAATAATGAACGTACCAATATACGTGAATAACTATATCTAAATATCACCTTACTAATAACGACTTATTAGTACGAACTTCTTGATTAATTTAATAAAGAGTTTAATACAATTTTTCTTTCATCTACTAATTCTTAGTGACCCTATAAATCAAAACTTAAGCGGGTTAAATTTTAGAACATAAAAACCATTAATCATACTTTTTTGCAAAATGCTCTCAAGCTGGATCGCTTACACATCATTACAGAAAGCTTATTTTGTCGGGAGCGGACGGCACCGTTTATAACACGTTATCTTCAAATCAACACAATAACAAGTTTAATAATGGAAGTGATTAATGTGCTTGCAGGATGACGCGTACGTTTTGCCGAGGGCTAAGGGAGGCGCGAACACGACACTGCGCAAATTTCGCTCCGCTTCTAGCTGTAGGTCTACGCGACAACCAAATTCCGTCCGCCCCAAATGACCAGACATTATTTAATTGAAATAGAAGTGAAAGGGTGACAATTGTAATATAAAAAGGGTTCTGATTTTTTTGAGAATAACGCTATAAAACATCATGCAAGCTGTGCATTGTAACATTTGTTCTTTAGTGGAGTCGCGTGATAATTAATGACATAGATAAAATAGTAATCGTAAAAACATGTAACATACGTATTCTGAGATAATTACAATTTTGTAAGTATACAATGATCACTCCATATAAACGATGAGTTATTAGAATATTACAAAAACAAAGCAATAAAATTATAAATTCCAAGTATAACTGCTACAAAAGTTTATATTCGACTATGGCATAATTCTAAGTAAGCAAAAACAGGTTGAAATACAAATATAGGAAAACCCATTTAAAAGAAACCATAAATCACGTCTTAAACTGTTTATACGTTCACTTCTTGTAAAGCAAAAGGCAAGTGATCGATACGGCGGAATCGAGTTGACATTTACTAACTAATGATCCCTCGTCACAATGCTTCTGCTTGCTCCCTATCGAGTGACTTTAAAACTTCTTTGTCAACAAAAATTTTTAACACATCAGTATTTGATTTGTGCGAATATGTGGCAGAAAAACTCGATTGACACGTCACGCTTTTATACTGTTTGCTTTTCTACCTGGTATTATTGTGCTAAGGCTCAAATAAGGGCAGCTTTATTGCGCGACATTTTTATTTCAATCATTCTATTTCAACCTTAGCAAGACATTTAGCTATACAGTCGTTGACTTTGTCAGATAAGATATAACAAGCAAAAAAAGCAGTTTCTATACCATTTTACATAATGATTAATCATAACTAATAAAGAAATAGAGCTGCATTTTTCATCATAAATAATTGTATTTAAAATAAAGAACGATATTTACATTAATTAATGGTACCGTGACAAACTATTTAGACAATCTTTTCAACTTTTCAACATTTGCTTTCATGATGGTGCTGGTTGCTCCATTAAAATCAGTCTATCCATTTCGTAAATTATTTTGTATTTGCAATCTTATGGGACTTATGAAATCAAATTCCTCAAAGCTTGTTACAGTTGTAAAGTATTGTACAATTATTGCAAAGTACGATATAGATGCCTGCGTCAATGTGATCTTATCTTTTGATAAATAATGATACTAAGTTTAATTATCGTACCTCCTCATTAGTCTTAGACTCTAGACCGGGACAAATAAAAAAAATCAATGCACAAATTTGGTCTGGTTTTTCGAATTATTATACTAGCTACATAAAAAAAACGAAGAATGATGTTTCAAACTTCAATGTCATTTCCACTTTGCATAGCTATAAATTTAGCGACAAGTTATGCAGCTGAAAGGGCGTGAACCGTGAAATCGAATTGTTAACGCGGACGTAGCAAACATATTGATATTTTAATTAGATTTACAGAGTCGTCTCGCAGTTCCCTGGGTTACACCCAACTCTTTGAGCCGATGTAATGGCACCCCGCAGACTTTATTTAAGGGTTGTCGGGGTCTGCTTTTATAAAAATTCAATATTTACTACTAAACCCATTACAACAACAATACTAACTTCGTTTTTTAACTTTGATGCAACAGCTTCCGTGTTATCGTTTTCAATAGCCTTAAAATCGCTCACGGCGCTCTAATTATATAGAAGCGCGGCACAGCAGGTTGCTGAGTCGCTAATAACGGCGACTACGAATAAACACATAATTGCTTTTATGGCCTAAGGTGATCGTAAAATAAAAAACGACATTGTATTATTTCACCTTTTGTTATACTTATAATAAAATTAAGAGCACAATTCTTAAATGCAGCATCCGGAAATTTTACGTGATCCTTTCAAGTTAAATAAAGCACTCCTTAGTTGTTTCAAGTTTTACATATCGTCACACAATTTGAAAACTCAACCTGTATCTGGTGTGGAGGTAGATTCTGGCAATGTAATAGCCGTTTTTTTTTAATTTTTAACCGTTAACTGACAATCCAACTTATTCTGCAAATCTCTAGGAGCATTTGGAATCATTTAAAATTTGGAGAGCCACATGCTCGTATTATTTTTTTTTTATAAACAAATAAATATCCTTGGATTACGTACATATTTTGATAATATAAATTATGACTTGATCGAATATGACGGAATTTTCTTATAGTACTAAGGAATTTTGAAGGAGTAACAAACTAACCAACTTTTTAAAACATGAATCAAGTTATTTCAACTGTTTAACTGTCGACTCCACGAGTATGTGGACACAATTACATGCGTACATTAAAAAATTGCTTTTCTAAGTATGTACTTACATAACACAAAATAACAAATAAGCAGACTTGTACAAGGAAAGGTCACCTGTTTTAAGATTCGGCAATACAGACAACTATTATATCACAAATTTCGGTTTTAGGCACACAAACGTAAATTGTAGTAAACACCTGATTTACACAAAATAAATAAAATCTGAACTTTATTATTTACTAGTGTATATTTGTTAATGCTTGTGGAATTTAGATTAAATTGCCGAGATAATAAAAAAATAAAGCTGACATTGTATTCATCTCATGCTTCTCAAATTCTAGTTATATTTTGGTATGCAGAAAGAAAGTATGTATGTTATTACTTATTAACATTACAAATAGCCAAGTTTGTTTTGATAGGATTTTTAATAGTCTTTAAATATGATTTTGTATCCGGAGGCGGAAAGGTATGACGTCAACGGAAGATAGCTCTCATACTTACTTCTAATAATGATCCATGTAATTAAATGGGATATCGGTAACCGTAAACGATTATTTTAAATATTCTCCGCAATCAAACAAATTAACATATAAAATTCCTTTGATGTAAAATTCATCAAAATTATTAACTTATTTAGAACATGAAATATCAACATCACAAAGCTATATCTTAAAATCAACCCACATTTAAACGTTTTGACATTTTTTTTAATTATGACCAACCTTTGGCTATTTTATAATTTAAGATCACAATCTAGTCTTACAGACCAATTAGTAACAATATTTTGACCTAATCTATCTAATATGTACTTGAATTATCTAAGTCAAAAGTCCAACGACTATGCTTAGTTTACTGTAATGTCTATTGACTCTGTTTTTGAGTTCTTGCTTAAAAGCACCATACTACACTATGTCGTATCACTGCACTTCACTGACTCAAATGGTTTTGTTCTTTTAAGTCTTCTCTTTGTCCGTGTGATATCCAGAAGTTTAGCAGGATTCGCGTGATGGCAAAGGTTTTGAGCTTTGACAATTCTTTCGACGTAAATATTTATGAGCTCTATATTTAGGTCCTTGTGAAGATTGCTATTGCTTATGTAAGACATATGTTCACATAAGGCAGTCCTACCTGTCAAGATAGATTGGACAATATTTCGTACCTTTATTTTAAAATCGATTTGCATCGATTTTGATTCATTTAGCCTTATCCGCCGTTTCATTGTCCACTTATGGGAGCTTGAAACTTTTTACAGCTTCTTCGTGACTTTCTCGAGTTGCCATGATAGAAGTATCATCAGCAAAAGTCGCAATTGTATTGTTTTCTAATAAAAGTATATCACAGGTATAGAGTAAATATAATAAAGGACTTATGATACTTCCTTGAGTTACACTAGTGTTTATACTCTTGAGATCAAAAAAGGCGTCTTCTTGTCTGACCCTGAATGTTCTGTTAGATATATATGATTCTCGTATGTCTACGAATTAATTTGAAAGCATACTTCAGGACAAAATGAGTAGAGACTTTAGTACAAGTTTCACAGTTTAGTTATGGACACAATCTTGAACTTTTTAAGATCTACTTTTTGGAAGCGAAATCAAATAGATTTATAAATTAACGTTTATTCCGAGAGCTTTTATTCATAAAGCAAAATAAGGTGATCATTTGCTTGCATATTGAAGGGACAAAGGAATTGACAGACCCCGGATGGCGCTCGGCGGGTTGACGAAGCGCAGTGCCGCGCCGCCACCTCACGCTGAGTCGTCGGCATACAGAACTCTAATTGATACACTAGAATACGACACGCAAAATAACTGCAAAAGTTGATATTTTATAATTGTTATCATGTTTAAATTTACGAAAATTATATTAATAAACAATAAGGAACTAAGGAAAAAGTAAATTAAAAAGGTATTTAATCTATGGTAGAGCCGACTAACTATTAATTGTTACTAGGCTGACTTGATTACGGAGGTAGATTCACACTATCGCGAAATAGGTAATTTCTTTTCATATGGTATCTGAGAGCCCAAGGCTTTAATATTACAAAATAACAGAGATTTATTTGCTAATGTCTATATACTTTTGATCAAGTTTATTTTTGTAATAGCTGAACCGATTTTAACCGTTACCGTTATTTTTGGTTTAGAAATTTTCACTATATCTGGTAAGGGTTGATAAAGGGCAATAAATTTATTGCTCTTCGCTATGTTGTTTTAAAGCTACGCATTTTGGATAACAAAGTTTGTGAGGACATTTCTTTAACCTTTCGCATATATTTTTCTTACGTTTCGAAATATATGTTTATTACATCGTAACCGATTTTAATACTGACATTGTCGTAACAGAATCCAAATTTTATAACATATTAAGTAAACAAACTATGTATACCATTGCCTTACGAATGACGCTTTGATCAAATTGCATTTGTATGTTTATAACATTCCGAATTATGTTTGTTTTTAATTCCTACTATTATTTAATACTCTCTTTTTAAATACATATATATCTCGTTGAAAGTATCAATCTTATAAAAACACTTTTTTTATTCATCCACTTAAGTTAAAATATATTTTTAAACGTATATATTTATTGTAATTTTATGCAGGATAGACTGTGGTATTTTTGTGACATGTTTGTTTTTTTAAAGTATATTTTGTACTAATGCGACAACATGATCAACGTATCATTTAAGAAATATTATTAGGCAGTAAAGCAATAATTAATATGTGACAATTTACGGCACCCCAATAAAATATTCTGCAGTAGCATTTTTAGCAAGTCCCGCGCCCGAGGCCAAGTATCTGCAGAATGCGCGTAATTATTTATTTGCCCTCCGATCCCTCGCTGCGTCGACTTGGGCCTTTCAATTCATAACAAATAAATGCAATGAGTACAATGCAGAACATTCAAAAAATGTGTTCATTATGTTAGGTGGAATTATAATGAACTTATCAAAATATGTTATAAAATTTCTACCTCTATTGATAGATCTTTTAATATAAGGGTTTAGAATTTTACTATAAATTCACAGTATTTCGATGACTGGTATTTTTTATTATAAATAAAGGTAAGACAAGATTAATTCTAAGATAAAACGCAGAGCCTACATTAAGATTGTTATAATTAAATAGAAGTATTTTTCAACACGCAAATTATCAACCTATACTCGTACATGTATATGTCTAATGTCACTCATGCCCGATTTCACCAACATACCCTTAAGCATCACATAGATAGGGACCCTTTGGCTTAAGAAAGGGAAGTTAGTGAAATCAGGCATTAGACGAATAAAGCTTATTATTATGATTGCTTCGCAGGTACAGTAGTACGAGTACTGGCTTTGCTAGAAAGGTCCCCGATAGATGTTCAATGCCCGGTAGGGCTTTAGGAAATTACATATTTCAATTTATCTGAGCCTGGTCTGGTGGAAGGCTTCCGCCACGGCTAGTTATCACCGTACCACGTACACAAGACCTACCGCCGAGCAAAGAGATCTCTGTATAGAAATAAATAATGGATGAAGAACATCTTACGTACAGTATCGTATCTGAATACATTTGCTAATAAGATTCACCAGTCAGGAATTTAACTACTATGCCCGAAGGCTCCAAATTTCTCTTATCAGTATATAGACGTTTACTTACGATACGATTGAATAATAAGGTACAATATAAGTTACACCAAATTAGAGAATACTCGACGTGAGCATGTGTAACAGCTGAGAATGTTATACAATAACGACATACGACTTTTAACATTGAGTTAGGAAACATTTTTTACAGTGTTCTTTTTGAATGAATAAAGAGCTTAAATGGTATCGTTTTACGCCGGCCCATACGTAATGTAAAATGCACAAAGGTTCCTGACAAAGCCGGAGACAAATATGCGCTGCGTCGCTACTATTTTGACATTTCAATTTCACCCTTGCTCAAAATCCTTTTTGAATGGCGTTGGGGGCGCGAGTGTTGAGCTCTCCTGATACTTGTATCAATCTCACGCGGAATTGATTGACGTTTATCGCTCGGATTAAAACACAATTAAATCTAATTTTAAATAACGTTTTATAGTTATTCTTTAAAGTTAAAAAAGATTTCTTAATATTTTAACTCAATCGTAGTTTATAGCTGGGTTGGATAAGTAATTCAACATTATCAAAATTAAGGACACAGCAGAATCTCGAAGAGTGTGTATTATGTTGAGTAAAAAGCTTATATTCAGATCCACAAAAATAAGCTCATGGTACAAAAAAAATGTCACTATATCATTGCTTGGTTCATACATTTTGCTCAATTTTCAAAGAGCTCTCCTGTAAAATTATCTCTTTTTTGAGGTATCACTAATCTTCCAATTCTTTTGTTGTAAAAAACTCGTATTAGAATCGACAAAAAACGCTAAAGATTCAATCAAAGTACGAGAATCGATGTTCTAGTACAAGATGTTTTTCGTAGATCTAGTTATTTGTTTTGGTAGAAGTGTGTCGTTTATAATTTGGAATGGTCTTTTATTAAATTTAGAATA
The DNA here is from genome assembly GCA_015832385.1 of Elymnias hypermnestra. NCBI lineage: Eukaryota > Metazoa > Arthropoda > Insecta > Lepidoptera > Nymphalidae > Elymnias > Elymnias hypermnestra. Next base: position 4,750,863 of record JACTOM010000070.1, read on the forward strand.
AATTAATTGATTGCAATTCAATAACGTTTTTTTTATAAAATTACAACATCTGTCTTTCTTAAACAAATTGTACATAATAGAACGCATATATGTAATCGGTTTTGAAGTCCTTTCCATGAAATACTCGATTAGAGGTAATTTGTGTCAATCACAAAGCATTGAACCGACCACGTTCATCTCTTTGGGCCGGACCATTTGCCCTAATTAAAAATGGAGCCCTCGTTCACAAAAGTCAATCGCGGGATTAATTTCGGACGTGAACACAACGTTTTTGGAGCGTAATTTGTGCTCTTTGTAGACCCGTCTATTATAATGTCAGTCACTAAAAGATTAAGGTTTTTTTTTCAAGTACATATTCGTATATTATCATCGCCACGTTCTCATATAATGATCCTAAGAAATACAGATATAAATGCCATAGCAAGTTTTTAAGGCTATCACGCCTAAATCACTGAAACAGTTATCATAAATTTTGGTATAGAAGTAGATTTTGGAAACGATTGTTGCACTTTTTCTCACAAAATAATTACAAGGGTATGAAATGAGGTATCATCTGATGTTTGGAATATTACAGCAATGATTTTGTTGTCAAATAATTTAGATATGCATATGTATTTTTTTTATTTCTCCTTAAGGAAGGTGAAATAGAAGTTTATGTGGCAACCACTCTCCATCATTTGCCATCATACATACACAAACACGGTATGATTTTATTTTATTTTATCAGACTGATAGATAACAGAAGTACGTGTTTTAACATACTTGGGTATTTAATTATACCTAAATGTACTAAGTCGCGAAAGAGCACTAAATGTACTATGTAGACGAATGCTCTTACAAATATTAAAGGCGGGAAAATACTTTACTTGGGAAATTTAGGATGTTAACCAATTTTCCCATGAATGTTTGATTATTTGTTCAATTTTATTATTTATAAAACGTGTGCACATACAATAAGTTTGACATTTACATTACTTATAATAACTTATTTTATCGCCTTCACAAAACCAATTTCATGACTAAATTTGTTTGCATTTTCGATTTGCACAAGTCTTGATTTGCGGTGGGCGCTTGCGAGATTGTAAATTATAGGCCTCTCGTTCAGTATTACTACAAAATAGCGAATGAAAAAGGGACAGAAATAAATTTAGTAGGGTTTTATTGGTCATAGTGAGCCGTAGTAACCCTTTCATTGTGTTTGCGACTAGTATACAGTAATTTGATTTCACGCGCATCTGATGATTTATATCGGTACCTTATCGCTCCATATTTTACCGATTTAGTCATTTTCCCCTTTTACATCGAGCGTATACAACTTCATCCGTTGTCTAAATAAAAAGCGTGGTAACATAAAAATCTAAAATCAATAAATAAAAATAGGACGAACTGTTATTCATCCGAACACCATCTAATATGACGATAAATAAATATATACTAATTATTTTGTAAATAATTAAACTCTTTTTGTGTTGATTAAAATATCTCCCTAATTATAAACGAGTCACGTGCGCTTGCATATGTGGCATAGTGCCATCGTTTAGAATTCAATGATATCAGTTAAAACAATCTTCATTTAAAATATTCATTTTATATGATTTTGGTCTTACACATCCTTATTTTCTATTTTTCAACTTTGATGATTTTTTTGGGTAGACAGGAATAGTTAAGATAGATAACTCGATCATATCGATTTTTTTTGAATTTAAAACGGTTGATCTCGATATCTGTCGACTCCGCTAGTCGTATGTATATACAATACTATTCTAAATTACACTATACTTGTGTATATTCAATATATAATCATGTAGCGCACCTGTGCAGCATTAGGATGCAATAAATTTTATACTTAGCTATGAATGCAGCATACATTTGCCTAATACATGAGTATCGATTTGGCCTGCAAATATACCCCATTGCGCAGGCGTAATAATTACCTTCACAGACAGACCCTTCTACACAAAACAACAATAAATATTACAGTAAAATGGAGTTCAAAGGTAGTATAACAGAAATTGTAGTTAGAAGTTGTAGAAATATACATGTACATGTTTCTACGACTACTTTCCGTACCGAAAGTATTATATGTAGAGATAGTAGATTTAAAACAGTACATAGTCTTAGTTAAATAAGTATCAGTAGAACTTAACAAAACTTTTGTAAAGACAGCACAGTACACTTTTTTATTGTGATAACTTGAGAACATACCTACATCTACCTTAAATCCTCTTAGCTTAAAAGATTCTGTTCTTTGTACGAATAATAGAGAAGCCATTTAAAGCTCCAATATTCCTATAATATGTGTTTAAGTAATCAAATAACATTGCATCTATCTTAATCCTCGCTTAATACGGTTTTGTTCAGTTTCATGCCCCGCTACGCCCCCGCAGCAATATTTGTTTATCTTGTATACACTCACTTCTATCGTGATCCTTAACACTATTGTGAAATTTTGGGTCGTTTTTTGTCTAAAAAACAAAGTTCCATCAAAAAAGAAACGATAAATTCACACACACGTGGCGCATAGTGATTGATTACCTCATCGTTTTACAGAAACGGTTTCATTTCCGACGCTTCATTAGTTTTCTGTATGTCGATAAATTATTCTTATTATTAATAAACTAAATATGTTTATCGGGATTATTCTTTCATTCCATTACCTTTTTTAGGGTTTACATCGATCGATATGCATAATTCCAACTCCCTAAGTGTGAACATCTGTATTTGCGTATTGCGCTCCCACTTGGACACCTATTGCAATAAATCCGTATTCAAATAACTTTAATCATTTAAGTACACAAATTCAATCTCGCTACAAATGAATTATAATTATTCAAAGGCAATGACGGCAGTAAAAATCCTTTGGGCCCATAAAAGGATTGTTTGCATATTGCGATAAAAAAACTAAAAGAACAAAGTGTAATTTAGAAAATTCATTGCTTTAATAAGTAAGTAAAGTAAGTAAGTAGTAGCCACGTCCCACTGCTGGGCACAGGCCTCCTCACTCCGAGGAGCGAGGGTTTTTAGAGCATAGACGCACCACGCTGCTCCACTGCGGATTGGCAGGCATAGTACACAAGAGCACTGTCTATTCCTTCACTCTCATGGTCCGATGTGACGAGAAACCAACACGACCGGAGAGAGATCAGGCGCAGGACCCAGGACTCGAACTCAGGACCTCATGTCTTTAGTCGAACATGCTAATCACTAGACCAATGAGGCAGTTAAAATAACAGCTTTAATAATTTATAACAAAAATATAATGTAATAATGATACTTTTTTAAAATATTACACTAACTTTTTAAACTTAGATTTTTATAAGATATAACAACCATGCCTGACTGTAATTTAAAATCATGCCGAGCCCTTTTACAGCAAGGGTTTTTTTATTATAATTTGAAATACTTATGTGATCAATAAAATTATCCGCTCTTACGCTTTTCGTGCCCAATCGATTGAAAATGTAAAGCGGGGCTCTTCATTTCGTGCACGGCGGAACAGATCAGTGTGACATGTTCTCACATGTCATGTTGCAGTGCGTATCTATACACGTCGCAACACATTTTACAATAAAATACATCTATCAATGATATGACAGCCTCTTTCAATAAAGTTAACAGGTCGTTGCATACAATTTAATATTGCAATTTTTTCATTGACTGATTTTAATCTAGATATCATAAAAATAACGAAGCAGCTTTATAAATGATAATAATAGTTAACTTTTGATTATTCATAAACATAAATCATTTGTTTCATAGCTGACAGGTTAGGGCTTGACAGTGATCACACCTGATGGTAAATCAATATCAATGTAAGTCATGTTGTTTTGTTTGACAACTAAACACCGTAATTATATTACCTGCTTTGGAATAAAAGGTACCAGGATTCATAAAAGCTATATTTACAGAAGAAAATTTTAAAAATATTACAAGCATTTCAAATAATAAACTAAAGAATGTGATTTTACAGTGCCACGGCGTTTTTCTAGATTTAAATATGAGTTTTTGACTAAACTATAGACGATACTTACAAATATAGACAACTAGTATAGTCCGCTGTTCCTAATTAAAATTTTGGATTGTGTGAATTTTCGTCCTAAGCAGCGATATATTCTCATCGAAAAAACTACTTTTTTCTTTTTCACCAGATGTGCGATAAACGTTATCAAGAGGGGTAACCGTGACCTCATAAAAAAAGCAAAATTTATTGCATCTCACGACCCTTGCCCTGAACTAAGACAGCGGAGAAAATAATAGAAAAATATCGTAATTAAAATCCAACCCTTCCTGTCGTTACGTTATTTTATAGAGGGCTAAAAATGGAGCGAGGCGCGCGTGACCGATTCGATGATATAGTGGTAGTGAGACCCAAGATATGGCTCCAAGTGATGGGTGGTCGAAGGACTACAGCCGATAGACTGTTACGGGTAAGCGGTTTGTAATTATAGAAATACAGTTTCATTAAAATTTGGACATATTTAAACGGTTCTGTATATACTTTTTAAAATGGAATCCCGTCCTTGGTAAAGAATAAAATTACTTTTGTATTATTGAAGAAAAAACGTAAACATAATGCTATGAAACTATATGTAAAATAGTAACGAATTAGAAATGGTGCGCATATCTAACAGTATTAAAACTTATAATCTGCACTTCCCACTAACATATGAAGGGTAACATGTGAATAATAGGTATACGTTGTATCTAGTATATAGTCTCTGTTTACCTTTTCTTTTACGAAATGCATATGAAAGTACATAAATATGAAAAATTCTATTTTGAAACATCTGCCCATATGTTTCAAATTCTTTCAAATCTCTGAAACGGCTGGAGCAATTTTGACGGGGCATTCACTGGCAGATAGCTGGTGCTATAAGGAATATAGTAAACAATTAAGACTTCGTGAAAACGCAACGTCACTGAAATAGTACCGTATTCTCATTAAGAACGAGTTTCCCCAGAGAACTACGCGGAAAACAGTTAAAACAATATAGTAGGGGAATAATATTGAATAAATTAATTCTGTGTACAATATAGAATTTTCTATCTTTCTCGCAGTCTACCAGATATAATATGAATTTGCCCCTTCAGCGCGATCCATATCAATATTTGTATCGCTATAAAACATATCCAGTGATTCGCCGTTTAATTTTCCTTAGGATAAATTTTGTCTTGCTATTCAGTTCATATTGGTGTACCAGATACTTAACTCGCTCAAAATTTTTATTTGCTTTATACAATAAACGATTGCATAATATATAAATGTATATATAAATGTTGCATCCGTTGTTTCTTTATTGCATTTGTACGCTTCAAGAAAATTTCGAAACTGGATAGCAAACACGTAAGTAACACACAAAATATTGTTTTAACAAAACTTTAGGTTAATGCCGCTAAAGTCAATTTGTTTAGCAACAAAATAAAGCGTGTTAAAATGACAAACTATAATATATAGTCAATAAATGCGGAAGTTATACGTCTTGTTTCTTTGAGAAGTTTTTCTGTTCTTACAAACAATTTAGGATGTGTGGGTTACATTGTGTTTGCTTTCGAGCGTCAATTTAAACTATGCGTCTCCTTTATTTTCTATGTAGCAGATAATTCAGTCTACAAACAATTGTAACTTGCTAAAAACTAATTTCCGGTTCAATCATTATTATGGTCAATTTGGATACAACTGGCAAATAACAGAAGCCTTGCCGAGCTTAGCATCGTACGTGACCAACAGAGCGGCCGCCTGGTCCATCACGTTTCATATTATTTTAGTGACCTGTAATTGAGCGTAAACTGGCAGCTTCTCATGATTAAAGTCATAAAATTATTACAAAAAACAAAGTTATTTGTGGTTTGATTTTTATATGGAGGGACGCTACGGGGGAGACTTTATTTTACTTCTAAACACTACTACTTATTTACCACTAAAATCTAGGATGGCGTGTTTGGTTTTTCAAAACCGTAGGTGAGATATATAGATAGTATAGTTTATTGAACACCACATAAAATAATAATACAATATAGATAATATATATAGTACTAGCTGAACCCGCGACTTCGCTGCGTGGAATGTTTTTTGGGTAGCATTGTTACTGCAAACAGCTTAATGTCCTTTTTAGGCTCTAGATTATCGATGTACCAAATTTCATTCATAATATTATACCTATTAGTAAGTATTGTTTCTTTACACCGTTACCTGGATATCTGACCAAGTTTTATATACCATAAAATATGCAGTTTATAAATGTGAAGTTTGAATTTATTTTGAATGTGAAAATTTGAATATTTTTAATTAACACCCCCGTAACTCCCCTTGCGAGTGGAATTTCGTAAAATCCGTTCTTAGCTGACCTCTACTCGGCAAAAGGAAAATTCCTAGCAAATTTCAAGTTTCTACGCCTTATGGTTCCAGAAATATCGTGTTGAGTCAATATATACCTGGATATTTATATATATATATATATATATATATATATATATATATAACCTACTAAGCATGGGAAAACTAACTATCACATCCGTTATTTGCTACTTCACTGATAATATAACAAGCAACAAAAACAATTTAATCCAAAGGATGATTTACGTTACTCTCAATATTTTACAATTATTATAAAAACTTTAAGTAGTGAAGAATCAGTGTGATAAAGATATACAGTATGATAAATATCTCGTATCCAGTATGTAGTCTATGGAAAAAAATATTTTTAAGTAATACCAAATAACAAATAACTTGATGAAATATCAGTTATTGGATCTATAATATCGCCAGAGTTAGTTATTGAAAAAAAGCAATAGCTCCCTTGCTTACTACCTACTGATGTACCGTGTCGGGTAAAGGGGTTAAAATAATTTCGGATTGAATCCCATCTAAGTGTGGTCAACTTCCACTTATCTGTATACTTTTGCATATTAGGGTACTTATGCCAGGCATCGTTATATTTTGCTTCTATTACCAGTAAATGAAACAAATATATCAAAAATGATTTAAGAAATTATATTGTATTACCTACTGTTATTATTTTATAAGATCACAGTTGTTAATACATATTTAACAAAAAACTACTTAATGTGTGATCGCACATTTAGTACCTATTTTATGTAGACTACTTCTATTGTATCTTATATTAGAACTTGGTCGAGTTAAAGCAAATTTGCTAGTACAATTGCGCTTGATTTCCTAGTACACTTACATACATACANCGTGTACCATACTATGACTATCGGACAAATAGACAAAGATGTGTACCCCCTGACCAATGACCTAGCACACTTAAAGGTTTATTTTGTACTAGCAGACCCGACAGATTTCGTTCTGTCAAAAAGATTTGGAATTTGGCAGATTTCAGTTTTACGAAACATTTTCGAAATGAAATTACAGCAGTACTAAATATCGATAGCTCTTACATTTTGTGACCGTTCAATTTGGTCGGGTTGAGACTTCAATTGATTTTAAACTTTGTGCAGCGGTACTCTTTGGTGTTTGGAACACACCTATATTGCTTAGACAACAGTGAGTACTTGTAATTTATTATGAACTTTATATAATAGTAATAAAGGTCAGATTGGCCCTACATTTTAGTTCGAAAACTTTTAAATGGGAAACAGAAAAGGGCGGTTTTTTGGGTTTTCCCCTACAATTATTGGAACTTTTCTCGCCGTAAAAACCATTCTTGGACTTCAAACGAACATTTAAAAAAAATAATCGTCCAAATTGACCCAGGCGTTGTTGAGTTATGCGCTTATCAACACATTTTGCGATTAATTTTATATTATAGATTATAATAACAACAGTATTTTCAGCACATTTTCAGAGGGAGAAAAGTGATGTTGTCAAGAAGAAACAACATAAGCTGACTTTTATTTTACAGTTTCAACGCTAACAGGAAGCTCCAAGCATATAAGTAATATCAAATTTAATGTAAAGCATAACCGCTTGCTGATGTATATTTATATATTTGTGATTTTTTTATAAATATAAAAGTTGATATTATCGCAGTCCAAAAAACTAAGGTAACGCCGTTGTATAAAAAAATGTATCTTCCTATTGTAATCTTATTCTAAGGTGGAATTTCTTTTATCGAATTACTGACACAGAGGCAAACATTTCAATAAACTATTGTAAAAACTTGAACTTATACAAAAGATTAAGTAAGAATTACATTCCCTTGTGTTATTATATGCCGCCTCCATTATACCTTTTGTTGAGAGAAATGAAATTCAACCTTATATTAATGACGCTACAGATACGTTTCTATTAGACACTGTTCATAACCATTGGATGCTCAACTATAGGTGCGATGCGCGAGTTGCAATATTGTTTGTTAAAGTATGCGTGAAAACGAGATCTTCAGATGAGTATTGATTGGTTTTGAATAGCAAACAACTTGAATGGATGCTTGACAATGCAACGGTCCGCTGCCTAGACGGCTTTCTGATTGTAGTGAAGTAGTGTTGAAAAGTGATCGCCTTTATTTGAATTTATTATTAATTGTATCTACTTATATACGTATACGCAATCAGTTGAATCATTTTCCTGGCCATTGTAGCTTGACGCAATTGTTTGCCAATACGTGAATAAAAAATAAAACGCAATTAGCGTCACTGGTGACGAACAGGATATTGGGTTTTAGTTTTTATAACGTCGTGAACGTAAAAACTGCATAATAATTATAACAGAAGCAAACTGCAGTGACTTTATATTTATTTACAAGATCTATAATGAAAAATATTAATAATTTGTTTATTCTCTTATTCTCTTATTGATGGGAAACTTAAAATTTGGATCATTAAAGGGCCTAATGATTTGATTTGAGTCAGACAGTAAAAATAATTTAAATTAATAAAAGGGAGTTTAGGTATATGTATGTCTTGCCTCAAAGTTTTATTAAAGATAAACGTTGTATCTTTTTACTAAAGAAACTTCGCATATAAAATGATCTCCATTGGCTTTGATACAGTCTTTTAAATGTTGCGGCGGCAGGTATTCTGTTTAAGGACACATCTAGGTATGTTCATGGCCACCAGTGACTGACCTGGAGAAATTAGAAAGTATTTACTTACTACATTTGCTCTCCCTGTAAACGATCCCGGGATGTCTATTCGCAAGTAGTGTTCTTTAACCACTACACATGTGAGATCTTCATGTGATGACCGCTTTGCAATGCGACTAAAGAGAGAAAATAGAATGATGCCTCATAATTTAGGACTAATTATTTTAGATGTAGTAAGTTCGTAATGTAACATTATAAATGTCTATGTGTCCACCAACAGCATCTATAAACGAATGTAGATTTAACATGACTAAATTATACAAAAAATCATCATATACAGCGTATCCAAAAACTTTAAAAAACATTGTGGAGTACAAAATCCACTACCAACTCCGGTGGTCTATTTGCCGGCCGTATTTCAATGACTCTATTCTTATTCTACTAGAGCCTCTTTCTTTAAAACTGAAGAATCAATGAAAGTTATTGTTATCTAAATTTCAATCGAGTGCATTCTACCGAATGACTGCTTCTGTGAGCTTCGCAGACATTGTGACGTCTGATGTAAATGCTGTAACAATTTTGGAATTGGATTTGTATCTTTCATGGAGTATTATTTTTTCAAATAATAGTCTTTGTGTTGTATTTCAATACCATACCATTACAACGTATTGAACTAAACAATAATGGTATCGTCATCATATAGGTATAACGAACTTTTACCATAATTATCTTATTTATTTTTGTTGTTTAATAAGAATGATGATGTGATATAATTATAGCCTTGAAGTTGGTACTTATCAAATAAATTGTTGATTTATGTAAATATAATCACAATCTTTAATAAGTTCAGATAATCAGTCAAATTTTGTTCTATGGTTTGGGAGTTTAAATATCTTGGCAGCATTTGAATTACCATAACTTTCGAAGTTATACATCTTTTGACGCGTTAGGGAAAAATGATAAGAGTAAGTTTTTACGATGCGCGCGCACACCGTCACAAAAAACCGACATCTTGAAGTTAGCTATAGTCAATATTTTAGCTTTTTGATAAGATTTTGATCTTGTTACGCCAAGTATAACTTCTAACGCGTGTACATAAGTACACACATTCTTTTTTTAAGCTTGTTTTACAGACAGTTTATAGGGCAAGACATCATTTTATTCATGTGGTTCCCTTACAACGATAATTTATATTGAGTTTCTATTTACTATTTTCAGGTATTTTACGTGATCAGATTATTTTAAAGAGTTACTAATTATAGGATCTGCGTAATTTCATCAGAAATAGTATAATATGACTACTAAATATAAATACAGAAAGAAGCCGCGAGTTATCACAGGCGTGATTCAAAACATGTAATGATAATATAGCCGGGAATGTTAATTTAGGATTACAATGAGGTAATTCCCAACATTTTCTAATTAAAAACGAAAAGGGATAAATAAACGTTAGATAATTATAGGTTATTTAGAGTGACATAACAAAGAGGGCCTGAAACAAAGAGAAATGGAGGAGGTGGCAGCCCACGGCGCACGCGCCACTTGAATCTCGTTAGCGATGCATACAAAACAACGTTAAAACAATGCGAAACAGTACGTTGCCATCATGCTAATTGCATCCGTACTGTTGTTTTTACTCTCCATTCATTAAATCTTTCTCTTTAATACATATTTGTAGTTCAGGGTGAATTCTGCTCATTGTAAATTTTAAACAGACTGGAAAAATTTAAAAACACGGTTTAGATGTAAACTCAAAACTTAACTTGAAGAAAACCTTTCTTCCAATTTCCTAGGTCCTATTCCTAAGTTATAACGATAAAGCGTATCCCAATGCGAGGTTAGGAGGTTAATCCGACGAGGTTAGGAGGATCAGGTTTCTAGCTAACAGAGCCTTGATCCAAAGATGGAAGGAAGATCTTAAGTCTGCAGTAGCCAGCAGAGCCTTTGTGGCGGCGATTCGTCCTCATCTGGAGAAATGGCTGGGCAGAGGGCACGGATCAGTTTCCTACAGATTGGTGCTTACCAGTCACGGTTGCTTCGGCAAATACCTGCTCCAAATTGTAGGATGTGAAGGATCGGCCATCTGCCACGAGTGTGGTGTCCCTGTAGACAAAGCGCACCACACGGTAGCAGAATGTCTAGCCTGGGGACCGCAGCGACATATTATAACTTCTCTGATCGTCACCGACCTCTCACTGGCAGGTATTGTGGATGCAATACTCGTCAGTGAGCAGGACTGGAGGGCAGTTGCCTCCTTTTGCGAGACCATCATCTCGCTGAAGAAGTCCCACCCTCCGTGCGTAAATGCATTTCCCAGCGACAAAAACAATATCCCAGAAACCAGACAGATTATCCATCATCTGTACTTTATGGACTGTTACGTAATATACTTCAAATAGGGTTAAAAACACGCTTATTTGATTAAGTTAATATTACACTATTTTGTTAAAACATTACATAAACATATAACATTTCTTTTTCTTACTTAACAAAAGTTCTGCCAATATTGTACCTAACTACTAACCTATTTATTAACAATCGTTGGCATTGTTCCTAACCGATTACAATACAGTATAAATCTCAGGTTAAGGACATGGTTTTACCGGTTAATCATACTGTCCGTGTCCTCCTTCGTAAATATGCAATGAATATTAAAATTTCATTCATATTCCAAATATGTTCTAACTAAGAAATTACTTGACTATACTCACGAAGCAAAATATCAGATTCAGCTCATATGATGTAACTTAATTATAGATTTATAAGGTCAAATAAACTTTTGTAATATCAAAATAACAATGTTTTACCTATGTACCGATATACTGTTTACAGGGTACTTTTTAATAATCAAAATAAGCCTATTTTAAATATTTATTTATTTTGTTTAATAAATAAAACGTCTGCACTGATTGTAACGAGCCTTAAAAGGATAGGTAGGTAACTTTTTTATCTTGAAATTTATTAGGAAACCAACAATTGCATTTAATATCACGATAAGATACAGCAAAGCGTGGCCACGTCTGCACGTTCTCGACAGTTTCAAATTTACTATGATAATTTACTGAACTATTACACGTAGCAGTTTTTAAATGAAGTAAAATTTAACTTTTAATTTAGTAGTAAAATTTTACAGAAGCTTACAAAAAAAGAGAAAATGATATTTATTTGTAAAAAAGAAAACATTTTGCTGATAGTTTGAACCTGCTATCAAATAGAATGTTACTTGATCTACTATAAAATTGTATTACATCAAGTAAGTTATAACAATATATAAATATCAATTAGTCAGAGCGTTCCAAAATAAATTGCTTGGACGTTAAACACTATGCCTTCAAAAGCAACTACAAATAAGCTGTAGACATGACAATACGTGAGCAATTAAGCCTCAGTGTAGGCGCATTTGAAGTAGGGCTGGCAACTGATGAATATGTTTGGATTTTAACCTTTTGGCCCCATATTTGCTCTGTTTACGTATAAATAAAATTACGAATGTCATGTACATAACAGTAAAATATAATTGAAAATTATTTTTGTTCTAAATGCATATCAATATTTACACGTTTCACCACTAAAATAACTACATAATATTCATAAATCTCCATAATTCTGTCTCTCTTTCCTACGGGAACGGGAAATTCGTTTGTTACTGCCATCTTTTGAAACGGTTTGATAAATTTTAACTAGCGATAGCTTTTTGTTTATAAGAATAATGATACAGGCACAGGAATTCCAGGACTAGAAGCATAGCCAAATATTGCTAACAAGTTATGTAAAACAAAGGTCCCTATGTATTAAGTTATTGAAGTGAAACTTCTTTAGGCGCACGAGGAAATTTTTTTACGAATGAAACACATGATTAGCGTCACGAAGAAATACAGCGTTTCTTTTATGCTAATTCGTTCGAATGTTAGGTAATTTTATTTTTTACAAATAACATTGTGGCATTTTAATTTGCCACTCGTCATTTAACACTTAAAATATAATATTTTTCATAAAATATAAAATAAAAATATTTAATAAATAAATATTTTAAATTCAAAATCATATATTCATAAAAAAAACACGTAGCGTTTTTATTTACAATTCGTCATTTGAGATTTCTATAAATTATTTGTATTAATTTTCAACACTTTTAATATTTTAATGACAATTAGATTCCTAATATATCTTCTTTTTTCACTTCCTCTAAGTCTCAGAAATCTAAAGTTTTAGATTTGTATAAATATAACTTAAATTAGTTTGCCAAAGAAGTTTCACTTCTAACATGTGTACTTTGTACGCACGCACTTTTATTCTTTTCTACATCAGGATGATTTACAAGCTACATTATTAAAAACAATATATAAAAAGCACAATAGTAAATGTAAGCGTGTAACCAGTACTGTGATAATGTGTTTTTTAGACTTGGAAACTATCGATTTTATTTAAATTTTTTTATACCAGAACAAAATTTTTAATCGCGTAAATTCTGGTAATTTAATCTCGAAAAAAAATCTTGAAAGTTGGCAAACCTGATTTCAACTAATGTTAATGTGTCTATTAACAAATGTATTTGCCGTGTTCAAGAGCGCTCGTAAATCCCGTGAACAACTGGAACAGTTGGATTGTATAGCCCTCTCGAATATATCATTCCACTCCTAAATAGAGACTATTAAACGTGACAAGATGATTCTAAATCAGAAAAAAGCGCATATTTCAGTTAATCGTTGTCAAATCCGTTGGAAATATCTTTCATCTCGCAGACATTTTACCAAACAAGTTACATCTGCATTTTTTTTACTTAATACGTACTAATTTAAGTTTATTCATACCAACAAATAAAATTAAAGTCGCAGACACACTATTGTTACTTGCACGTTATCTTAAATCATAGGTTAGTTAAATCTATGATTTAAGATAAATTCCTTCCCTTGCATTTATTTTATAAAATAAGTAAGAATAAGTAGAAGTGGAGGAGTAAGATTGACTGAAAATCCTGATTATCGTCATCCTTACGCATAAAAGATTTGTATTTGGATGTCTTAAGTGGCACTTTTTTAAATATATAAAAACACAAAAATTTTATAAAGTTTTTTGATTATTACAATGTCACCCAAGCTTTTTTAATTTAAGGTTTTCTGTGAGATATCGCTATAAGTACGTTTTTTTTCTATAAAATTTAAGTATATTATGTATTATATTCATAAATATGCAATAAATAAAAATACGTCATATTTTCTTCGAATTCTATCTATTATAATACATTAAATATGGCCGATATTAATATTTTTAATGTCTTATTTAAATGGAAGGTTACAAAACTCTTTCTACAGGCATTGCTAAAACCGACTGAACAAAAACACGTTAAAAATGAAATGTTGTTTTAGATTACTAATAATCTATCAAAAGCTCCGTAACGACAGATATATGTTTCCGAACAAAAATATTTCTTTAGACGTCATCTGTCTCTAGAAGTAATTTACGAACCGTCAGGACACGAGACCGCCACCCGCGTTTCGGCACGCGTGCCCTTTTCGTCCTAATAACTTAACCCCCTTTTGTTTTTCTACACAAAGCTCTCGATTTATTTATGAGATGCTGCCATCTGATTATGTACTGACACGCTCCTTGGTTTAACAAGTACTGACACCATCCGAAGAACTGGCTGTCTATCTTCAAAAAATTTACACTACCTAAACACACTTCTTTAAATGTCTAACTTAAACAACATCATGCATGAATAGTGCATGGCAAGTGACATGTACGAATGGCAAAACAGGGATTTTAGTATATTATTGCATTAACGGTATAAATTTTGGTAATATTAACTAATGATAAATTTGTAAAATGTTCAATTTAAAGTAAAACATCTGTTACATAAATTCGTCTTTAGAATAATATGAAATAAATAAAAAATTCTTAATATTATAGGTAAGGATTCAACGTGACTGGCCAGAGATACTTCACCTGTTCTTAAAATAACACTAATTCCGGACAGCTACAAAGAAATTTCAAATTCAAAATCGTTTTCCTATATTGCCATTCTAATTAATTGTGGCTCGAAGTGTTTAGCAAGTAAAAATTCTGTAGGCGTGCAACTTTCTCTTATCACAGTATTTCTTACTTTGCCACTCAGTTTCAATCCACTCAAACTTCTCAACGCTCTCATCTCTACCGCGTTTATTTTACTTTTATGCTTCTTTTGCCATACCCAACTTTCACTACCATACATAAGTGTTGGCACCAACACTTCTGCATGCACAGCCAGTCTGGCTTTTCATAAAGGCGCGCAGGACACCATATTCCCTGCATTCACTCTCCTTTTAATATCACTTTCACATGTTCCATTTTTTGTAAATTTAGATCCCAAGTATACAAATTCTTTCACCTTTTCCAATTGTTCTCCATCTCTCAAAATATTGCCATTCATTATAGATTCATCTCTTTTAAAAAGCATAAATTTCGTTTTGTTTACATTCACTTTCATTCCTTTCCTTTTAAAAGCCTCATTCCTAACGACCGAATTCGAAAACCTCTTTCGACAGGAAACCACTCCGTGTACGCCCCGTTTATTCTGACACAAGCACTCATAGAGAGACTTCGATGCTTGAATCAGATTACCCCTCTCCCCATATGTAGACTACATTGACCATAACTCTTTCCTCACAACTCAATTGTAAGCCTTTTCTAATTCCTTTACTTTTCAAAGCTTCATTCATTATATTTACCATCTCCTGTAGCTCATTAGCAGATGATGCCAGTACTACTTGATCATCAGCGTAGAGTAAACATTTGATGAGTAATTCGTACCTTCTTAAACCATACATACTTTCTTTTAAATCTGTCAAACAGTTATCCATGAATAGGTTGAACAACCATCCATGGTAACGCAACACATCCCTGTCGAAGAGTCAGGTTCGGCTATATACTGGTCGTTATTAAGAAAGAAAGTGAAAACTTCTATAGCATTGCTGCGATTTGAAAGTTGATAAGACAAAAAATTTCTATAGTACAAATATTGCGTCTATATCAGCAGCTTTACTCCAAGGAATAATAATGCTGTGAAAATAAGTAAAATAAATTATTTTTTAACCGCATAAGCCGCAGAGTTTACTCTGTCCGATAGCTTACTTATATTGCCATTTATTTATAGGTAATTATAATTGTATATATATGTATTGTAAATGTAATGTAAAGTGTATTTTGCATTATTAATCTCACCTTGATGAAGTTTTAACTTTTGTCGCGTGACCTTAAGCAAATACCAAGTTTTTTTTCAGGAAGAGAAACTTCAATCGCGCGACTCCCTTTTTAAAAAGCACCGTATTTATCTACTACTTTTAAATTTATAGCAACCCCACATGCAATGAGATGCTACATATTATAATACTAACAGTACCTACCTTTTTTATTGTCAAAAATTTGCCTTTCACATCGCGCACGAGTGTCACATTCATGTCATTTTAATATTCAATACAAAACACTGTGACACATCATGACGGACCTTCGTCAATTGTTTATTTGGACAAAGCACTTCAATTTTAACGCTTTTATATTGATAAAATATTAAAATATGTGCCACTACGCTTCATTACTAATTTGAATTTGTAGTTTTTGTAGAGTGAGCTATATTTATATTTTATGTATTGCGTACTGTCAATTAACTGTAACTGGTAACGCGCTAAAATGAAAATTCGTAAACGATAAATCTTATTGCCATTAAAAACAAACACTTACGCTTTATTTTTGTAATAAACTACAAATATGTTGGTTTATAATCTTTTTTAAGAGATGAGAAGTCGTACGTACACTCAATATATTTGCTTTGATACATAAATAAATTATATAAAAATTACTTGTGTGCCTGTCTGTTCTCACTGATTTCCGAAGCGCCTATACCTATTTTGACGGGACTTGTTATAAAGCGACATTATTTTTGCAAAATTTCTATGTGAACAATAAATTATGACGTGATGTGACGGGAATCCGACACGACCGGAGAGAGATCAGGCGCAGGTCCGACGGCTTAACGTGTTCTGTGAGGCACGGGAGTAGAGCACATCCAAACTCCATGCTAATACTAAATATTTCGTAACAGAAAAGTCAATATCGAGTTTTAATATCTCTCCGAGAACGCACGTTACTCCTTTTTTGAACCGTTATCATTTATTAAAAATGAGGTCGAGAAGAAAATTACATCTTGCTGGGTTGCTCTTTGGGATTTTAAAGCAGGGAAAACCACTATACCTTCTCAATAAATTAAACTGGGCAGCTGACGGTGAGACGGAACGTCGACGTTGCCGCAGTCAATTTCGAATACCATTTCACCGTACTGGCGCCTTCAGAGGTTCATTCACTTACTCCGCCACTAAATATTGGAATAATATCCCTCCAATTAAACAAACAAAATCAAAAATTACCTTCAAAAGACTATTGAAACGATTTCTTCTTGGAAAACAAAAAGAATTCCAACATCACGTGTCGGAGCTTTCTTTTCTATATGCCATATATTCTAGTATTAATGTGTATATATCAAATATATCTATGTTTATGTATGTGGCAATATATATAATATAGTCTTTAGTTTAATTATTATTATATTTAATTAGTATATATTACTATAAATTTTGCAACATTTTTATCAGGTCCTGTAGCTTTAGATAGTATATAAGGATAGATTAAGTTGTATCGGGCTGCGTTCTGACTGCGTAGCATAAATGCTGAGGTGGGTCCATTTTCTAGGTTATGCCACACATCGCAGGGTATTATAAAATGTACTAAAATATATTGTGATGTGTGGCATAATTTATAAATAAAGATATTTTTCTTTTTTTCTTTCTTTTATTTTCTAATTCGCCCGACCTGGAACTCGAGCCCAGTAACTCAATCTGTAGCCCGACACCGGACAAGCTGACCCCTAGACCAATGAGGCAGTCGATAAAAAGTCCGGTAATTTAATTTAAATCAAAATAACTTCATATTATGCGGGTTTATACTGCTACAATGAAAGTGTTGCGGTTTTGTCGTTGGCTTGGTCAAAATTTCTTCTGTAAAGTTTTTGTGGTTACTTCAAATGTATGGACATTCCTAAAACGAATTAGGTAATAAATCATAAAAGGCTTCACCACTTAGTCATTTTCCAAGTACATTTAAAAGAAATGCCGCAAGTGATTGAGTAGGCAATTAATAGTCGTGATTTTTGTGTATTAGGATAATTATAACAATTTTGTTTGATACAAAGTAAGTTTCCAGAAAAATTGATAAAAATAAATACATTTAAGAAGTACTAAAAAAAAGTGCTTATATCTTAACATAAGCTTGTAAAATTAATATCCTTGTTTGGAATAAATAGTAAACACGATGAAGCTTGTACAGAATACATTTTTTCAAATAGATAATGAATATGTTTAACCGAAACGTAAATTTAAATATTTATGTAGTGAATATGAAACTCGCATTTAATAAATATAATATGTTAATAGAGCCAGTAGGGCAATATTTTTCTGAAAACTATGTCCTGGTTACAGAATTACCAGCTAGTCGATATACATCGAATATACAACACGTCTTATTCTAAAGCTCTGGTTATATTAATGTTAAACTCAACAGACTAGATGTAACACTAATTTGAATAGACTGTGGGTAATATGATGCCTGCTGAACTAGCCAATAGCCGTAAAAATATGATGAGATTAAAGACCACACAAGTTGATTGTATGAATAGTTATTCTTATACAATATTATGTAATTTTTATTTATATTAACATTAAATCATGAATAATTTTGTCACCGTATAGTCGACTCGAATTTGTATACGGAAAATAAGTATATTCACAAAATGACTGTGGCAAAAGTTGTATATATGCATGATAAGTTGTAGAGACTTGAAATTTGGTAGGAATATTCCTTTTGATGAGTAGAGGTCAGCTAAGAACGGATTTTATGAAATTCCACTCGCAAGTGGGGTTACGGGGGTGTTAATTAAAAATATTATTATATTCAAACCTCACATTTACTACAAACTATATCTTTTATGGTATGTAAAACTTGGTCAGAAATTTTTTTGACATAGTGGAAACTATCAAAAGTAAATTTTAGGAAATTCCTCCCTTAAAGGGCAGTGCTGGTATGTTTGTTATTTGTAAAATAATTTGCCTAAATTAATGAAACTGCCTCATCGGTCTAGTGGTTAGCATGTTCGACTACACACATGAGGTCCTGGGTTCAAGTCCTGGGTCGGGCCAATTCAAAAATCATTATTGAGTTTTCTATTAAGATTTTCTCAATATTTGCCCGAAGTTGGGAAGTTGGGGGTGTGATCAACCCCCGTGCCTCGGAGAGCACGTTAAGCCGTCGGCCCTGCGCCTGATCTCTCTCCGGTCGTGTCGGATTCCCGTCACATCGGACTATGAGAGTGAAGGAATAGAACCCTTGTTGTGTACTATGCCTGCCACTCCGCAGTGGAGCAGCGTGGTGGGTCTATGCTCTAAAAACCCTCACTCCTTGGTGTGAGGAGACCTGTGCCCAGCAGTGGGACGTTAATGGGCTGCTACTTACTTACTTACTTTTAATGAAAATGCTAACAAAAAAATATTCCACGCAGACGAACTCGCGGGTTCAACTAGTATACGTATAAACATAGCCAGTGCCCAGTCTCCAAGGATTTATCAATGATAAAGTTACGCATGCCCTTCTAAAGATTTCTGACGGTAGTTTCAAAGTAAAAAAGGGAACGCGTGTTGTTCACATTACGCAGATATTATATATATAATATATTATAATCTCTTTTTAAAAACTTAACATTAAATAAAATGTAGATTAACATTAAATGTAGATGTAGATTTGAAAATATAAAATCCAGTTTTGTAGTCATAACAAATGTGCACAACTTGAAATGAAGGATGCGGCCGCGGTCGCGACAGGAAACCGCAAACTATCCACCTAAATAACTTTTCTGTATCAGAACACCAGACGTACACATTTGTTGTTGTAGTAAATTTTTAAAATGATAAAACAGTTTTGAAACCTGTCCAAGCTAAAATGATTTGTTTGAAAAAAATTACTACGATACCGTGTACATGTAATACGCTTTTGTTTGGATATAGAGAGAAAGAGTTGTCTTCTAGGCTTACCACAAAGTTCACAGATACCAATCCCCAATCACATTTAGCTGTGATTCAGACAAATATTTGTACGCCTAGAATTTCTAGTTCCTAGAAAAAATATTCTTTATTATTTTTTATAATACTCGCTAACTCTCAGTGAAAATCCCATCGGAATCGGGCTTTCCTTTTTGGACATTAAAAGGAATAAACGTACTTCTTATTCCCGTGGAAATTTCAGAATGAAGTAAAGTATTCTTTGTACTTACGGCTACGTGCCAGTCAGTCTCGTTATAATCAAACATTTAAAAATGGAGTGGAAAAAACAGAGATAACATTATATAAAAAAAAAAAATTTTGACATAACTACTCACAGGTAATTTTAATCAATCACTGAATAAAATGTATATTTAAAATTGGTTTTTTCTCACAACTCTACAGTACTATATTCAATTACACATATATAGTTTTTTAGATTGTAACATATATTTTGATAAGAATTACAAAATTCAAAACATTATTTAAATGTTTTACTATAAAAAAAACCATTTTTCGTTTAAAATTGACGGGTTTTTATTTATAATAGAAATGAATAGGTAGAACAATAACAACGTAAATATGTGATTGATTTGTGCGTGTCCAATGACGATTATAAACTTGTGTACGCCTTTATTATTCGTTTTCATCAGATTATTCGTAGGTATACAAATTGTTTTCTTTATCATGAGAATTCTAAGCAGACGATAAAAATTGATACCTTGTTATCTTAAAACTATTTTCCGAAAGTTTAATATCATTTACACCTCTTAGTCTTAGTTTGTACAGACATACAGCGACATCTGTTGCGCTTAAATGCACGAATTTAAAGAACAAGAGCTGTTTCAGTGTGTGAAAATTAACAACTTTCATAGAAATTACATTTTACGTGAAGTGTAGTTAATTTAGAATTAAGGCGATGTATGTGATGACACTATAATGGATTTACAATCCTAATACAGACAATTTTATAGGTAAAATTGTCAAATGGGGGGCATTTGAGAATTTAGTAGATATTTTAAAAATATTTGATCCATATTTTATCTACGCCTAATCACTAAAACCTAAGGCTGTTAAATAGAGAAGTTGAGACAACTGTATGGCTTAAAACTTTAGCCTTCCTATAAAGGGGTATATTAAAAATTAATTGACAGTTGACACCAGATGTCATTTCTCCATTCATATTTTCAGGTTATTTGTAATCTACCTAAAAATTATAATTGGTTTAGACAAACCATTGTATTTGTTTTTGTAGCGACATATTTACTGCAACCTTACTATATCTAATATGTTTTGCAATGTTATGAAAGGTAGTGAGTGC
This sequence comes from Elymnias hypermnestra, assembly GCA_015832385.1. Lineage (NCBI taxonomy): Eukaryota > Metazoa > Arthropoda > Insecta > Lepidoptera > Nymphalidae > Elymnias > Elymnias hypermnestra. The sequence continues at coordinate 4,772,288 of JACTOM010000070.1, forward strand.
ATTTAACAAGAAACCAATTAACACAATATTACATAGAATTGTATTACAATATTTATAATAACAGATATTGTTAACATCATAAAATGGATACAACAAAATATAGTGCACCAAAGTTTCCAACAATACAAAATATGTTAGAAGATATATCAGATTCAAACATTATACAGATGAATAGAGAAATAAACCTATCAAATACTACAGGAATATTACATGATGCTGGCAATAGTTACCTTAACATTAAAACTTTGAAAGAAGACCTAACAACACAGAGCAGTCTTGATGATAAGCTAAAAGAATTAAATAATGAATTGTTGCAAAATATTGAAACTATGAAAAAGCATCTTTAGTATTGATTTTTATACTTAAAATGAAAAAATACCATTATTAAACAATTTAATTAACAGTAAATTATTTATTATGATAACCTTGAAAGATTATTTTATATTATAATCTAATTTTCAAAGTAGTAACAATAATATAATAAAAAAAAATATTAAAAAATTATTTGTAAAAAAAAACAAGTTCTTATTAAAATATATTTATTTTATTATACTTCCGTAATTAATTAATTCTTCCTCTCCTATGATTTTCAAATGAAACAATGCAACCAAAGCTGCACCTTGCTCTGCAAATTTCTTATTTTTCTCCCAAAATGTTGAAGTGTATTTATGATCATTAAATGTGAGTATTGAACAAAACAGCTTCTCTATTTGATGTGTTTGGTAAGTTGGCAACTTATAACCCTTCTTACCAGCCCATGCATGTAATTGTCCTTTTGGCAAATTAGTATTATTAAAATTTGCACGAATGAAGCATACCTAAAAATATATTGTAAAATTAAAAATGGAAACCATTTTGCAACATATAAGAAAAGGATAAATACTATTTACCTTCATTTTAATTACATCTTCAAGATTCAATTCTTCAAGTTTTAACTTTTTATTTGGTGGCTCTAGTTCATCAGGGCTTACTTGCCATCTCCCTTGTATACCATTTTTCTGGTATTCACGTTGTTTTTCTCTGCAATAGTCGTCTAGGTCCCAAATTGCACTGAAAATTGATGGTAAATATATTATTACTTATTTCATGTATAAACTACTTATTAAAGAACTTTTAACTTAAGAAAATTTACCATATTTGCTCTAGTGTTTGACAATCTAAGAATTTCCTTCCTCTTGGGGTTTCTTGCAGTTCTCGCAAAATATTTTGTATACAGTACTTTGTATTTGATGGTGAATTATCAAAATCAATTGCAAGCTTAAGATAATCTCTTATGACTGTGTCCATAGGTAAGATTCCCTCTTTTCTAAATATTGAACAGTTCCATTCAGCTGCTCTTGCAAGCATTACACTTGTACAGCCAGTTAATTTTTTAAACTTGTATATGTCTGAATGCTTTTCAATTTCTTTTGAACCACCACTGTAAAATTAGGGAGATATAATAAATAAATACATTTATTTTATTTGAAAAATCTCAAAATACATTTATTTCATAAAAATTTCATGATTAACCTCTAGTGGCTCTACCACAAGAGGTTTCTTTTTAGCATAATTAATAAAAGTATCAGAAGACTTTACTTTTCAATGTCATATTATTCTATTTAATTTACAAAAAAGACCATGTAAACTAAAGAATGTTAATATATTAGCATAAGTGTGTGTGTGTGTTTGTCTGTATAAAAAGGATTGGTGTGTCTTTGTATAAATATTAGATCTTTAGTAGTGATTCCAACTGTTCAGTCTCAAATAAGCTGTAACTGTCCTTCTGTAGCCCTTGCAGTTCATGGAGTATATATTTAGTTTTTGGTTAATCATATTATATAGATAGCTAGATTTATGTGAATATTGGGTTTGAGCATAAAGTGTTCTGGAGGGAGTTACAGCAATATCCTTTCTCCATTAAAGCTACATTAAAAATGGTGTTAATTCTGCTTACTCTGAATAATCCAAAGATATTTAGATTTATAATGGAAAGTAGTCTTGCACCAGAACAGAGCTGCAGTTAAAAATGTACAAGATTTGAGAAACATGATAGCAAATGCTGGGCAGCATAACAAATTTTGTATTTATTATATAGGGTAATAAATGCTGCATTACCTAACTGTTATTTATTTATTTATTAGGTTTACCAACAGATTATACATTATACTGAGCTTAAAATGATAACAAATAAGTATATTTATGGTGTAAATCCAATAACAGGCAAACCAGCATGCATTTTTAATTGCACATGTGTGGTGTTGCAAGTTTACATATAAAACAATGCAAAAATGAGAGTAGTAAATTACACTGATGTGATGTAAAAGTTAAAATGAAAAAGGAAAATCTACATCAAAATTTTGAAAATAAAAACATGAATAGAAAGCATAGGTATATTATGTGGTTTTTACACTTCTAAATTGATGCAATAATGATAATAACTGTTATGAAACAATTGATGGCACAAGTGCTATTACACTTTTGTTGTAGAAATTAAAGTACATACTTTGCTATGGTTGGTATAGATATCCTTTCTGCTATATATTGAATAATGTCTGTATGAACTGGATGTTGGGGTCTCTCATCTTTTGTCCTGCCATGAATAGCAATGGCATTTATTCCAGTATTAACTAACTTTTCAACAACTTCGAGAGTTTTTTCTTGAGTTTCAAATATTCGCACCTTACAAGTGACAGGTATGGAAAGATTAGAAACTAAAGTTTTTAATATATGACAAGCTCTATCAGAATTTTGAAGGAGTGCAACACCCATACCACCTTTGATTGAAAATTCTTTTGGACAACCCATATTTATATCAATAGCTGCAACATCATTTTCCCTAAAATTAATTATTAAATAAAAATATTATAGAGAATGATATGATGATACCATACATGATTAATGGATATTGTTTCATGTGGTTATCAACTATAGTTGTTAATTACAATGAATGTATATAATAATAAGTATTTAAAAGGCATAAATATATACAGTAAATTTTCAACAATTCTCAATGATAGTTCATGAAATTACCTATAATTATAGGTTCTTTAATTCTTTCAAAATTATAATTATGACATGATTTCCAATGTTATTTAAATATACCAGTGCATATAGTTAAAATAAAGAACAATCTTCCACTGAGGTGTAAAATTGCACATGTTTCAACAGCAAGCAAGAGATTGTTTTCAGTTAATTTGTATTTAATGTGATGATAATTTAATATATTCAAGATCTTTATTCTACAAATACTTACATAAGTTTTGCAACCTTTAAAGCTCTTTCCGCATTACATGTTCCAAGCTGCAGAACTACTTTTTCTTTTTCTTCTAAACATGTCCGAAAAACTATTGTTCCATCAGTTTGATCAACAAAATCTACTGTATTTAGAATATCTGTAATGTGAATTCTTGCAATAAGATAAACAAAAACAATTTTTGATGACTGGCAGGTTTTACAACAGAAGAGTATAATAAAAAAGCTTAGTTCTAAAATTTGTCATGTAATGTGTAAGAATAGTTAAAGCCCACCATACCACTATGGGTAATAACACTTGCAAACTCTATCTGAAAATTAATCTAACTGCTGCACCCACACCCTATTATTCAAAGCAGTACAACGGATTGTAGGTATATATTTGCAATATTTCAACTTTTTACTTTAAACATACCATTATACCTGCGTTTAGATCGTAGAAATTTCCAATCTATTAACTCTTCGGTATATACAATATCGGCACCATACCGAAGTGCTAAAAGTCGCATGGGTAATGTCCCAATACGCACCATAGGCGCTAATATAACCTTATTCTCATAAGATAACATGTTGTAAACCTGAACACTTTCTTTAATATGTAAATGTTCATTATAATAACTTCATAAGTAATTGTATAATGTATATCTCGATTTATTGTTATCCTAAGTAGATAACAGAAAGAACGTATTTCGTGATATCAGATTGAACAATATGTATTTGGCAATTGGCTGTTGGCATACCAATACCAGTATATAAGTATAATCTATGATTTGGCATTGGCATTTGGCACTACACATTTCTTACCTCTTGACATATGCCATTTCACCGGTATCACGTGGATTGGAAAAGGTTGCTATAATAGTCATTACGGAGGATGGACTGAGTGAATTCTGCAAAAGGCAAATATAACTTTAAAAAATGTTCTGTGTATAATTGTTAATCTTAAATAAATATTACAAGTCTATATTATAATAAATATTATAATAGTCCCATATAGTAATTAAGGTTCAAAAGTGTTTTAAACACGGAGAATAACAGTTCAACTGCCGTTAGATAGAGCTAGAGTATGAAAAATAAAAATATTGAATTTGCTATTAATTTCGAACACGAACTGCTTCATACATATCAATTTCGCCACTCCCTTTTGGGCTCTTACGTTTATATCTATACTCCTCCATAAAAGTTATGCATAGGCATTTCCATAGAGTACAGTCAAATTTTGTTATTTAATAAATATAATTTTATATATATCTACTATCTAGTCTGTGAACCTAAGTGGTTTGTGGTATTTATTTACTAATAGGTGGTAGGCCTTTATGTTAAATATATATTTTTCTAAATAAGTAGTTTAAATTTCTTTCAATAATCATTATGCTTGGGTATGCAAATGCTGGTATTCCTGATAAATCATGGCAACCTCCTGTTGCGGTATTAGAAACAACGTAAGTTTTATAAAAAAAAAAAACAATATTAAAGTGCCATACTCGCAAATGTGTTCATTAATATCTGTAACTTGTTTAAAGCTTAGAGATTTCTGGCCAGGATTAGATAGATACCTATTTTGGCAATATATATATAAATATATATAAGGCACCAATATTTGTTATAATTATGATTTATTAAATAATTATACATTTACAAAAATTATGTTAATGTATTTTCAGAATGGGTACTATAATATTGGAAATGTATTGGAAACACACACCTATGACTTGTAGAAACTTTATGGAACTTTTGCGAAGAAATTATTATAATAATACAAAATTTCATAGAGTTATTCGAGATTTTATGATACAAGGTGGTGATCATACTGGCACTGGAAAGGGAGGTCAGTCAATATATGGCCCCCAATTTGATGATGAAATAACATCAGATTTAAAACATACAGGTGCTGGTATTCTATCTATGGCAAATGCAGGTCCTAATACAAATGGTTCACAATTTTTTATAACCTTAGCACCCACACAATGGCTTGATGGGAAACATACAATATTTGGAAGAGTACAAAGTGGTATGTCTGTTGTGAAAAGAATAGGGTTAGTAGAATGTGACAAAAATGACTGCCCTGTTGATGATGTTAGAATTGAAAGAGCATATATACCTAAATAAATAAATAATATCTATTATATTAACTATCAAAATGAGTCTTATTTAACCAAATCATATTTATATGTTTATTTAATCACTTTTTATGTTTAAAGAATTAGGAACAGAGTTTGATAGTAAAATTCTAACTAACCTCTATGAAATGAAAGAAAAATTAAGAATGCAATTTTTTTTTACTGTAAATATAAAAAGTAGTTTGGTTAAATTTCCTAAAAAAATGGTTTACATCTGTTCACACAGACCTGAATATAGACAAAAAAAATTGTAAGAGAAATTTTCTTGATAGCATGAGGTAGAATTATAATCTAGCCTATTTTTATGATATAGCTTAATTTAGGATAAACTTTTATAATAGTAAACCCAATCATATCTGTATCATTCGTGCAGAATTGGTTTCCTCTCCTTAAAGTTTATAATCCCTTCATAGCTCAACCAAGAGAAATTGTTATTATGTTATAAATAAATGAATGTTCATTTGTTATCTAAATGTGCAACTACCCACAAAACATACTTTATGTAAATTCTTTGGTAGTGATGTCATATGATATATATATACTAAGATATGTTATATTTTTCCTATATTTGTAATTAATGAAACTGATGAGAAAATATGGGATGTGCAAGCAGGATTATGAAAAGGAATGGGATGTATAGTTCAGATCTTTTCTTTAAGCTGCATAACTGAAAAAAGTTTATTGCGCTTTTATGGATTTAGAAAAGGCTTACAATTGAGTTGTAAGGAAAGAGCAATGGTCAATGTAGTCTACATATGGGGAGAGCGGTAATCTGATTCAAGCATTGAAGTATCTCTATGAGTGCTTGTGTCAGAATAAACGGCGCGTACACGGAGTGGTTTACTGTCGAAAGAGGTGTTCGAATTCGGTCGTTAGGAATGAAGCTTTGAAAGGGAAAGGAATGAAATTGAATATAAACAAAATGAAAGTTATGCTTTTTGAAAGAGATGAATTTATTATTAATGGCAATATTTTGATAGGTGGGGAACAAGTGGAAGAGGTGAAAGAATTTGTATACTTGGGATCTAAATTTACAAAAGATGGAACATGTGAAATTGAAAGGAGAGTGAATGCAGGGAATATGGTAAATGGTGCTCTGCACGCTTTTATGAATAGCCAGATGGTGGTGATGCCAAGAATTATGTATGGTAGTGAAAGTTGGGTATGGCAGAAGAGTCACAAAAGTAAAATAAATGCAGTGGAGATGAGAGCGTTGAGAAGTATAAGTCGATTGAAACTGAGTGACAAAGTAAGAAATAGTGTGATAAGAGAATGTTGTGGTATATAAGAAGGCGTAATGACTAAAATTGAGAAAGGTATGCTTAGATGGTTTGGGCATGTAGAGAGAATGAATGAAAGGAGACTGACAAAAAGGATTTATGAGTCAAGAGTGAATTGGAAAGTTGAAAGGAGAAGACCAAGACGAACGTTCCTGGACATTTTACATAAGGGCCAGGTCAAGAGTACTCTAATCCGACATGGTCTCCGCCGACCCCTATGGAAATAATAATAATACAACGACTTAACTTAAGTAATTCTAGTGTACAATGGGCGGTCTTATCGCTAGTTAGCGATCTCTTCCAAACAACCCAACGTATANTATATATATATATATATAACAGTTTTATCCATGTCTAAATTAACTTCGTTTAATTTACGTTATTCCGTTACGTTAACATTATTCCGATAAAGACAGATAGTTGTAATGTCCTTTCACGTGATGATGATTTACCACATGCTCCTTAAATGTGGAGATACTCTGGCACTGCTGAATTTTGAGACGAAGCGCGTTCCATAGATTGGACGTTGAACGATTTATCGTAGAATTTAGTTTTACAGTGCTGTGCCGTTAGCACCAATTCGTCAGCACGACGCACATAAGGAGGCTCGGTACGTCTAAACTCAAATTTAACTTTGAGATAATGTGGAGTTTTTGGGTTAAATAATACACAGTACAGAAGAGTGAGAATGTGCAAGTTCCGGCGAAGTCTGATTGGAAGCCACTTGAGCTTTAACGAAATTCTGATATATGGTCATATTTGAATTGGCGCTATTTTGAAGTCGCTCAAGTTGATTTAACTGCTCCTCAGTGAGGTCGGGAAAGCTTGCGTCAGTATAGTCGAGAATACTGAGAAGTAAGGACTCTGTTATCATAATTTTGGTGGGAATGGGAAGGAAGCCTTGTAGCCGACGCAGTGATTTCATGGCGCCAAAAAACTTTTTGCTGGTTTCCCTAATATGATTGGACCAAGTTAATGAAGCATCAAGATAAACCCCTAAATTCTTAACGGTCTGGCTGAAGGGTATTGCGACTCCATCATATATCGTGGACGGAATGGTACTCCAGTCAACTCTTGAAATAAAACCTCGACTACCAAAAATTATCGACTGCGATTTAATTGGGTTTATCTTAATTCCATAGGATTTGCTCCAGAGCCGAATGAGGTCCAAATCAGAGTTGACGACTGATATGGCAGAGGTTAAATCATCAAGAGTATACTGGCTATGTATTTGGAGATCGTCTGCATACATGTGGTAGAGAGAAAATACATTTTGGGTAATAGATGAAAACTTGAATTGAGGTAGGTACAGGAAGAGATGTTTCTTTTTTGCGTCTATTTAAATCTAATCCCAAACTGCTTGATGTGTCGACATAAAATATCGAAGTTTTAAAAGAGCATCGAGTTCCATTACGTTAACAAAAAAAGTGATTTTTTTAAATCCCTTCAAGATGAGGCTGTACGATCCAAAATTTAAAGCGGATTCATATATATATATATATATATGTACACCTACAGTTATAAATTTATACATTAAACAATTACTTGGTCTCACTAATTGATTTAACAAGACAACGTGACGTAATATATAATGTTTAAAATTATATTGTCACTCTACGTGCTAGCTATTTGGAGCTCGAGAACAAACAATTGAAAAAATAGAGTACAATACATGTGATTTTTATATTAAATAATCTACACGTAGTGTATCGAATCATTACTTAATCTGTGTAATCTATTGACTCTGTAGCAAATTAAAGTATTGTTTTGACAACCTTTCAAACCGAATTTTGAAAAGAATATCAAAAGATAAAGTGGAAATTGCAACAAATATTATTGACTTTACAAGATGAAACCAACAGTAGCAGCTGACGAAATGTTTCCTGAGGGCGTAGGCCCTTATATGGATTTAGAGGAAGTAAGTATAATATAATATACAAAGGTGTATAGTCCAAATTATACTACTATTTAATTTGCACATGCACTCCCAATCTGTATACATATCAAAATAATATATTAGTTGCAGTTTTGTGTCTATATTTTTTTAATTTAGTCCTTAAACCAAACTAGGAATCTATTACAGGCAGGCGGTCCTTCTAACCTGCTGATGGATTTGGCTGCAAATGAAAAGGCAGTTCATGCTGATTTCTTTAATGGTAATTATTTCTTGAGTAATTAGAAATACGTTTTCAAAGTTACTTCTGTACTGTCTTGTTGTCAATTTGTTTGGCAACAGCCTAGGGGATCATGGGTTTGAGTTTATTAAAAATATATAGAGTATTTCCTGGAAGTTTTGATATTGATGGTGTACTGCACACTGTGCTGTTGAGAGTGTGTTACAGAGAAAAGAACAGCTAAACACACTCTATGGCACAGAGTTTACCTGTTCTTTTGCTATAAGGTTTCTCTCCAGTTATGTCAGATTTGCCTTGCCATGGAATTATAGGAGTAAAAGAATATAGTGCATGGGTGTATTGTTTTGCACAACAATAGCTACTGTCTAAATGACAAATGTAGTATTATTGGTTTATTTCTAATTTGGAAATTGGCATTGGCCGTTATTTGCACAGGATTGTCAATGTCTGTCTGCTGTCTTATTAAAATTTATTTGTTTAAAATATATGTAAATATTCAGGTTCAATTTAGTTTGTTTGTCAAATATGATTCTATTTCAATACATTTAGATACTGTTAAACATCATCATAATTAATTCCTATGGCATAATTCTAACAACTCCTATGTTGGATGTGTCACATAAAGTGTTTACATTTATATTGTCAAATACAATTTTAATAACAATATAAAACTTATATTATAAGACAGTATTTTTTTGCAATTATTACTAAACAAAAAATTATTCTGCATATGTAGACAAACATAAAAGACATTGATCAGTATTCATTAATATTTTATTTGTCCTGTATTTATAAAAAATCATTCTTTCAGATTTTGAGGACCTATTTGACGATGATGACTTGAAGTGATCCCCTATTACACCAGCACATTTAAATAAAAAATTGTATTGTATAGGAATGTCTTACATGTAACAAAGAATATTTTTGTAATAAAATATTGGTATCCAAAATTTCTTTAATTTTATGCACATAAAAAACTGAGAAAATAAAATATGGCCAACTTACATACAAAATTATCACCAACATTTGTGCAACTTTTACTCTTTAACAATATTATCCAATTTTATATATAACAAACTAGACTGAATATCTCATTATAATATGATCAATAAACTACGAATATTATGGATGTTATGTTTGAATAAGCTATAGTATTTAACTATTTTTACCAAAGCTGACTGCCTCATTGGTCTAGTGGTTAGCATGTTTGACTACAGACATGAGGGTCGAGGGTTCGAGTCCCGGGTCTGGCCACTTCAAAAATCAATATTGAGTTTACTATTTAAAATTTTCTCAATATTTGCCCGAAGCTGGCAAGTTGTCGGTGTGATCCACCCTCGTGCCTCGGAGAGCAAGTTAAGCCGTCGGTCCTGCGCCTGATGTTTCTCCGGTCGTGTCGGATTCCCGTCACATCAGACTATGACAGTGAAGAAATAGAGAGTGCACTTGTGTATTATGCCTGCCAATCCGCAGTGGAGCAGCGTGGAGGGTCTATGCTCTAAAACCCTCGTTCCTCGGAGTGAAGAGGCCTGGGACCACTAGTGGGATGTTAATGCGTTGCTACTTACTTACCAAAGCTAAACTGACACTGATAAAACTTGAAAATTATTTCATAATCATTCTGTGCAATTGAATAATGACAGTACTATTAATATAGCACCTCTGGCATAAAACTAGTTTGAAGCTTTGATACATAGCTTAAAAAAAGCCTTGTAACATACTTACATTGAGGTGAGAGAAACAGGCTTAAAATAGACTAATTTATATTCTCATATAAATTATTGTTCTGTGAATATTTCTATAGAATGACTGAAAAATCTACCTTAACAAATTCATTCATTCACTTCATTCTTCAAATTCATGTCACTTGATATTAAAGTGTAGTTTTTGTAGCACAAAAATTACAATACCTTGCTAAAATATAAATGAGCTAAAATTGTATATAGGAATAGTTAACATGCATTAATAAAATCAAAGAACTTTAAAATATTTAATCTTTCCTAACTAAAAAAAACTTATGCATAAAATGTACTGGGTTTACATTGATGCTGTTAATCTTTATTAACAAAACAAGTGTAACATAATTTGCAAGTGTTTCAATGATTAATTATTACAATACTTTTTGTACTAATGTTTAAAAGATTAATAAATAATGTGTGCTTAGTCTGCACAATTCCACTTAGAAAAACTATGGTACGGCGAGAGCAATAAGGGATGATATTTAAACATTTTATATCATGTTAAAAAGCATTTTCAATGTAAAATTACAAATAACAACAGAAAGTCCTTGCATAAACTTAGATGTTTATTACTAATCAATACAATATGATACAAATACATAGATTACAAATAACAGCACATATGGGCTACACATCCACATCACTGCTGTCTTCACTGTACTCGTTGGCCTCTGCTTCTTGTTCCTCTGTTTCTATTTCACCATCCAATGTTTCTTCCTCATCTTCAATGTCTTCTTCATCAAGATTGTCGGAAAGACTATTACTGACACCTCTACCCATTTCTGAAATAAAAAATTGGTTGAATTGGTCTGTGAAGTCCGTTTACGGACGATAATTTTACGTGTAACGTCATGAAATAGAAACGTCATAACATTGATGAAAAATTGTTGTTGTTATAAACAATGGAATAAGGCTGATGGCTCCTCTCTGATCAAAAGCTGATTGCTTCTTCCTAGCTCTCGCTTGCATGCTCGGCACAAGCGGAAAGTAACAATGAGATTTATTTTTAGTCATTACGTCAACAATAGAGTGCTGTAGACTAAATATATATATATACACATCTATTAATTTTCGCTAAATACAAACAATACGAAGACCACTACAAAAGAATACGCAATTATTTCTTACTTTTTAGAGCATATTAATGTATTTGTAAGTTTCGTTTTGAAGGCGGTCCTTTTTTTGTTAAAATTTATATTTATTATTTGATTTTTAGTGAATCTGAAGTAAACTAACAAATTTGTCTCAATATGTGTACACCTAAAACGCGTTTCTCATATGAGACAACACTATTTAAATGAAACAACTTTACAAAGTTAAATTTACATTAATATCGCCACACCCGGGATCGAATCCGAAACCCTTATACCACCGCTTCACACATAATTCACCTTCCAAATATTGCAATACAGCAACAAACGTAAGGTCATTGGCATTTGATTACAGACAGTTATAGATTTTGCCAAAAATCACACTCTTACTGTAAGCCGTTGAGGAGTTCCATTGATCTTCATATTTAACTACGACTAGCACTTGACCATACCGAAGTTACGGTAGGCGACTCAAATATCTGGATAGCTTATAGAAGATTCTGCCGAGTATCGTTGATTTGCTCCTAAGAATTGAAGAGTTCCGTCACTTTGTCATGGATTCCATCATCAGAACCTTACCAAACTATCACAAAACAACCCTTGAAGTATATCCTTTCTAATAAAAAAAGAATCATCGAAATCGGTTGGCGTGATCTTGAGTTATTCGTCCATTTGTCGCGCACATGCTTACGCAAATTTAAGACTTATCCGGTTTTGTCATGGATGCCATCATCAGAACTGGTTTTAAAAAAAATGGGACCCTATGACGAGCACCACCTTTCATTTAAAAAAAAATCATCAAGATCGGTCCACCCAGTCGGGAGATATGAGGTAACAAACAAAAAAAAACCAGACGAATTGATTTTTTGCCCTGCTTCAGTGTCCTATGTGCAAAAATTTATTTTTCACTCACCCCTTCCCGTATGGGTGCAACTTTATTAAGATGGAATAATATGTCAGCCACAGTGTAAGAGCGAAACAAATTGTTGAAATCATTCAAAGATAAACATTTTGTGTAGCCACAGCAGTCTTGATAATTTATTTGAACATGAACTTTTGAAACAAGATAGTGTCTTTAATTTCCTTTTTTTTTTTTAAATTCTGCTTAACAAAAAGTATGCATTGTGTGATATTTCATGCAAAGCTGTGATGTGTATTTTAGCATTGTTTATAAATTTAATGTGTAACTTACGCTCAACATAGCTTTCTAAAGACTTTGGTACCATACTTTTAACTTTTTCAATATCTTCCTCTGTGCATTCGCCTTTATCTAAACCTGAAATTTTAATATTGTTATTTTACAGGTAATTTACATTCCTAACGGGTAACTCATTTTTTTTAACGGCTGGTACAAAGCACTAAAATAGTAAGTCTTATTAAGGTCCCACTATGTGGTAGAAGCACCGTCCCTCATAGAAGGGTTTGTAGAACATACAACAAATATTTCCTTCATTACATAATACCTAACCTAAATTAAAAAATATGATTTCGTTAATTTGCTTGACCGAACTTGAACACAGTAACCCTGTAGCGCAGCGATTACCCGCACTTGTTGTTAACATCAAACCACTGTTCAGGTTTAAGTATGATTTTATAATTTTTGCAATAACCCTAACAGGGGTAACAAATGACCCCAGATTATCTGTATCGTTGCCTGCTATGATGCGACTGAGCAACATACGCGGTCGTGCAAATCTGTGATATCGAAAATAGAATCCTATATTTATCTCGCTCTTTCCTTACATTGGTAACAAGTAAGTTTGAGTGAAAGAAATAACATGTCACTAGCAGACTCCTATAAAACGTGCTAATAATATGAATGTATCAACTATTTGCGCTTTCGGCAACGAAAAATTATAAATGGGAATATGAATCTTTATGATTACAAGAAATATAAGGAAAGTGGCGCTTCTAATACTTAAAATATTAAATTAATACTCATACCTGGGGAATTGAAATGCCCCACTTCGGGCTTGCTAAGTTTTTAAGGGGCAGTGTCTTAAATATCGTTACACAACCATATTTGGCAAATAAAACTTGATATTCAACTATTTTGTGTCATTAATGTCACAACATAATACTTCCAACTTTATTGGTATTAAAGATTAGGTGTATAAAAAGCTTACCGAAAAGTAGACCCATCCTTTTCAATATGTCAATGTCGTCGTGTATAAGAAACCGTTTATTGAAGTTAAACATATATTCTGTCCTGAAAAGGTTAAAGCATATTACAGATTAATTCACAAAAAAATTATGTATATTTTGACAGACTAAGACTCGCCCCGGCGTCGCTCGGGTAGTAGAGCATATTATATCTATTCTTAGTGTATTGTATTGTATAAGAACAAAAATATAGATATTGGGATTGAGTAATCACATCGCTTGTATTTATTTACACTCGTTTTAATATTTTCGATAACTCTTAATATACTCAGAATTCCCTCAGCGAGACTACCGTTTCGCAAAAGGCCACTTCCGCGCTTCATCTCTCAATGGAGAGCATCGCGTCTACAAAGCTCTCCAACGAGAGGTCAGGTTTATAGTTTAGCACCTGACTGTGACCTCCCCTAATAGTAAGCCATGATACGATTATTTTCACGGGGGGGGGGGGGGGGGAATGATCTATTAAAGCTGCTTCACCATTTGAGGGAAAGCCCAGGTTATGTAGGATTACACCAACTAGAACTCCCTCAGAGGCCCTCCTCTGCACATGTAAGGCCATACCAGGCTTTCATTTGGTGGCGCCATTGTGCATTGTCTTACTCATCCCGTCATATTTTTTATTATAATGAATCATAAGGCCACTTTAAGCTACAATCTCCTCGAGGTAAGTGATGATAAAAGCGCGCTGATTTACGGTTTCAATACGACATCATACCAAAACACAAATTTTTGTAGGTATCCAACAGTCAAACTAGAAATTGTAATTCCCTGAACTTTTTCAACCGGGAATAAACCCAGGAAATCTGAATATTGTATCAGTGAACAACTTTTCAATAATCGCATTGTACAATACCAGTGTCTTAAAAGAACTGGTGTTACACTTAAAAACAATTTTTTAACATTGGGTTTTTTGGCTAAACACCAAAAAGTTTATTGCGCTTTCGTAGATTTAGAAAAGGCCTATGATCGCGTGGTGAGGAATGAGCTGTGGTCAACGTTATCTACGTATGAGGTGAGCGGTTGTCTGATTCAAGCATTGAAGTCTCTCTATGAGGGTTCTATGCTTGTGTCAGAATAAACGGGGCGTACACGGAGTGGTTTCCTGTCGAAAGAGGCGTTCGACAAGGATGTATTGCGTCACCATGGCTGTTCAACCTTTTCATGGATAATTGCTTGACAGATTTAAAAGAAAGTATGTATGGGTTAAGAATGAATGAATTACTCATCAAATGTTTACTCTACGCTGAAGATCAAGTAATACTTGCATCATCTGCTAATGAGTTACAGGAGATTGTAAATATTATGAATAAAGCTTTGAAAGAGAAAGGAATGAAAGTGAATGTAAACAAAACGAAAGATATGCTTTTTGAAAGAGATGAATCTATGATGACTGGCAATATTTTGATAGATGGGGAGCAAGTGGAAGAGGTGAAAGAATTTTGTATATTTGGGATCTAAATTTACAAAATATGGAACACGTAAAAGTGATATTGAAAGGAGAGTGAATGCAGGAATATGGTAAATGGTGCTCTGCACGCCTTTATGAATAGCCAGATGGAGTCTCAAAAGGCCAGACTGGCAGTGCATGCAGGAGTGTTGGTGCCAACACTTATGTATGGTAGTGAAAGTTGGGTATGGCAGAAGAATCACATATGTAAAATAAATGCGGCAGAGATGAGAGGGTTGAGAAATATGTGTGGATTAAAACTGAGTGACAGAGTAAGAAATAGAGTGATAAGAGAATGTTGTGGTACAAAAGAAGACGTAGTGACTAAAATCGCGAAAGGTATGCTTAGATGGTTTGGCATGTAGATTGAGTGAAAGAAGACTGAAAAAAGGATTTATGAGTCAAGAGTGAATGCGAAAGTTAGAAGGGGAAGACCAAGGTGAACGTTCGTGGAACAAATCCAGGACATTATAAATAATAACTTGTATGAAAGGTTTAATGAGAATGAAAGAAGCGAAGGAGATGCAAGGATCGTGGCAAGTGGGAGGACATGGTCTCTGCCTACCTCTATGGGAATGAGGGGTGACGCCATGTTTGTATGTGCTTTGTAAAATATGGAAAATGAACAACTATTGTTTGCTTTATAACACAAGACAACAATCTAGCCTTATAGACTAATAAGTAATAATACTTTGATGTAATCTACTTATTTGAGCTAGGTCTAGAGTCCAATGACTATGCTCAGTTTAGGTTAATGTGTTACGTAAAATAACAAATAAGGCAATTAGTTGCTGTTTGTGACAGTGATTGTGGAGCAATGACCCACCATGCTGTTCCACTGCAGGTTGAGATACTGCACATTCCCCAAAATTACTCCTGGCACATGCAAGTTGCCTCACAATGTCATTCTTCTTTAAAAAGCACAATGACCAATTTGATAGCACAATCTTGCCCTTAAGTTTCTTTTTATAAAGTTAAAATTAGAGGTTATATTTAGGAAAAACAACAAGCTTCACCTAGATATTATGGCCGGCTTTCAACATATCTATGTTTTACTTTATTTGTAAGCAAGTGCTTTGTAGTTGTTATACAAGATATGATAAAGCCAGGCAGATATCTCAACAATTGACTTATACTTTAGGCTTTCCCAATGTAAAATGAAATCCTTCTATTCTAATTCAAGTAGTATTATACAGCATTTATTAATATTTAAATGTAGTTTTTCCCATATACTATTTTCAAAATACTACTGATGTTGATATTAAGGAATAATTTAAAATCTAAAATTACAATGTTCTTTTGCACCATTTCTGGAGAAAAACCCACAATGAACTCTGCTTTGTGTCCTTTTTTATAATGATGATCAGAATGTAATTTTAAATTTAATTTATTATGTTTATATAAGAGCAATTAATTGGAGACTTACTTATCATTAGAGATGCTACAGTCAATTAGCGCTTGGTCACTTGTATTTACAACTATAAAAGGTAAATGTATGGCTGATGAAGGTGAAGGTTTTATTCCCTTATTTTCCGCATCCTTATTCCTTTCTATTAAACTCTTAAATGAGATATGCTAAAAAGAAAAAAACATACTTTATTTTATTAGGGAAACAAATAGTTGCCTTATACATATATTTAGACACAATATAAATCATTAATGTTTCAACTTGAAATCACAACATAGTCAAAGTATTACTATAATAAAAAAAATAAAAAGCATGAAATAAAGAATGTTAAATTAAATCCTAATATGAAAGGTTATCACCTAGAATGGCTCTTGTTTGCTACTTTAATAATTTTAAACATAAATAATATAATATAAGGTAAGTGTGGCTAATAGATAATATCTCATTGCTACCTATTAATGTCTAATTGCTGGGTATCTGCCTCCTTACTCAAAAGAGACTTTTTGAGATCCATCATGCTATATCCTAGACTGGCAGGCAACATATACCTTCAAATTGCTTCAAGGACATGCAAGTTTTCACAATGTTTACCTTCACTGTTGTCGGTCAGTGAAATTTTCCTATATTTGTGTTTGTTCAGGGAGATTCGATAAAGATTTGGAATGACAGTTCAATCCAGCCCATTCTATATATGCACGGGATTGCAATTTAAGCGGGTGACACTGTCAGGAATAGCAAGTAAAAAAAGAAAAATAAACATATGTACCTGTAATATTAATTCCTGTAATTGTTGTGTTTTCTTCTGTATTAGTTCCAATTTTGTTTGCTTTTCCTTTTCTAACGCTGTACATTCTTGCATAGAATTTGTAGGTAGGCCTAACCATCTGATTTCCTTTTTTTCCTTTGATATGATATTCATGGCCATTAAAACATTCAGAGCGTCATATACCCTTCTTCGAATATTCTTTTGATCATATTGCTGAAAGGTTGAGAATCTCTGAGATACATTTAGGTATGCAATAGAAACCCAATAAGAATGTCAAAGTTTCCAATAAGATAAGCAACAGGCTACAAGTCACTACTCGGAACAAAAATAACAAACACTATATTGTTCCAATGCAGATTGTCAAGCTACACATATCCCAGAATTACTCCAGAGAGGTGAAGGTTAGCTCACGATGATTTTAGGCATATAAATTTTACAAAGATTACTTAGTGATGACTATCCAGAATTGGAACCAGTTGCACTTTACAATAAACCATGTGTCTATCTCATTAAACCTTCCGACCTAAGTATAAAAAAATTAAGTGTGAACTGAATGGGGGCACTACAAGACTGCAATTCATTTGTGTAGAAATCTAACAGTCACAACAATTTGGGTGACATTCGGGTCTGTGACACAAACAAAACAAGAAGAAATCTAAGATTGTTATGCTCTTTCCTTATAGTGGTATTGTCTTTGTTTGAATGAGAGAAATAACATGTATCAACTATTTGGCTGTTTTTTTTTCAAAAACAATATTTTAAATAATTTGCACTTTCTCATAAATTCATAAAAAAACTAAATTAAATAATCTACTGTCCAAAATTAGTACAAACAAAATTTTCCTACAATGAAATTAATATTAAAAAAAATTAAAGCAAATGTCACTTACTTGACTATCTGCAGAACCATGCATCCCAGCTGCAAATTCCAACACTAATTCATCTGCCACTTCATTGTAGGAAGTGAAACCTTTATTTCTTACTTTCTCGCATACTTTCATTGAAAAATGTCTTAAACCTTTACCAACTTTGTCTGCATGCTTGCGCCGCTTCGTAGTGCTGGAATTATATAATGTCTGTTAACTTTCTAATGTTGTATGAAACGGGAAAAGATTTGCGGTTTAGATTTGCTATGCTTATACAATATTGATTGACAAGATATATACATATGCCCAAGAATTGCTCTCGGAATATGCTTAAACCTCTCATATGAAACACCTCCTGTTAGTATTTGGCTAAGCATGCTGGCGAAAGAGATGGGTAAAGTTATTCTCTGGGATGACCTAGATATCAGACTAAGATGGGTAATACTTCCAGTAGCACTTCAATTAAGTATTGGTCCTATAGTCTTCCATTACATATGCAGTAAAGTTGCTTGAGCTGTAAACTCCACACCTTCTTTTAGGACACCATGGCATTAAAAGTAATTGTAGCCATTAAGCATTTAGCAAAATAATTTAAATCTTATTGAATTTTTTTTATTGCTAACAGTTGTGATGAAACAGTCTAAGATGGAAGAGCGTTAATCTGGTAAGACGTGATAAACCTCTTACGGTTTCTACACAGCATCGTACAGTAACACAAATCTATTTGTTTGTTGATAAGTTTTAACTGGTAGGGCGGTAACCTACCAGTTAAAACCACCACGAATCACGGTCGAAGCCTCTCACCAGACCAGACTCAGACAAATTAGAAAATACTATTTTCTAAATTCGTCCTACCAGGGATCGAACGTGGGGCCTCCGCTAAAGCGAATACTCGATACTCGCACCAGTGCTCCAATGAGGCCGTCAAAAATTGTGATGGCCGTCAAAAATCCAATGAACGTGGATTTCTATTAAATATCGCAGGTTCGAATCCTGGGAAGGCAGCATTATCTTTTTTAAGAACATGTTAAGCAATTTAACAAAGTTGACGATTTTTTTTTTTTTAAATGGTAAACTAAACCTAGATTCTCTATTAGTAAAGCGACTGACTACTCACACTGCTAGACTCATAACAATATGAAAAAGAAATTGGATAAAAAAGCTGTACTTACTATTCTGCAGGAGGGTCATTATCTGAGTCATGTCTTCTTCTTGATGTATGAGACATAGTGGTTTGTGAATTAGCTTTTAGGTTCACGTTTGTTTCTACAGGTTCCTGTTTAATTACAAACGGCACTAATTCTGGTACAGGAGTAATAATGTTCGCTTCTGACAGTTGATTCGGACTGTTTTCCTAAAATTGTTCAATTATTCTTACAGAGTTCAAAAATACATGAAGAGTGTGCATATGTAGACAAATACAAATGTCAAGCAAAAATTAACATTGTTTATTACAAATACATTTTCACTTCATGACTCAATGATGGAAATATTTATTCTTTAAAATGAATGCACAACACTAACTCTATCTCTAAGAAAATCAATTTCAATATGACAAGAAGTGTTTTATGTATGTTTGTTACATTTTCACTGAGCAACATAGGCTATATTACTTTCTCAAAAAATATCTTTACTAAAAATGCAATAATGTAACCCAAGGTGTGAGACAAAAAATGTTTTACAATATTATAGATTATATAGGTATTAATATATATAAGAAAAAAGTCAGTGATCCCACTACTGTAGTTATAGCACTACAAACTTAAAAGAAGTGCAGACAATAATAAAACTACTTTATTAATCCTTATGTAATTAAATAATGCTCTATTAAACACTGTTTCAATGCCCATAGAATACTTTATACATACATACATACATAACATCACGCCTCATTCCCATAGGGGTAGGCAGAGACAACATCCTTCCACTTGCCACGATCCTTGCATATCTCCTTCGCTTCTTTCATTCTCATTAAACCTTTCATACAAGTTCGTCGGTTTAGAGTACTCTTGACCTGGCCGTTATTTAAAATGTCCTGGATTTGGTCCAGGAACGTTCGCCTTGGTCTTCCCCTTCCAACTTTCGCATTCACTCTTGACTCATAAATCCTTTTTGTCAGTCTCCTTTCATTCATTCTCTCTACATGCCCAAACCATCTAAGCATACCTTTCTCAATTTTAGTCACTACGTCTTCTTTTATACCACAACGTTCTCTTATCACACTATTTCTTACTCTGTCACTCAGTTTTAATCCACTCATGCTTCTCAACGCTCTCATCTCTACCGCATTTATTTTACTTTTGTGATTCTTCTGCCATACCCAACTTTCACTACCATACATAAGTGTTGGCACCAACACTCCAGCATGCACTGCCAGTCTAGCCCTTTGAGACACCATCTGGCTATTCATAAAAGCATGCAGAGCACCATTTACCATATTCCCTGCATTCACTCTCCTTTCGATATCACTTTCACATGTTCCATCTTTTGTAAATTTAGATCCCAAGTATACAAATTCTTTCACCTCTTCCACTTGTTCCCCATCTATCAAAATATTGCCATTCATCATAGATTCATCTCGTTCAAAAAGCATAACTTTCGTTTTGTTTACATTCACTTTCATTCCTTTCCCTTTCAAAGCTTCATTCATAATATTTAGCATCTCCTGTAGCTCGTTAGCGGATGACGCAAGTATTACTTGATCATCAGCGTAGAGTAAACATTTGATGAGTAATTCATTCATTCTTAACCCATACATACTTTCTTTTAAATCTGTCAAACATTTATCCATGAAAAGGTTGAACAGCCATGGTGACGCAACACATCCCTGTCGAACACCTCTTTCGACAGGAAACCACTCCGTGTACGCTCCGTTTATTCTGACACAGGCACTAGAACCCTCATAGAGAGACTTCAATGCTTGGATCAGACAACCGCTCACCCCATACGTAGATAACGTTGACCACAGCTCATTCCTCACCACTCGATCATAGGCCTTTTCTAAATCTACGAACGCGCAATAAACTTTTTGGTGTTTAGCCAAACATTTTTCAGTTATGCACCGTAAAGAAAAGACCTGATCCGTACATCCCATTCCTCTTCTAAATCCCGCTTGCACGTCCCATATTTTCCCATCAGTTTCATTAATCACCCTTTCAATTAATATCTTTGCATACAATTTGCCGACGACACTAAGAAGGCTGATACCGCGGTAATTTTTGCACTCCTGCTGTGACCCTTTTCCTTTATATAGAGGGACAATTACGGCCTTGCTCCAATCTCTTGGGACTTGACCTTTCTCCCAGCATATATTGAAAAGGCAGTACAGCTGAGCTACCACAATCCCGCGGCCAGCCTTCAGCATCTCGACTGACACTCTGTCATACCCAGCAGCCTTACCTGATTTCATACCTTTTATCGCTTTCATGATGTCATCCATACTAATCTCGCTATCACTTGTCTTACATTCATTGCTATCCGCAGAGGCCATATTTACCTCTGCTTCATTTCTTTCAAACAAACTTTCAAAATGATCCTTCCATCTCTTCAATATCCATTCTTCTCCTTTTATTAAACTTCCATCTAAACTTCTGATTTTACAAAGCTCCGAGGAAGTAGATCTCCCTCGGGCAAATTGTATTGATTTCCAGAAAAACTTTTTGTTTGACTGAAAATCATCAGAAAGTCTCCTATCATACATATCACTGTATTCTTCTTTTTTCTTTCTTACAGCTTCTTTCACGATTACTTTCACCCTTTTGTATTCCATTCTTGCCTTTTTTACGTCATCATTCGTTGCCTTTTGCATTCGTTGGTTCGCTTTTGTAGCCAACCAATCGGACCAAGCTTTCTTCTTTTCACACACAGCTGCTTGAACATTTTTGTCCATCCACAAATTCTTCTCTTTCTTACCTTTCCTCCTTTTAGACACGCCACATACATCAATAGCAGCACCAACCACTCCATCTTTAAATTTATTCCATAAACTTTCAATCTCATTTCCTTCGTCTTCACTCTTGAATCGCCCACTCAAATTTTTCAGATATTCTTCTCTAACATCCTCTTCTTGCAATCTCTCCACTTTTATTCGTTCAAGAATGCTCGAGGTTTCCTTCTTTCTATGGCGCCACCGATTAAAAAGACCACCGATTCGGGCAACGACCAGGTAGTGGTCAGTATCGATGTCGACCCCGCGGTATACTCGAGCATCTAGAACTTTCTTCTTCAGTTTTTCGTCCACAATTACAAAATCAATCATACTTCTAGCATTCCCTTCTTCCCTTGTATACACATGAATCCCCTTGTGCTCAAACATAGTGTTTGCCACAAAAAGACTATGTTCCACACATATTCCAAGCAAACTTCGTCCATTTTCATTCACCCGTTTGTCACCAAACATACCAAGAGTCCTTTCATATCCATCACGTTTCACACCTACCCATCCATTAAAATCTCCTAACATAATTATTCGCTCATTCGGTTCACATTCATTCAACGTATCACTCACACTTTCCCAATACTCATCTATTTCTTTTTGGGCTTTATTGGACTTTCTGGTGCCCAGATCCGTCGGAGCATAAGCACCCAAGACAAAGATCCGAGTAAGTCCAACTTTTAGCCTGATCCAGATGAGTCTAGGACTCACGTATTTCACTTCTTTCACACAATCATCCATTCTTTCGGAAAGTATGATACCAACTCCCTGACAGCCTCTCTTATCACTGCTTACACCAGACCAGTAAGCTGTGTAAGGGCTATGTTTCGTGGTATCACATCCTTTCCTCTTTGTCTCATTCACGCAGAGTACATCTATGCACCTATCATGCATCATCTGGCATACTTCATCAATCTTTTCATTCATTCCTCCTCTTACATTCAAAGTAGCAAAGCGGCTCTCGGTAGCCCGCTTTTCGCCCCCATTAGGAACGTGACGTGATGGATTGCGAATCTCATCGCCGCCATTTTTGGAATGTAATAATATCACCATTGCGTTCCCACGAGTAGCAAGGGAACATAGGTCCATTCTGGCAGAGCCCCGCATGCCAGAATAAGGCTAGCCTATTTCTGGGTTCGCCCGGTCCCAGGGCCACCGCTTACTTTATAAATAATTAAAATTACACTCTTAAGAATCTCAATCTCAATCTTAAGAAAATAATTTATCCAGAGTCGAACTCCAGAGTGTCAAATGTTGTGTATAGGGAGGTTCTCATACAATAAAGTATTACAAATAAATCTCTTTTCTAAAATTATAGAAGAAAGTTTTGCATTTTGAATTTTTGTTTTTAATTTTAACAATATTACAATCAAGCTAGAAATTACTGAATCAATTTGGAAAATTCTTGTCATACCTGTACAGTATTTATAAATGGACTAATGTCAGACATTCTATGTAAATGATGTTGCGAATTTAAAATTGAATTATAAATTCATTGTAGAGCAAAATCTGTATATTGATTAGATTATGAATATATGTGTGTATTTATCTAATAATCTGAAAGGAAGTAATTAAAACCTAAGTGAAGTAAAACTTCTCTAACTTCTAACAAAAATAAATTTATAGACTTAGTAAATTTCCCCTGCCACAAGATCTATACCTACGTGGGTGACACTGTGGGACGTTGCTAGTGAGTTAATTTTAAAATGTAACACAATATTTATAGACTAAAAAAAAAACAACTAAGATAAAGAAAAATAAAAGATCATTCCTACTTAAAACTGAATTTACATCAAGTCTCATCATACAAACAATTAAAAAAATTGTAACTGAACAGAAAATTGGAATATAATAAACAATACAATTTTTTAAATAAAATATAAATACAGTGAGAAGGAGAAGTAATATTAGAAATAGAAAAATAATTAAATTGAACCCTCAGATAGTTTTGTTGGATGTACTTACTGTGTTACCAAGAACTTCTGCCTCAGGTTTTGATGTAGCTTTTTGTAGTCGAGCCAAAGTATCAACAGGTACTTGTACCAATTCTGAAAAAGAACAAAAAACCAATTAATATACTTAACATAGCATAAAACATAACAAGCAAATTAAAATTTATATTTCAGGTCCATTGATTTTGAAAAATACACAATTTGAATACAATTTTACATAAATTTGCTTCTTCAAAAAAGATATTGTAAATGTAATATAAAAAAAAATTAAACAAAAAGTTTTGTTTTTATTAAATGTATTAGCATATGTCAAAAAAGGTCAAACTAAACTTGAGTTTCTAACAAAAAAGTTTTTTATATTCGTCTTCGTCGTCGTCGTCGCTTCAACCGATGGACGTCCACTGCTGGACATAGGTCTCACGTAATGATGTCCACAAGGCCCGATCTTATATTACCTAATATATATTTATATATTAGGAATGATACTAGGAAACATTCATACATATTTAAATTGCAATGTATCCTAAGTTTTAAATAGTTTTTTCCAAAACTCAAAAAAAAAAGTTGGATTAACCAAATTTGAAAGTAGTTAACCTAATTGGAATTATTTAAAAAATGATATCAAAGAATTTTCATAATATGTCGTAATAGATTTTTAGAAATGTTAAAAAACTATTATGCCTTTAAACATTCTGAAATAAATGTTATCACAGACATCAATTGTGAAACCGGTTGGTTTTTTTAGAGATGTATTTTGAATAAAAAAAATCGTTTTGTTTATAATTCTATGTTTTGTGGCTTATATTATGTTTGTAAAGATTTACTTTATTATATTATAAATAGGTCAAGAAGTTAAAATTAAGTAATTTATATTTTAATATAATGAAATATAATTTTTCACAAGTCATACACACACTTATAACATATAAATAAATTTTTACATAGATAAATAATGATAATAAACAATTTATGTAGGAATAAATATCCTTAAAACTTACTTGAAGCACACTTAATCCCAGTTAATTTAATAGGCTGATATAATGGGCCCTGGAATTATCACAAAAATGTTAATAAAGATCATTTTGATTTCAGCAAACCTTAAGCATAAATAAAAAAAATCTTTTTTAACCATTTAATAATAGTTTCTAATCATCTACATCAATTGTTTTCGAATGAAATATTAACCCTGGTAGAAACATAAACCCACAATGGTGTTTGTTAATACGTAATAAGGCGTTTTCAAATAAAAAAATATATATTTAAAATTGTCAATAGGATTGCTTAAATTGCTGAAAAATTTCTTCATTCATGTGAAAGCAAAATTGAAATATAAAGATGGATTATAAACTATGTCTCTTATAAAAATTATGAACATTGTTGAGTTTCCTGGATCTCCATCACATATTAATACATTGTTTAAACCAATTCACATATACACACACAGCAAGAATAAAAATGATTAAATAGTTTTTTGTGCCTTTGAATATAAAAAGCTATAATGAGATAAGATGTTTTAAATAAATAAACAAAATAAAATTGCTTTAATTCAGGTTAAAGCTCATATAATTAGTTACATTTTACTTGTATATGCATTTCCATTATCCATAAGTGCTGATGACATTATTTTATATGGTTTTAAAGTACATATGTTTAACAGAACATTAGACATAAAGGTTGCTAAATATCAATAACATTAACACATCTACAAAAGTACTTTAAGAGCAGGTTTGGCTTAAGTCTACTGTGATCCATATTACACTACATTGACAATCATGAATGTTTATGAAATATTCTCATTTATGATGGTGCATCTATAAATAAAAAAAATATTATTCAGCTGAATGGTATTGTAATCTTATTTTGAGATGTACAGACCATTTATACATTTGGTAATACTGTCATTACAATATTGATTTGATGACTTTATTAATGTCAATTATTTGGGGATACTAGAACAACAACTTTTTTGGTGGCTTCTTACATGTATAACCGAAGATTCTTTTGTAAAACCAGAATAGGCTAGGTACATAAATTTAATAAACTGTAGCAGTGAGAATTAAGTAAAATATAATTGATATAGTATCTAGATATTATCTGATCAGTTTTAACAATCACATTAAACTACAAAAAACAATAGCAATTGTTATTTTTGTTTTGGTGACATTTATCCCTTATTTGAATAAAACGTCTTTGTTGTTTATTAACCAATGTAAATAAAGGTATATGTAAGGTCTTATGAATTCATAGCAATCTGTTACTGAAATATACTTTAAAATAGAACTTGTGTATTTAAACAACAAATTATTAAAATAGTCATTCTTTGGATTTAGTTCTTTTTGTTTAATTTATATTTCATAAACATACCTGTGTGTTACTATCACTTGCAGATAACTTTAAAACTTTAACAGGATTATTTTTGAATTTGACCTGAGCTATAGAGTCAGTGTTGGTATTTTGCACTACTTTAACCATTTGAGGCTGTCCTAAAACAAACAATATGAATACATTTTGATTTTTTTATTTATTAATATTAACAACGATAGTAGAGCGAATGATTAATAAAAAAAATCTATCCTAATTAAAAAAGCCAAAAAGTGGTGACCTTTATATATTTCATAAAACGTTTTAGAAATTTCACAAAATAATCTATACATACTAAACTAAAAATAATAGACTAATTAGACGAAATCTAGTATCGCTATTTACTAACCATTGGCGTCATGGATAAGAAAATTTACTACACTATTCTGGGACATTGTCGTAGTCCTCCTTGAAATAGGGCATCCATTTACATATTTCACTAAGGTCACTTTGTGAATCGAATGAAGGAATTTATTTAAAACTCTCTTAAATTATACACTAGCATGGTCAAAATGGCGACATTATTTAGGATAACATTGAAGGTCAGAAATCTCAAGTTGGTTAAGTGCATATAATGTACCATCTATTTTTACAAAATTTTGGTCATGTTTCACTCAATTAAACAGAATATATCGCTATGATTAAGCTAAACTACGGAACAAGCAGGCAACAAATAATTGACAATCTAGCGCCGGCCTCACAATTTACCAGCTGATTGGGTGACGCTGTTCACGTGTACTCAAAACCAGAAACCCCCGCCGGATTTATTTCCGGAAAAGGCGCGAAACGAACAGTGACATCTGCCGTAGGGCAATCGAATCCAATGCAATGTCTATGGTGATAGACCACAGAATAAACATGTCATTCAGTGGAATACACATGTAGTTCTTTGCTTTATAATGTATATTGTATACAATTTTTATGAAAATGGAACATACTAGCGTTGCGTTGTTCCAGTATTTGCGATAAATGAAGTAAAGTTTTTCAGAAATGAAATAAGGGTACTCAAAAGCCATGAATCCAAAAAACGTTAATACACGAAATGATTTTTACAAATTTGTAATTTACGGCGAGGGCGATTTTTTATAATAAACTAAAATAAAATTTTAAAAAAATACTACATTCAACTTTAAAATGTATTTATGTGACAAAAAGTTTCAGATTAAGCCATTTGTATGTTCTTATACAGTTTGAAAGTGAAATTTTGTTTCATTGCTTCAAATTTTTTCATCCATCTATTGCATATCACATTACAGCCGGCCGTGACGTAGAAGTAAGTTAAAAAGGATAGCATACCAGGCTAATATGGAGGTGCGTATGCCTTGCATCACCTATTTCACTTGCACCGTCATTGCATAAAATGATAGAATG
Organism: Elymnias hypermnestra; assembly: GCA_015832385.1. Taxonomy (NCBI): domain Eukaryota; kingdom Metazoa; phylum Arthropoda; class Insecta; order Lepidoptera; family Nymphalidae; genus Elymnias; species Elymnias hypermnestra. The sequence goes on from JACTOM010000070.1 coordinate 4,800,155, forward strand.
TTTTATTTTGTATAAATTACATTAACAATTTTTATTTCATTAATTAAGTATTAATGAATGAATTTATAAATAAACAAAACAGTTTCTTGAATTGTAAGGTGCTTAAACGTTACACATTTTATAAATGTTATGCACGATGTTGCTTGTATGGGCATAAACGTTTAAACTTCTTGTTTACTTAAGATGTGCTGCTTTGTAAACAGATTCTAAATAAAACGCTCGGCATTACTAATCATTGCAATTACAGCGGAGTGCGCACTGATTTTGTGCGTCATAGTTATATATATTCAAAATTCATTTATTTCCAAAACTTGTACACAATATAATAAAGGTGAATACATAATGAGTTGTTGTCTTCTTTTAAGTATAGTAAGACTATACTTGTACCAGAAAACACCGCTCTTCCTGGACATATTGTTTTACTTATGACTTATATTTCGTAACATTTTAAACGTTTTAAAACTAAATAAAAACATAAAATGAGCAAGACTAGTTTTAATAAGACTGTGCGTGCGCGCGTGTACGGCTGTGTGTGTGGGCGTGTGTGTGTGTGCATCTAATACCGAGTTAATTATATATATATAGAAGAAACTTAAATGTACATTATGTAAACAGATGTCAGAAATTATACCATCATCAATTACAAAATTAAATTAATCTAATATGCAACTTTCAACTCACACAAAAATACCTAAGTTAATGACACATCAGAACTATAGTCTATATATCTATAATGATATATTATGCTATAGCCCTATACTGATATGCTATAAATCGTTATAGCCTGTATATTTGAAGTGAGTGACAGGAAATGTGAATTATCAATTGTCAAAAAATTGAAATATTAAATAATAAACAATCTCTGATATTCTGTTTTATTATACCTACCAAAATCTATACGTGTCTCTCCCTGTCTACACGTCATTGGCGAAATAATTGGGCCCGATTGGGACCAATAAAAGCCATAAATTAAAGAAGAAGATATTCTGTTTATTTACTATATTTTACATTAATGCACAAATTTTATGATTAAATTTGTGTATATTTTGCTTTAAATTTTAATACAAATTTTTTGACTTAATAATGTTACGTTCCATTTTATATTTCTCAAACGTTTATATTGCTTTAACAAGTTCAACTATTTTAAATGATATAAATATACCACTTGAGCACATGCCGTACTTCTTTAATTCGTTTCCTAAGTTAGCCGAAGATTGTAAAATTGATGTCAATTGCCCATTTAAAAATTTTCAAAGTAAAAAAGTTTGTTGGGGTTATGAAACGAATTGTAACAAAAGTAATTCGTATCACGTTAAACCTAGATGTCCAGGTGATCATAGAGGATGGGTCAAAACAAAGGAAGCACAATATGATACCTTTTACACGCAAGCAGATTTTGGTAACTAGATTTATAGATATTTTAATAATCAGTCTTTGCATTTATTACCACAGTAGTATTTGATTTTAGGATTTATCAAAGACCAGATTCAGGAGTTGATGGTGATGTGTGAAGCTTCATATCCCACTGATAGTTCATTAGAATGTTCTAAATACTTGAGGTATGTAAATTATCTATTATTGAGTAGGGATATCTTCATTATTAAGTTAAATATTTGTTACAGGTTTTGTAGGGGTCGTAACATAATGCTTAATCTTAGTGGACTTGTAGGCAGAGGTGATAACCTTAGATATAAAATGGATATACTTGCCCCTGGTCAAATAGGTAATACAATCAGTCTACTAACCTGTATTTTTTAAATTGAAAATGTTTTATATGATATTTTAAGTATTTATGGATTTTGGTGTAGGTTACTTTAATACTTTACTATATTGAATGGCTGTTTTGCACTCAAAATATGTAAATATTATCACAATCATGGTTATGTACATGTAAATACTACTTTAAACACATGGATCTGAATTATATTTCAATTTTATGTTATCATTGTTAATTATTTATACTCATCAATATTCATTTATATTTCCAGGGGGATATTGCAACTTTTACTCTGATAGGTTAATGCAGGAGGCTGATCATATGAGTGCTCTCCAGTCATGGGCACCTGAGATGGTTAATTTTGTGAAGACAGTGCATAGGCCAATTGCTGATGGAATGTGTGATGTTATCATAGAAAAACCAACATATATTATGAAACTTGATGCCAGTTAGTATATTGATGATTGTAAAGTTTTGAATTATTTGTAGGTTAGTGCTTGACCAGAATCTCAACCGATGTTAAGGGATATTATAATCAAAGATCATGTTAGCCTAATTTTATGCTTAATCCATATAAAATGGTAATTTACCTTTTAAAGCCTTCTGTACAGCAGTATACTTGAATTCGAATATCTGGCTTGCCAGCAAATCATTACTGGTAGAGTAGAAACTAGCCACTACCAGGAGCCTCCCATCTCTACAGACTCACATAAATTAGAAAAAGCTATATTTAGTCAAACTCGTGGGTACTTATATATTAACACAACAGATATGAAAATTTTAAGGTTAAATTAGTTTGGAAAAATCAGACTAAAGAAAATTCTTATGGAACAAATTTTACTTAATAATATGTACTTATATATTTTTTTATTTCAGCTGTAAATATGTATCATCACTTTTGTGATTTTTTCAATTTATATGCAACGGTTCATGTAAATTCCACACATCCATCAACTTTCAGTAGGGATAATCATATCCTTATATGGGAGACATTCACATATGACTCAGCATTTAAAGATGCATTTAAAGCATTTACTGTTAATCCAATTTGGGACTTGAAAGAATTTAGGGGTAAAGTTGTATGCTTCAAAAATGTGGTTTTTCCCCTACTCCCTCGGATGATATTTGGCTTATATTACAACACTCCTTTGGTAAGTAAAATTACTATATCTTATTAATTCTCTTAAAATTTACTTAATTATTACAAATACATGTTATCAATTTTGAAAAAATTATGTTACACTTTCTCGATATACTAGCATCCATAACAGGAGGATAATGAGATAGTGATTACAATAAATTTAATGGACCTACCTTTATCCAACCATGATAATTTTTAATTTAGAAAAGATAAAATCCATTTATTATATCATATTACTATAGGTAAAGACATCTTTTATAATACATAAAATCATCTGCAGAACTTTGTTTTCTTAGGATGGTTTCAATGTAAACAAAACGTCACCAACTGATAACTAAGAGTTATTAGTTAGTAAAAATTAGGTTGTTATTGAAGCATAAAATAAGATTGTTCTTCCTATACCACCACCTGAGTGACTACATATTAAGGATCGGACAACTAATACATATGTGCATATTAAAATTGTAATTTTAAAATATTGTATAATTGGGTTATGTGATTATACAGCCAAATTAGATTTTCCGATAACTAAAAAAAGCAATTCTTCATTTGTCCTATGGTTTATGTTTTTGTTTAATTATGTACAAAAACGAAAGAAATATACTTGTGTTTGTACAAAAACTAAATTTTTCACCCTATATATATTTTATTTGTCTTATCATGTGGTCTAAATTATCAAAATTTACCTGTGCTATTTTTAATACTTAAATTTGTTACAAGGAAATGTCTATCGTTAAAAGAAATGATTGAATAAATGATAAATTTCTGTGTTTGTATTATTATGTTCCAGATGTATGGTTGTGAAAGAAGTGGCCTTTTCCATGCCTTTTCTAAGCATATACTCCATTCTTTAAATGTTAAGTTACATCTAAGGAGGAATGACAAAATCAGGGTGACATTACTGTCTCGAGGAACAACGTATCGCACTATACTAAATGAAAATGAGATTGTTGAAGCAATGTTAAAAATTAACGGATATCATGTAAAGAGGGTTGTTTACGATAGAAAAGTTCCGTTTACAGAACAACTTGAGATTACTCATAATACAGATATTTTGATTGGGATGCATGGAGCTGGTTTGACACATTTATTGTTCTTACCAGACTGGGCTGCTGTTTTTGAAGTGTTAGTATTAATTTTTGTTAGTATTAATTTATTAATTTGACTTAATTCTCTTATAAAAATATGTAGATAAATTTACTCTAATATATGACCCACTCAGTGACAATGCTCATACCTTGTTGGCCATAATTTAATTTAATTACCATAGTTATTGATGACTATTTTATTTTTTAATTCATTATTTCATTTGTATTCGTGATTTAATTTTTGTTTATATGAAAGATGGTGCTTGTCGTAGGGTCCCTTATTTTAGTCCCGTTTCTATGATGGCATCCATGAGAAAACCATATAAAGTCTTAAATGTGCATTAAGCACTTGCGTGACATATGAACGAATAACTCAAGTACACGCCAACCGATTTAGATGATTCGTTTTGTATTGGAAAGGATATACTTCAAGGGTTGTTTGATAAAAGTTTGATCAGGTTTTGATCATGGGATCCATCACAAAGTAGCGGAACTCTTCAATTCTTAAGAGCAAATTAACGATACTCGGCAAAATCTTTTATAGACTAACCGGATATTTGTGTTACCTACCGTAACGTAGTTATAGACAAGTAATTGTCGTAGTTAAACATGATGATCAATGAAACTCCTCAACAGCTTATAGTGAAGGTTCGATTTGTGGCAGAATATCTATCTGTAATCAAATTGCAATGAGCTTACGCTGTTGCTGCATTGCAATATTTAGAAGGTGTATTATGTGTGAAGTGGTGGTAGCCATGTGTGAGGAGGCGGGAAATTTTGCGTATTAGTGATGAGCTTGATTGCCATACAAAAGTAATCGACATGCAACATATGAGGGTTCGATTTCGGATGCATCCCGATCCCGATCCAATGTAAATTTCACTTTGAAAAGTTGTTTCCTTTAAACGATGCTGTCTTATCTAAACAACACGTTTTTTAGGTGTACCCGTCTTCAGATAAATTTGTTAATTTACTTCAGATTCACTAAAAATCAAAAACTAAATAAAAATTTTATCAAAAAAAGAACTGCCTTCAAAACATATTCTTCCAAATAAACATTGAGTGACGCTGACTCCAAATATTATAATACGAAAACTCTTAAAAAGAATACGCAATTAATTTTTAGTTTTTAGAGAATATTGGAATAGTTTGTTTTGAAGGCGGTTCTTTTTTGTTAATATTTTTCTTTATTTTGAAGTCGGTTAAAAAGCACTTTGTTTGATTACAAATAAAAATAAATTAAAATGCATTTTTTTCCGTTTTGATTTATAGGTACAATTGTGAGGATCCCAATTGTTATTCGGACTTGGCCCGACTTCGGGGCCTTAAATATATCACTTGGGAAAATCAAACTAAATTTAAGCAGCAGGATAAGGTATGTAGTATTTACTTTACGTATTCATTCAACTAAAATTTCTTTGTTGTACGTTAACTAACATCAGGGTTAACAATTAGGCCTTAACATCACCATATAAGGAATTGTTTTCTTTAACGAATTTTTCGAAATCACCAGCACTGCCCATAAGAGCTAATGTCAAAATTACCTTAACACTATAAATACTTTTATTAATTACATTTAACCATTGCAAAATTTAGATTAGAAGTATTATAGACATCATATATAAAAGTATTATTTTTTCAATTTATAACCTTTAAATAAGGTTGAAGTTTACATAACTTTAAAGAATTACAATGAAAACTTAAATATTTCAAATTGGATAGACTCTAGTCGCAGACAATTACTGGATCAATGCTTTTTATGTAAAATAATGCGTAATTCATTAGATGCCCCACACATACTTAGACAAATTAATATAAGAATACCAAGAACTTGAAATCGATCGATAAACTTCAAAACTACTGGAACGATCGGCATGAGACGATGACCATTCAACGCGGAATTAATAGTAGAAGGTTTTAGGCTATTTATTTTTTGAATTCCATCAACCCTTTATCATTTTTTTTTATCAAATTTCTGCGATCGAATCTTTTATCATGTTTCCGCTATGAAGCGGACAAAGATCGGCCAAATGTCTAACGTCACTTCAATGCTTATAAACGCGTATCCACACACCCTCCCACGCATGAACCCACGCACTCCCACATATCCACCCACGCACTTCTACGCATCCACCCACGCACTCCCACGCATCCGCCCACGTAACCACCCACGCATCCACCCACGCACTTCCACGCATCTACCTACGCACTTCCACGCATCCCCCCACGCACTTCCACGCATCCACCCACGCATCCACAAGGTTGTGACATGAATTATTAGACCGTTGTATAGCAACGGTTTTGTTAATTTATTTCTAGGTTATGTAAATATGGCATTTATTTATGCTACTATCTTTTGTTTAAAAAATATTCATCTTTCATAGGTTACTACAATAATTACAAGTACTTACTGTTGTCTAAGCAAGAGTCAATTTGCCCTTTCTTACCGATGCGCAAAGTTCAAAATCAATTGAATTGTCACAAAATGTAAGAGCTATAGATCATTAGTACTGCTGACAGAACGAAGTCTGTCTAGTCTGCTAGTATTATACAATAACACAACTACATTACTCACACAAAAAATGAGACATTAGTTTAATTTTTTAAATTCTAATATATTTTTAGAGAATCTTACAAAATTTCCTAAATAATAGCAGAAGAGAGTTAGTATTGACAGGACGGGGGATTTGCAACGGCAGATAATCGTACAGGGGATGGGAGAGTCTATTACATTCAAGCCGAATGTGTAAATCTGTGCCTTCAGCTAGTCCACACTCGCAAATTTAGTGATCCCTTATCTTCATTTTTGCTAAATAGACAGTACATGAATGACATAAACGTAGACGGCAAATTGTGGAAGTAACCCAGCGATCTGCGTTTTTATAATAAAAAAACCAAGATCGCTTTGGAATTTCAGGCTCGATATTGGTATAATGTTTACCTTTAAATAGCTTAGACCTATTTCAGAACCTAGTCCAAACCTTGTCTAGATTTGTTTTTGCGAGAATACACAGTTCTTGAGTCGAATTCCTAAAATGATCAATTAATCCCACTTAAATTGCATATTTAGCGAAAGAATGTGCAGATTTATTACCACGGATTCTCGAATGACTCAGGATCCAAGCCAAATTTATAGATAAACGTCTTTGATAACATGAGGATAGAGTTTCCCTTATTTTCAAAATTATGGGGAATTTTGTCCTACTACGAAGGGGATCCTCCTGTAGTCTTTTTTAGACAACTTAAGGAGTATGTTGATATAACCGATTTTCTTATATGAATCGTGGTTGCGATGTAACTGCTGTAGGCGATCGTGTCAAGCGGAGCTGTAAGGGGCATTGAAATTTGTAAATTTCTTGATCCAATGACTTCTCGAATTAGCCCCGGCATCTAGTGGCAGTCCATGGAAAGAACTTTTAGACTTTTGTGCTTTTCTGCGTTTATGCGTTATAATACACGCATTGTTAAGGATCCGTTCATACAGTGTAAATATTTTATCAAAGCACGAAAATTTAAGTTTTGAACCCTATAGCCACTGTATTCATTTTTTACATTTTAAGGGACATGGACCCGGCGGAGTATCACATGCAAAATTTACAAACTATTCTTTTGATGTGGAAGAATTTCTACGTTTAGTTGAAATATGTGCGGATTATGTGCGAAATCGGCAAGATTTCAAAAATTTTCTTGACGCATCAAAATTGAAGGAAACACACGATGAATTTTAACGAAATGTCTGTTGCAAAAAAAAAAAAACATAAACCTCGAATTTTTGTGATATTTTTTTTATAACAATTTTTCTAACTATACTTTGTAATATTAATCTTTTTTTGATGTAGATGTAAGATAAACTGTCTAGTTAAAAAAAAATTAAGTGTAAAGTTTACTTTTATGTATACTTAATGTTGTTTTGAATTATTTACGCTTAACCGATCTGTGAAAATACATTCCTAGTTGAATTTATAATTTATATATATTTAGAGTAGGAATATATTTTTAAATACATGTATGTACTTAAAATATAAATAATTAGTAATGTAATTATCCTGACATTCTCGCAATGTAAAACGAACAATATCTTACCTCTGTATTCTTTCAGCTCTTTAAAGGCTTACTGAAAATGATCTCATTTTGACATCAAAATGTAATTTAAAATTGTGTTACACCTTTTGGCTTTTAAATTAATTCATTTACACCAGTGAAAACCACCAAACCAGTATACGTAGATAATATTACGTAGCGATAAGTATTTCATAACACATATAATAAAATCAAAAATTTTATTAAAATAAAATCCATTCTGAAATCATATTATAATTCGGAGGATTACTTAACTATTTAAAGCATTGAAGTAAACGAATTGTTCAAAGTAAACCGATTTTCTTGTGGGTTTTTTGCTGAACAAGCCGCAAAGGTACTCTCATACATGAAAGAAAGAAAGTGCCTTTAAAGTGTACTGGAATTTTAAATCGTCTTTGATTTGATTTGAATAATTTTATAGAAGCCCGGGACGAAGTAGCTATGCTGACTTAGTGGTGAGGCGCGTGAAGAGAGAAATGACAGGTTCGGAACCAGATCAGGCACCGTTAAGTTTCTCTTAGTACAAAAAATTGGCTTGATTTTCCTTTTCAACCCATCATTTTAACTTTCGGTGAAGGAAAACATTGTGAGGCAACCTGCATATGTGTAGACTGCCAACCCACAATGAAGAAGCATGGTGGGTCTATGCATTAAAACCCTTCTTTCCAATGAGTAAGGAGGACTGTGCCCAGCAGTGTAACGCTAATAGGCAGCTACTTAACATTAACTTAATTTTGAAATGGTTAACTTTAGAAATATCGTATTGAGTCTGACTACCTTGCACACTTAGCTTAGCCATGTACTCGTTATTACTTGTACTTTAAATATAGCTGTTTGCTATAGTTATTTTTCCAAAATAAGTTAAAAATGCTACTTCCAACATAAAAAAATAATACAAAATCTGTCTTCTGATCTATACAAACGATTAAACACTGAATATTTATTCATATTCAAAGAACAATTATTGGTCCAAATTTAAAAATGTGGCAAAAAAGGGACATTATTCAATATTTTTTCAAAGATAATTTTTCACCAAAAAGCCTCAAAAACAAAAAGAATGATGTTAGAAACTTGACTTGCAGTTAATTTTATACACAAAGCCGTTTTGATCTCGAATAATGCATAAAAACTAGGACCTTGTTCCAGTGAAGCAGAAATAAATGATTACAAAGTAAGCAATGGGAAACCATTATTTAAATTAAACTTGAGGTTGTTCTTTAAAATTTCCATAAAATTACTTTAAAACATTACTCCGTGTAAATAAAACAAAAATTGAAGATAAAATTAAGAGCCAGTACTAATAATAATAAATGACAATTAAGACCTTTTGCAGTTTAGCCCAATTGAAGTTCTTGCTCGAAGTAACTTCTATGGCGTACTCAAAGTCGCATTCCTTTTCAGAGTTGTGACTTAACTACGTAAGTACTCAAAAAAGTGTATTAATTTCATGTGTTTGCGTCACAACAAATTTTAAAAATATATTTGAACATGAAATGAAGAATATAATAAAAAGTATGTTATTTGCGATTGTGAACTAAAAATAGGAATTGAAAAAAAATGCTTACATACTAAATTCCATATTGAATATTTCTTTGTATATTATCAGTATACCTCGTACTAATTCATGACAAGTTTTAATTCAGTTAAAAATATATATATGTAAGAAGTTAATTAAATGAATATCAGCCATCGCACTGTCTATATTTTAACTTTCAATGTATTATGTATGCGCTTATTTTACCTTTTTTTATCAAATAAAATTCTGTTATTATAAAACAAGTTTTTAATTTTATTCCTTTGTATGCAGAATATTGTCTGTTTTCGACAACAGACAATCTACCTGTTACATATAATATATAATTGGTTTATGATTGAGACCACATGACAGAAGTGAAAACTTTATCAATTATTAGTATTTAGAGCTATATTTTTTGTTTTATGATCATAAAGTAATAATTTTTACTATATATATGTACATAACCGTGTATACATTATTGTCAACAATATATTGTCACTAATGTAATATGAATCAATTTATTAATACTTTATTGCTCCCTTAGTGGTCAAAAGCCGACTTTTCGCGAAAAAAGTGTTATATAGCCGAGCTTTTCAGCTCCAATCTAATTGAATACTCATAAATTGCTTACACAGCATACTCGAAATTAAACCTCATATCTTTCGCCAATTAAACACTACGTAAACTTACATATATTAATGTACTACAGTTAACTCTATACTACATACAGTTTATATGTACGGTCATATAATTGCTATTGATATATATTTCATTTTTTACCGCATTGTATACCAAATTGTTTTATAACAAGAAATTATTTATTATCCTTCGAATGCACCGCTAGTTTAATTATTGTACCAGTATCTCGGAACTCAACGAATTCAACCATCCTAATTATACACCGCGATATTACGATGAATGGTTTTGTTCAGATGAGTTTATGTATATTGCGATAATTTATATATCCTGTTCCAATCAATTCTCAGATTTTCTTTAAACTGCTATGGACCAGTGAATGTATTTTTAAAATCACTCTTATAATTTTACTTTGCAACTAGTATTATACTAAATCTATACTATCGTCACATTTAGAGCAATCCTGTGTAATGATAATTATTTCGTAGAAAGGTGATGATACGTAGAACAATTGCATAAGCGAGCAATATTTACAAATGGAAAATAATGAATGACCAATGCCCGCGAGGCTCGGGCGTGTGGTCATAATTTTGGCTTAACCAGATTGTATCGCTAAATAAGAATCAACAAGTAATTGAAATAAATCTGAAGTAACTTTAAGATTATATCTTTAATAGTTTTTACAGTACATCTTAATGTATGTTTGTAAAAGACTGGATATTATATATTTTTATTTTGACATATAATAATAATATATTATCGTAGCGATGGCTAAAGCCTTATTTATACTCATTAGAAGATATTTAAAGGTTATGTACATGAATTTAAACCAGTTTTGTATACATTTTGGCAAAGTTGATTTTAATCTACTTTGTCCAATCATATGCGATGGAAAAAATGTGTTGAGTGTCAAATTAATACGTGAAAATGGTTAAAGATATAAAACCACATATCTAATTATTTTTTATTGTGTATCATTTATTAGACCGATTTTTGTATGATGACCTTGAATAAATCAAGAATTCTCATACTCGCATGAATTTTTATTCTGTGAAGTGTGAAATATATTGGATTAGGTTTTATGTGAACCATACATTTTGACGGGCACATTGTTCTGACCTTGTTGCAATAGTACAAAATGTTTCTTCCTCTTGTTCCTGCCATTTATTGAAATATCTAAAGTATCTTATACCTTTTTTTTATTTCTTTTAATTATAAGAGATTCTTTCATTAGAGAGAAACCAGGTGGCAAAATGTATAGTGTTTTTAGCAAATAAACAATGTAGTGCAGCGACTACTAGTCGTTGCACCGAGAACTATTATCTGTATTTATCGCTATTTACGAGTCGCGTTATTGATGTGAAAACTTCTTTAGGCGCATTTTGTGTTGTGATTATTGAATAAGATTGAGCTCAAACGCTTTTAGTGCATTATATATGACGTTTCTGATAACACGTATAATATTATCATTTACAAAACACTTATTACTACTACATCTGTGAATAAAAAGAACCTCGAAAAATCTCGAAAGAACCTTAACGATTCATTAGATATGCATATATGTGTAACATTAAATTTCGTTCCGCTGAAATCTTCATGACTTTGTCACTAATTCTAAAATAGATAATTGTTTTTTTCCTTTCTATTAAAACCACAAATACCCATTTTAATTATTTAAAATGAAATTCATTGAGAAGTATGACATACCGTAAATGTAACTTAAGGAAATAGCAAAGTGTATCTACTTGTATGCAATTATAAAGTATAAAAATATTGAAAACATGAAAGTATGCCACTTGGATATACGATATTTGGATGGATTTCAAATTTAAGATGAACGAAAAATGTCGCTAATTGACGCAGGTATTCGTTCGCTAATAGCTAAGCGATTATAGCAACAAGCAAACGATTAACAATTGCAAACACACAAACAGAAGGTAACAGAAAGAAGACAAACATTCGAGACTCTTTCAAAAGCACAGTACAATAGTCGTCATCAATTACAGGCAATAGATCGCCCAACATCATTTGTCCGTCTGTCCGTTACTCGACTGGGGCATTCCCACGGCTCGCGAGATGGTCGTGTTTGTTGTCGGAATATGTCCAATGAGAAATAGTAATAGAAAATTGGTTCTGATTGCGTTCGCTCTCGATTTTATTCGTTTTATTCAAGATCTTGTAGTATTTCTAAATATTCTAAAGTGCTAATAAAAATATATAACAAGAAATTATGGTGTTTGTAAGAAAAAATACAAGCACATGGACTGCGAGCAATTTATTATCCTTATATATCAACCAAAACAAAAAGATAAATTCGAAGAATTCAAAAATTTTATTCATTCTTGGTTTATAATTATGCACAACGATGCAAACCGTTGCTCTTCCGATGTTATCGACTGCAAGGCCGAAGAGAAATTGCTTCGATCAAAAAGATAATCTTTCCGGAACCAAATTGATCATTGATACGAGAAGCGATAGTCCCATTGCCTCCCGCCATCACTTATTCACGCCTCTCGTCAATACTCAATTTTAATTTTAAAAGTTTGTACTCCATAATTGATTTCAAATTTGTATAACCATTACTTTAATCGCCTTCGAAGTATCTGTCACATCAATCTCGGCCTACTATCGGTTGCGACGTCAACCTCAGTTTTAATACCCGTATAATCTACATACGAAGCTCATAGACCACTAGATCATTATTTACACATATTAGTTCCAGATTTAGGCCACCTCACTATACCCTCATTCTATCTCTCGGTCAATAAATATCAGATTAAAGTGCCGCTATTGTAGCCTTCACGCACAAACTAGTACTGTGGCTTTCAATAACGGTTCGCACTATGCAGATTATCACCACGGCGATAACCGCGACGTGAAAGCGATAGCGACGACACGAGGCTGCGCACCGTACAGCGGGTGGCTGCTACCCGCGCTCTGTACTTTCTCATGAAAACACGGGCTACTTTTTCAACTTCATCAAAAAATAATAGTTTCTTTTTGGAGTGACATGTAAGACTATATCGACGCTGGAAAGCAAACAAGAAGAAACAATTTTGGATTTGCAGGTTACTAAGTCTTTTCTTTCCTGTATCGATATTTATAAGAGGACACCGCTTTAGGTAAAGATACAAATCGAAAACAAAACATTGTTTTCTTGAATCCATAAAATTGATATTTTCATTAGTACAGTACAGTTTCGAAAGAATGTAATATATTTATTTCGTATAAATTTATACATGACGGAAGAATGGGGTTATCAGAGTCAGTGGGCAATGGTAGTCACAGTCATATCCACGAAACAGCACTAGGGAGCGATGCGTAAATGACATCCCCATTACAACGCTGGCCCCCACCACCTTTTGGGATACCGCTCGCCAGTCAGCACCCACGTCACTAAGTTACGTTGGTTTTTTGGTTTTGTGCTCTGCCGATATAATTTTACGTCAACGCATATTAGAAGTTAAGTGCTGAATATCTTGCAGGATGCGATTAAGACTTTTATACGGACTTGGTTAGACTTTGGAGGAAGTGATGTGCACTCAGATTATGTGTTTTAAAGATTTTTTTAATTTACGATTATTCTTGGTAGGGGGCGAGAAATGAGAGTCAGGTGACTTTCAAAACTTTGCATGTTGAAGTGCGTAATTTTTATTTGTTTTTAGATGCAGGATTTAGATAAAAGACGAATCAGGACAACTGATAGCCTGGAAAAGTCATAAAGCTTATTGATGCAGGTCCTTCTATAAGACATACTGATAAGCTTATGGGGATCCCATTTTCAAGTCTTCAAAAGAGGATAAAAAAAGGTTCTACCTCAGAAAAGACCTCATCTAGGACGCTTTATTATCTTTAGTCTTGAGATAGAAGCCATACTAGCAAACTTGATGAAGAAATAGGCAAATATTTTATGTTTGCACTTCTAATCAAGTGCAGAGGAGTGAAAATAAGGAGATGAAGAAATGTAGGCATAAAGAAAACAAAACAGATAAAAGGGTAAGTGCCATGAAAAGCCTACAATACAGAAGAAGGGTCCTGAAAAGGTAAAGCGCGAAAAACAAGAAACAAATGAAATTTCTGTATCAGATTTTGGCACTGACGGCTTATGCCAGGACGATGTGGATGACTACGCAGAAGATGCTAAAAACAGATGTGTAGCATAAGGAACCACGAGATTTGGTACAGATACAACTCATGTAGGCTGTGGCAAGGTTATATCTGCGATAAATGCTTGATTTTCTTTATCTCCGATTGCCCCCTGGGGTGACCACCATTACTCACACGTTGGTGTAATGAGAGTCAAAGCTGTTTTTTTTTAAGTTTTAAAACTGAAAATTATTAGTAATGAAAATGCAATGAATTTTTCGTTTATAAATAAAATTTTATTTGAGTTTGCGCTTAACTTATCCACATTACCCCCTTTTCCCATACAAATATTTTCTGCAGGGCCAAAAAATTTATTTTCAGTATGGAATATGACCTTAATCTATATCTAAAATATATTCTTTTAGTAAAACAATACATTCGTAGTTCTTCTTTATATGCACGTGAACAATACAATAGAAAATTTAAGTCGCCATGTCGATAATTTATTTGAAATCACTGAAGATTTACACGCTTATAAAAAATATTAAAGCTTAACAGTGGGATGTTAATAGGCTGCTACTTATTTTTTTACTATCAGACAAGGTTTGGCTGTGGCCAATTCTGGTATTTATTACACTCAGTAGTTTATATTACTCGTTTGTAATAGAATTTTAGTATGGCGAATGAATTTTTAAATTATGTTTGTTTTGGGTTATTCCGATTGAGTTAGTTATGGGTTCTTCTCAAGATCTATCTCTCCTCGAAATTTTTGATTTCGACTCGTTCCGTAATATCATCAAAAATCGTTCATTGGCAATATGTGACGAAACCTGTAGAGGCCTATTTTAATAAACAATATTTGTAATTTGAATTAATTTAGTTGCGAAGTTACAAAAAATATGTCGTCGTGTTGTTTAAATATAAACGAAAATATTGTATGGCCATTTTCAGTCAGTGTTAGGACGACAAATATAATCAACATATTTTATGCCTTCAGTGATCCATAAAGTATATTTATGATGATAAGGCAATGTATAGTCGAAATTATATTTTCATTGAAATGTTACCTTGAAATTATAACGGCTACTTAGTAAATAAGCAGGTCCAAACGAGGTTTATTCAAAACTCTTGAAAGGTTTAATAAAAGGTTGAGTTTGCGTCAGATACTATTACTAAAGAATATCATTGGATACCCATTATTATGGTTGCGACATTGATATTTATGTTAAATTTGGCAGTAGGCATGCGGGAACTTAGCGTCTTTTATATAACCTGTCTATCTGGTATATGTCACTAATAGAAATCTTTTAGAAATATAAAAAAATCCTGTCAGTATTTGATCTGATAAATTTCGAGACTACTAATTATTTTTTTATTGCATCTTTTATACGAATAGATCGCAATGTATGAGTTCTACTGTCAACTAAGTTGCATAAGTATCAAATAATTGGCGCTCTCCACATTTAAGTGTATATAAACGAAATTAAGCCGGTCAGCGAGTATAAGTCTTCGTACAATGCGTATGTTACGTATTACGCAGCAATATAGATGCTTTGCATACTTTTGTTTATAGAAGGCATAAATGAATACTACATTCTACTAAAATTAAATCGCAATAATTCAATTTTACTGTACTGTTTAGACTGATTAGTAATAAATCAAAATTGGTAGCTTTGTACTAATCTCACAGGAATTTTCAAAAGGCATACATTAAAAATAAACTGCCTCATTGGCATAGTGGTTAGCATGTTCGATTACAGACATGACGTCCTGGGTTCGAGTACCGTGTCGGGCCAATTCAAAAATCAATATTGAGTTTTCTATTAAGATTTTCGCAATATTTGCCCGAAGTTGGGAAGTTGGCGGTGTGATTTACCCCCGTGCCTCGGAGAGCACGTTCAAGTCGTCGGTCTTGCGACTGACCTCTCTCCGGTCGTGTCAGATTCCTGTCACATTGGACTATGAGAGTGAAGGAATAGAGAGTGCACTTATGAACTATGCCTGCCAATCTGCAGTGGAGCAGCGTGGTGGGTCTGTGCTCTAAAAACCCTCGCTCCTCGGAGTGAGGAGGCCTGTGTCCAGCAGTGGGACGTAAATAGGCTGCTACTTACTTTTTTATACATAAAATCCTTTATATGGCAGAAGAAATAATCATTTTTGTAATGTCGAGTCTTTACATTACAATTAGTCATGTTAAAAATTAGTTTTGTCCATCATTTCTACAAAGGTCGACAAAAAGTTTTTTTTGTCAAGGTCGGAAAGATCCATAAATTTTTAAATAAAAAATAGTTGACGTTGATTACATCAAAGTTCAAAGGTGAGGTGCTATGATCTGTGTCAATCAGATTGGTTTGAAGATATTGTGTGAACAGAGAATGCTTAATGTGTCAAGGTATTGATATAACCCAATATTGTGTCCAAGTAGCACTCAATTAAACAGGCAAGGTTGCTCAAAGTTTTGAAATCACAATATAGAGTTCAATTGTAAGCTGTTTAGTAGCATAAATTTTGTTGAATGTTATATGAAGTAAAAATATACGTGTCGCCGTAAATAAAATAGTATCCTGAAAAAGATTTAACATATATCAAAATCTTTTTTTTTATTCTAATTTCACCTTTCGTATGTTTGTGTCCACTAAACTTGGCTAGTAAGCGGTGGATTGACTAGAAACTTTCATATTATTTTTCTCTAAAGGAGTTTTTTTTATATAGTTATATCCTGTTCCCGTAGGAAATTGAATAGTTTTTTTGTTGTTTCCTAGAATACTGGTCTATTATCTTACCAAATAAATAATATCAAAAGAAACCAAAGCGAAGCGTGGCCTGGCTAATTTAAGGGCAGCATAAGAACGCAGAAAAAATTGTAAGATATCTCATTGCCATTTTTTTCTTACATTATTCATAAGTTGAAAATGCCCTGGTCAACTGAACTCAAAGATAACGTCTGACAAAGTGTGTAAATTATTTACCAAATTTGGTAAACAAATGAGAAGTTCCATGTATATAAGTAACAACACCTTAAACAACGAAGTGTTGTTGGAATTGTCCATGTAACAGTGTTATTTTGAAACCCGAAAACTATCATGCCACCGCATGGCGTGGGTGCAATTCGATAGAAAAAGCGTCCTGGCACCGTTGTTCAATTGTACTTAACCTTTTCACCTATAAAAAAATATCAAACTGACAGTTCTAAGTGTTTCACTTTTTACGATATCAAGTTTGTTTGCTTTAAGATACGATATGATCCGTTTATGCAGCAGTTGTAGGTTACACTAACTGTAGGTACATATTTAAAGCAGTGTCAGGTTTCATAGATTTTGTTGTCTCAATCGAACTTTGCAAGACCTGACTTTCACTCGTAATGATTCATACTGTTGGCAAGCTGTAGGCATATCGCAGAACGAGTTAAGGGGTAAGCGACTAACAATAGAGCTGTTGCCTTTAACTTGATGCCAAGTTTAAGAGTATATATTTTTTCAGTATCGTGTTGGCCCAATAAAGAGTTATATCTATCTAAGTTTTCTTTGTAAAACTGTGATGAATTGTTGTTCATAAACAAAATTAGTCCTTTTTAGTGAAGAAAACTGTATATCCTAGGGACAATTATAAAATATGTTTCGCATGTTGCATAGTGGTGGATCTATGCGCTAAGAACTCTCTATCCGATATGTGAAGATTGTTAATACACTGTTGTAGTGGGACGTTAATAGACTGCTACCTAACTTTTACTTTGTTTTCTTTATTTGTGTTTGGTATAATTAAGTTAAATAACTACATAGTCATCTTTTAAGAAAATTTCTTGTGAGATTAATATTTTTCTACAAATAAACGATATGTTTTCAATTAGGTAGCAATCAACATCGCGATCATTTTAGGACCTTATACAAGATTGCGCCCGTGTTCGCGGCGCGGTTGACATGTCTGATGAGCGAGATACGGCGCAGCGCGTGTCCTGCGAAGAACCTAATGGCCGCGATCGCCGCGGGCACAACGTGCCTTACAGTTTAAATTGAACGTCAAGCCATCGATTTGCATAAATCTCAATATTACTATTTTCAATTACTTTGAAGATTACGAGTTCAAAAAATACTTAAATAAAAACGATTTGGTGCATAAATTCTTATTTGCTGAAACTGAAAACTGAAATGGAGACTGTACGAACAAGACCAGTAAGCATTTAATATTTCTCCAAAAGTTACGTACAATTTAAAACTTTATTTCTGAACAGGTATATTATTATATTTCTTTGTCCATGCTTCTGCATAATATTCAAGCGCATGACTAATTTATCTAAAATTGGCTACCGATATTCGGCTAAGTATATATATTAATATTTATATACATAGGAATTAGGAGCGAGGAAATATACGACACAACAACTAAGTTTTTTTTTGAAACTCATATTCGAAACATATGGCTATAAGAGTTTAATTTTCAAATGGTTTTCCTGTAAAATTAGCTTATTCTTTTAAATTATATGTGTGATGACACTGCAATAGGATATTAGAAGACCTAAGGGTCAAGCTGAATTTAAGAAATCTTCTAAATTTAATCGAAAGCTCAGCAGCGATGAATGATTCATTTGGGACATCTGTCTTTTTACGTACCCACAGGTTATTGACGTCTCTGTTAATAATGATGTATTGATGGGAGTATCGTCGTTACAATCTTAAAGTCATGTCGACAAATGTTAAAATTGCGGTATGTCGACAGTATTGAGGGAAAGTTAACGTTGTGAATAATTTTTTATTGTTGCAATGCATTTATTACTGACATTCGAAGTTCATAAATCACGATCCCTTGGTTTGACAAGAAATGATATTTGGGCGCATATACTTATAAAGTGACATCTTCCATTATTCTGTATTAATAATCGGCATCGGTATTATTGATACAAATTTATAAAACTTTTATTAATATAAGAAATCTATACTTTATCAATAATAAATGTGTAGTACGTATTTAGAATTTCTTATTTCATCAATTGTTTCAATTTAAAACTATATAGCAGTAGGATAGTATCACAATATTAGTAAAGCGATTTAGTTTAGTGTAATTGTACAATTAGTTTCAAAATATTGTAGTTTACTTAAAACATTACAGTACTCCTGGAATATTTCAATAGACCGAGGCGGTCCAGATGTTACTATCAGTTATACTGTACTTTTTTTATTTTTAGGGGACACCTGAAAATCAGCGTGATGCTGAGACTCCACCCATTTGGGATATTTATAATTTGTAATGTCAAATACCTATTCTCATAATCTTATACTTGTTTATCCTGAATAAATGAGTATTTTTTTATTTATATTTATCTTAATGGTTACTTTATTATTACCTTACAAAACGTTTTGTTGAGAGTGTGTAGACAGATTTTAGTCCTTGCACATTCAATCGACGTATTCGAAAATCTCCCGATCATGGTAAACGAATTTTAAGTTGGAAAAATTTACAGTTAAAGTTTTTGGGTTTTCAATGAGAGCCACGAAGCTCTTTTAGGTTATAAAAGAACAATAGCCTTTCTTGTAATACAAGCGTTCGAGCTGACACGCGCGACCACGTCTGTCGTTTTCCACGAACAACTTGCCAGCTGATAATCGGTTACCTTATTTAAATATTTATTAATGTCACCCCATTGTACGTCCTCATCGGATGATAACATAATTAAGATGCAGACAATCTTAGGTAACAATATTTTTAAGGTATGTTGGTATAATTTTATATATGTTCGTGATAATTACACTGAGAAATAAATAAACAACCCCTTCACTGATTTAATTCACAGCTCACTAAGTGGCGCTTTTGCTTGAAATAAGAGTTTATTGTGTAGAAACGAAAATGACTAGACTGTAATTAATTCACTCTTCATTTTTGAACAAAGATTATTTTGTTTGTGATAGATATGACGTCATAAATACATATCATTTGGTTATATTAGCGATAAATTTAACTCGATTTAAAGCCTATTATAGTAACTTATAACCTAATAAATTTGGCGATTCTTTTTTCTATATGTTTTAGAAATGAGATCTTAAAGAATTTTTAATTAAAAATTCTTTAAGGTATCATCATATCTAAAAAAAAATAATAAAAATCGACGGCGCTGTTACCGATACACATGAAATATGACTAAAAACAACTCGATAAATCACAAAGAAATAAAAAATAAATCTAATATTAAATCTCTTCACGTTTTACTCATCAGTCAGTTTGATTACCGTATAAGTTAATTTATCAGCTATAATAATAGTTCATAACGACAAGTGGGAAGTATATCTAAGGATTCGAAGCGGGTGTTTGATTTAAAGATACGATTATTTTTTTTATAATTTACTAGAAAATACCCCCACGTACATAGAAATACCTCTACGTAATTAATGTAATATATAAAATTCTCGTGTCACAGTGTTAGAAGTTGACCTCCTCCAAAACGGCTCGACCGATTTTCGTGAATCTTAGCGTACTTATGCCGATAAGTGGATAGGGTGAAAAATCGGACAACATATATTTTTCATGCCCCTAAATGTTAAGGGTAATCCATACCTAATTTTTTTTTGTTTTTTATGACGTGGAATTAAAAAATACATACAACCCAACCTTTCTATCACCAACCCCTATTTTTTAATTGCGATAACAGTTATTATATGGTAAGTTTGCTGGGTCAGCTAGTAGTAATATAAACATCTCAAAAATAATCAGAATAGACAGATAAACAGGTAGTAGAGTAACGTACCATCATTTTAAAATTGCCTGTTTGGGTTTTTCGTGAGCTCCTGTGGTTCTCTGTAGTGAAAGAGGTAAACCCCTTATTATTAACTATTAACGTGTCATTGGGCACAGCCCTTCTCAATGGTAAAGAAGATGAGGTTTAGAGCATAATCTGTTGTTCCATTGCGGGTTGGCAGGCACACATATCGCAGTTTCGATCCAGGGTGCATATCCCTGGATCAAAACTGGTCTCTTCACATATTTTCTTCAAAGGAGAAGATGATTAATGTAAAACAACAGTTAAGCACATAAGTTTTAAAAACGAAGTCGGTGGCATCGGCTCAGGATTCGAGCCCGTGTCTCTTAATAAGATCCAATGTGTCTAAACAACGGGCCATCTCGACTTCCCTTCAGTAACTATTGCCTTATGTGTGACGCTGTTGCATTCAAATTATTAGTCAACGTATTCATCTCCAGAAGGCATAGAAATTTTGTGCACACCAAGTGGAGGGGTTAAACTCGTAGCTATGTGAAATAAGAACCGTCCAGCATATATTTTTTTAAATTAATTTATATATTTTAATAAATCAATTTAATAATTATTTCCTATATTTACTAAAATAGGAGATTTGACCACCACTTTGCTCTTAATGGAAATTTATATTTCAAATTTTACTGGTATAAATCATGTTAAAAGAACACTTTAAAGATATCCTGAGCTTTAAGATAATTAAATATTTTCTAGCCTGCCTTGAAACGACGAGGAAAGCAGTGTTAATACTTTTGAATCCCTATTTCTTACAACACAGACCTGTGTGCATTTTTGCTTAATAGAGGATTCTTATCGTTCTTGTGAAATTATCTTAGAAATATGCACACAAACTGGCCTCAGGCTAACCTCGGCCGCTAATTAAGGCAATCATAATTCTTAAACATAACAAGCATAATGTCTGCTTACAGTTAAGTACTCCTCTTAAATGCTATTAACTATGTGACATTTCCGTAAATGCCTTTTTAATGTGTAGTAATACAATCTATTTAGTATAGTTCTGTCCATAAGAATTTGTCCATTCCTAATTACGTTAAGCTAATTTCATAGATCTTTTTATACATCACACAAATTATACAAAGACATTAATTATTTTCATATCGCAGTGATATCTTCAAATCTTGTACGTCAAGGATTCCTACAATGTATTAGGATAGGAAAACCCAGTCTCAATTCGCTGTGGTTCAAAATGATATTAATCATACGACCGAAATTTCCTGCTAATCAGAATAAAAAGTAATCTATTTGAAATCTAGCCTGTCAAAGTGTCGGAAACATTGCTACATCAATTTCGAAGATTTGTGGGAGCAGACAGATTAATAAATAATATAAAACTAGTTTATTTAGTGTGACATGACATCTTGTAATGTAAATTAAATATATATTAAGTACAAACGTAACTAATAGCATTTAAATATACTTTACTATAATAGTCTTTAAATAAAATTAAAATATGAACGTATTCATAGAAGTGTAACTAAAGAACATTTAGAATGAAAACTGTCGTACTTCCCATTTTGTTATTTTGGTTCAGATAGATCTCCATACTTCCTGGAAATTTGAAGAACAACTTCTTCGACTACCTCAAAAATTATAAATAAGAAAGCTGGTAGTTGTGCCATGTTTATGAATTCTATATAGGTATATAATCAGGTTAGGCGATTGCGCTATTGTTTGTTAGACGTTACGAGCCGAATACGGCAAGCACACCTGTTTACGCTACCAGATAGCTAAGCCAACTTAGGAGCATTATTTCATTTGTTTCTGACTCATAATTGTCTAGTAATAGCCAGTAAAATTCAAGCACTGAATATGGTACGAACAAAAACTTGAATATAAACTTACGAAATGTATGCTTAGGACAATGGGGCTGACTACTAATTTGTACTTTGTAGACGATTTGTGGGTATTGTATATTATACCATAAAACGTTCGTATATTTTCAACTCTTTGCTAACAGCAAAATCGTAAATTAAAATTTAATTGCACATAATTGTTGGCGAATTAATTTTTATATTCAATCTATTTTGGATGGAGTATAATAAAAGTGGCACATACGACATATTTGAATAAATAAAACGGTGTTGGAGGTATGTATTAAATTTTAATATAAAGATGGAAATTTTTAAAACGATATACAAATGAGAGGAGTTTACCGATATTCGTATATTTAGCATCTTATGAATAAAGCGACCTTACTGGTTAATGTGCGGGAAAATTGACCCCATAAGCAAGTGGTACCTGTCTCAATTCCTGATCAGGTCGTTGCTCTAAAAATTTGCTTATTTAATCTAATCGACGCCTGTCGGTGTAATTAGATCTTTAAAGCCAATAGGGTTGTGAAAAATTTAATTAAATAGATTATTTGGAGGTTTTGGAAACGTTTCATATAAACTACTTTGATTATTACTGTTGTTAATATAACTCTCGAGTATAAACTTCTCTTTTTTATTGCTGGAAATTAGTTCTGGACTATGGTCTTGCCTGGTGCTACGAGACAATACACTCTAAGATAGAAGCGTGCTAACTTCTTAAGAAGGAATTAACGTCTTAATGATTTCTACATACCGGTATCCAAACTTTTTGATTAGTCGCACGATGGGTAAAGCTTTCCATTAGTTCAGACTTTCTAAACTTAAAAAAAAACATTTTTAAAAATTTACTTTACAAGAATTGTTTAAAATTTCTATACATATGAACAGAGTAGACGTAAATGTTCATGATGAAATTATATACAAAGGTTAATATTTTTCGGCTATTTTTGACTGATGTGATATTAATTGTAAGAACTATTAATGATAACGCCAGTAAACTACCATTCAAATTTTATCGAAAATTATTTTACCAGGTCGCAGGGTCAGTTCCTGTTATTTGGTTAAATTTTAAAAACATAATTAACAGGCCCTACTACTAAACACATACTTACAACTGAATCTATTTTGATGGGACATTCACTGTGAGATGGCTGATGAAATAAAGAGTAACTTACTTTTATTTATTGAAATTACAAACAAACACTCCAATTTTCATTATTTGTATAGATTATGAAAGTCTATGAAAACCATATTCAGAGAATGTTTCAAAATAAAGTTCTGGTCCTTTGTCTAGAGTGAGTAGAGACCATAATAAGTGGACAGCTCGTAGGTGTTATGCGTTATAATCGCGATTTAAAATTGACACGGCGTATTATTCTTTCATTGTATATTTAACATGGGTTAACGTATTTGGTAATCGCTATAATTCGACTTTCTCTACCACCTTAGTTACATTGCATATATAATAAAAGAGGATACACAATGTTTCAATTGTCTTATTTTTATTTTGGTTTCCGTGTTTTTTTTTAATTGCTGACCGGTTAGCGCTTGACTGTAATCTCACCTGATGGTAAGTGATGATATAGTCTAAGATAGAAGCGTGCTAACCGGGTAAGAAAGGTAATTTACCTCGTATGTTTTCTACACATCCTAACATAACGCAAATTCTTTTCTTGCATGTCTTTGCTGTTAGTGTGGTATCTAGCCATGGCCGGAGGCTCCTACTAGTTTAGACAAATGAAAATTAAATATTCTATATTTGCTCAGCCGAGAATCGAATTAAGCGCCTCTACTACCGAAGCGAGTATTCGCACCATTGGGCCAAATAAGCTATCAATTGTCTGTTGTAAATTAAAATTACAATTTAATATCAAAACAAACTCAGGTTTTAAGAGGAAAAGTTTAATTTTTAGTTTGTTGACTGATAGACCTAGTATCTACTGAAATTTAATTAAAAAAATTGTAGACAGGAATTTAAATATTTCTTTCTAAGCTTAAAAAAGGTTAGATCGTTGATAGGGCTTTCAAAAGCAGATAAGCTGAAGTTAGCGCTATTTATTAGAAACAACAAGTAGCAGTTGGCCATTTTTATTGCAAAATGAACACGGAAACTAGAAATTTGAAGAGCACATGTAATATCACTTTGAGACATAGAGACCGGATTTAAAAGTTGTTTGTCATACATCATCAATTTTTTTTTTTTGGTTTTATGAAATTTAAAGATGTGTTTCATTTTATTGTAATGCGACGTAAATGAACGAGCGATATATTTATATTATGCAATAGAATAGTTATGTATTTTAATGATTAGTAGCTGTGTTCTCTTCAATCCTGTACATATTTGGTGGATTTTTTAGAAACTTTTATAAATCACAAGGTGTCAACGTACGAAACTACAACTCGGATTTTTATTTGGTAAGTTATAAGCGCGTTTTACGATTGCAGAGTGTATTTATATACTCTTCGATAAAGAGCATATATTCTTACAACCGTCACACGCTAAAAAGGATTTTTGAAACAAACCCGCAAACTAGTCTACAAGTCATCTGATGAAAAGTGAATTCTTGTAGCCCATAGGCATTTTGCAACCTACGGAATTGCCGAAGCATTGCCGACTTCAAGACGTCTGCTTATGGGATTTATTAGGAAATCCTGCATAAGAGGTTTAGATACTCTCTCATACACCAAATCCCCAGGTTATCGAATCCCTCGCAATGCAACTCAGCGACATAATGGTGCTGTTTCATTCTGGTATGTTATCAAAATTTGGTATTAATTATGAAATTTATCCTGTGACTATTGCTGGAATCAACCCATGTAATGTTTTCATATATTGTATTGTAGAGCCTAGAGCCACATAAAATAGAGAAACGTAAAAAAAATATTGTTCGATGTATATCGTTAGCAAATCTTATGTATGCATAATCGAAAGGTACAATAAATCTTTTCATCATAATTTACTACTTTTAAGTTTCCTCGTTAGATTAATAAGTAAAGGGTTCTAAAAGTTACAGTTTTTATAATTGGTATGTAATCATATTTTATTTTTAGACCAACCTGTTGAGAAACTCTGCTGAGGTCGTCGAGCATTGCATTGTGATTGATTGATTGAGATACGAGAGTTACTGCAGACCGACTGTTATTTACAGAAACATAGGAAGAGAAAAGGACGACTTTTTTTTCGCAAACAAGTGGAAAAATTTTAACTATGAAGTTTCAAATCTACGAGAACACGTAAAGGTTTCCCAGATACAGAGGATCATCATCTCGTATAAACAAAAAATGTATATAAAAGCAAAATAGACAGACAGACTGATGACGACCACTTTCATTAAGAAATATTTAGCTCATATGGCTTACAGTTTGTTAAGTAAAAAAATTAACAGCTTAATAGAAGTTGCCAAAAAAATTAACAGATAAATAGATTTTTAGTTTTCTTTTAAATGTTCTACGAAAATATAACGATCGTATGATACTCGTCGATCGATTGTATCAGAATAACGATGGTAATAAGTTATTCTAATTTTTGGCCATGATTTTAAATAATTAGTCAGGGGGGTACACATCTTTGTCTATTTCTCCGATAGTCATAGTATGGTACAGGGTTATGCGATCCCGGCTCCCCGAGCTATTACTGAATCTTCTCAGGTCTTCCGAGTCAGTAATATCCTACTACCTTATATTTTCCTTTCTCTTCCTTGCAAAGTTCCTATCTTTTGACTCGTTCCCACCATTTATTTCCATTTTCCTACCCACTTCCTGCCAGTCCAAGGTGTGCCGTGCCGAGGGACTCGTGGCTAGGGGCATTTGCCTAGTTGCAAGCGGTGGCCCTGAGACCGGGCGAACCCAGAAATAGGTGCATAGATGTACTCTACGTGAATGAGACAAAGAGGAAAGGGTGTGATACCACGAAACATAGCCCTTACACAGCTTACTGGTCTGGTGTAGGCAGTAATAAAAAAGGCTGTCAGGGAGTTAGTATCACACTTTCCTAAAGAATGGATGATTGTGTGAAAAAAGTGAAATATGTGAGTCCTGGACTCATCTGGATCAGGCTAAAAGTTGGACTTACTCGGATCTTTGTCTTGGGTGCTTATGCTCCGACGGATCTGGGCACCAGAAAGTCCAATAAAGCCCAAAAAGAAATAGATGAGTATTGGGAAAGTGTGAGTGATACGTTGAATGAATGTGAACCGAATGAGCGAATAATTATGTTAGGAGATTTTAATGGATGGGTAGGTGTGAAACGTGATGGATATGAAAGGACTCTTGGTATGTTTGGTGACAAACGGGTGAATGAAAATGGACGAAGTTTGCTTGGAATATGTGTGGAACATAGTCTTTTTGTGGCAAACACTATGTTTGAGCACAAGGGGATTCATGTGTATACAAGGGAAGAAGGGAATGCTAGAAGTATGATTGATTTTGTAATTGTGGACGAAAAACTGAAGAAGAAAGTTCTAGATGCTCGAGTATACCGCGGGGTCGACATCGATACTGACCACTACCTGGTTGTTGCCCGAATCGGTGGTCTTTTTAATCGGTGGCGCCATAGAAAGAAGGAAACTTCGAGCATTCTTGAACGAATAAAAGTGGAGAGATTGCAAGAAGAGGATGTTAGAGAAGAATATCTGAAAAATTTGAGTGGGCGATTCAAGAGTGAAGACGAAGGAAATGAGATTGAAAGTTTATGGAATAAATTTAAAGATGGAGTGGTTGGTGCTGCTATTGATGTATGTGGCGTGTCTAAAAGGAGGAAAGGTAAGAAAGAGAAGAATTTGTGGATGGACAAAAATGTTCAAGCAGCTGTGTGTGAAAAGAAGAAAGCTTGGTCCGATTGGTTGGCTACAAAAGCGAACCAACGAATGCAAAAGGCAACGAATGATGACGTAAAAAAGGCAAGAATGGAATACAAAAGGGTGAAAGTAATCGTGAAAGAAGCTGTAAGAAAGAAAAAAGAAGAATACAGTGATATGTATGATAGGAGACTTTCTGATGATTTTCAGTCAAACAAAAAGTTTTTCTGGAAATCAATACAATTTGCCCGAGGGAGATCTACTTCCTCGGAGCTTTGTAAAATCAGAAGTTTAGATGGAAGTTTAATAAAAGGAGAAGAATGGATATTGAAGAGATGGAAGGATCATTTTGAAAGTTTGTTTGAAAGAAATGAAGCAGAGGTAAATATGGCCTCTGCGGATAGCAATGAATGTAAGACAAGTGATAGCGAGATTAGTATGGATGACATCATGAAAGCGATAAAAGGTATGAAATCAGGTAAGGCTGCTGGGTATGACAGAGTGTCAGTCGAGATGCTGAAGGCTGGCCGCGGGATTGTGGTAGCTCAGCTGTACTGCCTTTTCAATATATGCTGGGAGAAAGGTCAAGTCCCAAGAGATTGGAGCAAGGCCGTAATTGTCCCGCTATATAAAGGAAAAGGGTCACAGCAGGAGTGCAAAAATTACCGCGGTATCAGCCTTCTTAGTGTCGTCGGCAAATTGTATGCAAAGATATTAATTGAAAGGGTGATTAATGAAACTGATGGGAAAATATGGGACGTGCAAGCGGGATTTAGAAGAGGAATGGGATGTACGGATCAGGTCTTTTCTTTACGGTGCATAACTGAAAAATGTTTGGCTAAACACCAAAAAGTTTATTGCGCGTTCGTAGATTTAGAAAAGGCCTATGATCGAGTGGTGAGGAATGAGCTGTGGTCAACGTTATCTACGTATGGGGTGAGCGGTTGTCTGATCCAAGCATTGAAGTCTCTCTATGAGGGTTCTAGTGCCTGTGTCAGAATAAACGGAGCGTACACGGAGTGGTTTCCTGTCGAAAGAGGTGTTCGACAGGGATGTGTTGCGTCACCATGGCTGTTCAACCTTTTCATGGATAAATGTTTGACAGATTTAAAAGAATGTATGTATGGGTTAAGAATGAATGAATTAGTCATCAAATGTTTACTCTACGCTGATGATCAAGTAATACTTGCGTCATCCGCTAACGAGCTTCAGGAGATGCTAAATATTATGAATGAAGCTTTGAAAGGGAAAGGAATGAAAGTGAATGTAAACAAAACGAAAGTTATGCTTTTTGAACGAGATGAATCTATGATGAATGGCAATATTTTGATAGATGGGGAACAAGTGGAAGAGGTGAAAGAATTTGTATACTTGGGATCTAAATTTACAAAAGATGGAACATGTGACAGTGATATCGAAAGGAGAGTGAATGCAGGGAATATGGTAAATGGTGCTCTGCATGCTTTTATGAATAGCCAGATGGTGTCTCAAAGGGCTAGACTGGCAGTGCATGCTGGAGTGTTGGTGCCAACACTTATGTATGGTAGTGAAAGTTGGGTATGGCAGAAGAATCACAAAAGTAAAATAAATGCGGTAGAGATGAGAGCGTTGAGAAGCATGAGTGGATTAAAACTGAGTGACAGAGTGAGAAATAGTGTGATAAGAGAACGTTGTGGTATAAAAGAAGACGTAGTGACTAAAATTGAAAAAGGTATGCTTAGATGGTTTGGGCATGTAGAGAGAATGAATGAAAGGAGACTGACAAAAAGGATTTATGAGTCAAGAGTGAATGCGAAAGTTGGAAGGGGAAGACCGAGGCGAACGTTCCTGGACCAAATCCAGGACATTTTAAATAACGGCCAGGTCAAGAGTACTCTAAACCGACGAACTTGTATGAAAGATTTAATGAGAATGAAAGAAGTGAAGGAGATATGCAAGGATCGTGGCAAGTGGAAGGATGTTGTCTCTGCCTACCACTACGGGAATGAGGCGTGATGCTATGTATATATGTGTGATTTTAAAATTTCCCTAAATTTTAGCTATCGTGTTTTCGGGTTGTTCCACTGCTACGAACAGGCATCTTTATTCACAGGAGAGAGTGTTTTAGAGCATAGACCCACCATAAAATAGAGACTATTTGTTATAGAAAAAACTTAAAGTGCGTGCATAAAAAGTACACATATCAGAAGTGAAACTTCTTTGTCAAACTAATTTTAAATCTTGTTTATATTTCCACAAATCTAAAACTTTAGATTTCCGAGACCTAGAGAGAGCGAATAAAAAAGATATATTAGGAAATTAATTGTCATTAAAATATTAAGAGTCGATAATTTATTGAAATCTCAATTGACGAATTGTATAATATTAGAAATTACTAATTAAATTTTGATTTTTAATTTGGTGTGGTAAATTAAAATGTCACATATTACCAAACCTTCAAACGAATTAGCATACGCTGCACTTATTCGTGTCGCGTAACCACGCGTTTCACGCGTAAAATTTTTACCCTTATGCGCTTAAAGAAGCTTCACTTCAAAAACGTCCATGTTAAATGGTTAATAGGACTATCGCAAAACCCCAGTTAGTGTAGTTGTTCGTTATTATTTCCGTTCAACTTGTATAATAGGTGTTTGCAAGTGGCGATCTCTGAAGTACGCTGTAAATATTTTGATCTTAATACCGTTACAGTATATGCTAGTGTGTAGTGGTGGCCGAGACAGCGCGCAACGGCCGAGGTGCGACAAGGGCGTGCGACGGACCGTTCCAATTTACGGGTCACGAACGAAGCACTCGCGGGCCGACCTATCTACTTTCCTCTATAATTGAATCCACTGGCGTGGGAGAGTCGACATGGCGAAATAAAATAATCCATATCGGTACCATTGTTAATCTTACTTGATATAACAATAAATTGCGAAGATTTCCTTTATGTTTTCGAATAAATTTATTTCCGATTAGCATCCAAAGTGCCTATATAAACTTGAGCTTACAAAATTGATTGTTCTAATAGCAAGGACATATTTTCTGTACGACTTATGAGTATTTATTTACTCATGATTTTATATTTGGTATTATAAAATTTTACAAATACACAAATATAGTACGATACTGCAGACATCACTATATAAAACACAAATGTAGCTCTCAGTCAGGATACGCTTTAAATGTGCTCATTCTTAAATTGTGATTATTAAAATGCATATGACAACGTATATGAATACATATAATTATAGTATTATAGATTTTCTCCACTATTGGTGGATTAGAAAAGCTCAGCAGAAAAACTATATTATATTTTTGGGACAGAAGAAAATTTATTAAGGAGCCATAAAATCGTCCACAATCACTAAAAGTTGAGAGTTATACTCGTAAGTGATTAAATATGTTTATTGTTTTTCAGTAGTGTGCTTTTATAATTCTAAAATCGGACATGAAAGTATTTTGGTTAACATTTCACAAAACGAGAAAGACAACGCAACTTATACTAACACTAGCTGAACCCGCGACTTCGTCGTCTTCGTGGAATGGTTTTTTGGTAGCATTCTCATTAATCTAGGAAAAATGTGTAGCACTGACTTTGATGGTGGAATTTCCTCAAATTTTTTTGATAGATTCAATTATGTCAAAAAAAAATCACAGTTTGTAAATGTGAAGTTTAAATTTTTTTTAATTTGATTATTTGAATTTTTTATTAAAACCCCCGCATACCCTCTTGCGGGTGGAATTTCATAAAATCTTAGATGAACTCTATACGGCAAAAGGAATATTCCTACCAAATTTCAAGTTTCTACGCCTTGTGGTTTCAGAAATATCGTGATGAGTCAATACATATCTGATAGATACCTGGATATCTCTTATATATATATATATATATATATATATATATATGTACATATATATTTAGTATTGATTAGTATGTCTTTAGAGTACTAAAGACTTAAATAGATAATCGGTGGGATACGCCACAGGTACGCTGAAGGTTGCTGTTTGATGACACCGTGCCATTAAAATGAAATGTACAATTGTCCAGCCGTGGACATCCATTGTTTAAAGCGACGACGACGACCTCCCTAAATCGCATCTAAAATAACAGTTACAATAATATGTAATTGCTACTCTTGAGTGATCTCGTTGGCGAAGCGGTGCGAATACTCATTTAGTTAACTAAGGTCTTCAGATCGATTTTTGCCAGGGCAAATTAAGGATTTTTTCTCATTTCTTCGAATTTGGAGCGTTGGCAGGCTTCTCGTAGCTATTTGCTTTATTAGGAAAGTCGTACCGACTAGCAAAATTCTCCAGTAGGTGTTTTGTAGGAACAAAAAATGTAAACCGCATTTATTTTATTAAAAAAATAATAAATCTTCAATGTCATCCAAGACAATAGCGTTCTACTAATACTTGACACAAAATACTAAAAAGTACAACATTTACAAAATATACGCAAAACTGTAATACCATACTTAAATTTCTTAATCAAGATATAATAGTGTAAGCTAAACATTTTTCCTTTGGAGTGTCATTAAAGCTTTTGCTCCAAATTTAGACATAACTCGGAACCGTATACGTTCTA
Source organism: Elymnias hypermnestra (assembly GCA_015832385.1). Classification (NCBI taxonomy): domain Eukaryota; kingdom Metazoa; phylum Arthropoda; class Insecta; order Lepidoptera; family Nymphalidae; genus Elymnias; species Elymnias hypermnestra. Next base: position 4,832,356 of record JACTOM010000070.1, read on the forward strand.
TGGCGATCACATTATAAGGCATATGAACCGCGGTACCGCACACGAAAGGTTAAGGGCACACGGCACCACGTGGGAGGTGCCAGTTTAAGAAACCCGAGATCCTGTCTTGTTCACAAATGGCGTCCATATTCATTGCAACTTTGTCCTGCAACAGCATAATGCAGGTACTTTGTTCTACTAAAGTGCCCTTAAAGTGACTCGTTTGTTTACGACGAATGTCAAACGATATTAAACTTTGTATAGTGCGACTAAGAATTTTCCAATGTTATTGTTTACGTTAAGACCATCTATGGTAATGTCTGAATTCAGATTCTCAAAGACGCAGCATACGAGTAGATAGAAAGTGAAAGAATTGTGTGATAGACACACATTCTAGAGCTAACGTTAATTATACTAGCGACCCAACCCGGTTTAGCATGGGTAGTAGAAGAGCCTACATATAATGTTAAACTATAATATTTCCTTAAGTTGTATATCGCGGCAGCATTAGGCACGGGGTGACCACATTAAGCGAGTCATTCGTCTGAGCAAGGCGCTTGAATTTATTTTCGCGCGTGCAGACTTTTACATTACCTCGAAAAATATTCAATTTAGTTGTATGCTGTAAAAGATCATAATGTTCGCCAATTGTATAATATATATTTTGCACTCTCAAATATCATGAAGTATGTGTTATATGGTGACGGCTAAGTAAAGCACGATTCACAAAGGCGAATGGTGCATTACATGTGAGTTCGCAAGTGCAGTCGTGCACACGAGCCAGTTTATTATCAGGCGTGATGCATTTGCCTCCGCCGCAGAGCTCTTTCTTAAAGAGCAACTTAATTTGAATATTTGAGTAATTACAAGTAGTATTTGTTTATGTTCTGTAGTCATTATAAGGCGGTGATGTAACAAAGTATTTCAATTTTCTATAGATGAAAAAAATTATCTTTGAAATTGTTGTAAACCTAACCATTTTCCTTCGTGTCTTCTCCAACATGACACCTTTGAAAGCCGCTCAATAAAAGGACGAGAAGATGAAGTACAAACAACGAAAAGTTGTATTCATTGTATATAAAATTACTGTTGTTATTTTGAAATCTATTGTTATCTATACTGTTGTTATTTTGAAATAATAAATGCAAAAAATGTACAATATATAAACTGTTACCTTTGAAAAACACATCAATCTTATTGATTTACAATTTGGTAACGCATTTCCTTTTTCATTATTTATGACGTTGGAAGGAAATAAACAACTTCAGGAGTACCTTCCTGACATGTTGTTTTGCAGCAAGTGGCTTTAATTTGATAGGCACCTTTTGTATTGATTTCCAATGCTAAACCCATGGTAATGATTGAGGAAAACGTCAACTTCCATAAAAAACATGTATTGTGGAGAGAAGTTGTGGCGTACAATGTAATACTGTTTATATTATTTAAGAATTTCTTGTAGTGATGACTATTAATACTTACATTTAAATTTTCTACATTTGCCCTGTTGGATACCGAACCCAATACCACTGTTAGCGAAGTTAGTCGAATACTTGCCATTGCGCCAAAGAGACCGTTACTCTCACATAATTTTGAAGGAAGAAGGCGTGGAAAGTATAATCGAAGTAATTAACTGCTTTATTATAAATAAGGTGTTTTTATTTAGTGAAGAAATATTGTTGATTTGTTTAATTTAGTAACAAATACAGAAGAGTTAGAAATTAATCTACATAGACAGTCATTGTTAAAGCAAAGTCAACGAATCCCGTTCGGCCAATTCACCGTAGTCCTAATTCCGGTCAGTGATTTACAACTTGTTAATAATACGGCAAGTTCATACGGCACACTCATAAATCAAGATCAAGACTGTAGCTTAAAACGAAAATATTGATTGTAATACCTTGCTTTACGTGATTCGTGATATATGTAACAATTCTTTACCCGTTTGTAATGCGTGAATTTATGATCAATTTACAAAAGTTGATTGAATGTTGAAGGAATTTATCACTTTTTATTTTAATAATTATAAGTTTGCGCTTGACTATAGTCTCACCTGATGGTAGGTGACGACACAGCCTAAGATGGAAGCGCACCAACCTAAAGTAAAGGTAAGTAGTAGCCTATTAATGTATACTGCTGGGCACAAGCCTCCACACTCATATATGACAGGGTTTTTAGAGCATAGAGCCACCACACTGCTCCACTGCGGATTAACAGGCATAGTAGACAAGTGCACTCTCTTTTCCCTTCACTCTCATAGTCCGATGTGACGGAAATCCTATATGACCGGAGAGAGATTAGGCGCAGGACCGATGGCTTAACGTGCTCTCTGAGGCACGGGGGTGATCACACCACCAATTTCACAAATTCGGGCAGATATTGAGAAAATCTTAATAGAAAACTCAATATCGATTTTTGAATTGGTCCGACCCGGGACTCGAACCCACGATATTGTGTCTGTAGTCGAACATGCTAACCACTAGACCAATAAGTCGCACCAACCTGGTAAGGGCAACCTGGTAATTTCCTTTCTATGCTTTCAACGCAGCATCGTTTCGGAAAACAAATTTTTGCTTGGCAGCAAGTTTTTACTTTTGACAACTAGCTAATGATGAAGCTTATCACCAGTCCAGCCTCCGATAAATCAGAAAATGCAATTTCCCAAATTTGCCCTGATAACAATCGAACCCAGGACCGCTGTTGGGAAGCAAGTACTCTCGCACCATTGCGCCAGCGGGGTTGTCAGAACTTTTTAAAATTCTGGCTTTCTTGTTCAAGAAATCAATTTCTGAAACAAAGAACTTTTGCTTTCTGTAATTCCATTAAGAGTAACTCTCGAAAAACCCAATTCATTTTAAAGTGCGTTAGGTTTCACGCACGGTAGTCATTACGGAGGTGACAGATTGCGGTAATAAATACAATTTTAACACGGTTAGATGTAACGCATTACACATGGGTATCTCATTTCGTTTTAGTCGGATATAATTAGTAGCGCAGGTGTAATTTGTAAGTTGATGGGCGTTCTGACTTATAGGTAATTATAATTAGACTAATTTTAATTAAACGGTGTATAAACCATAGTTTATAAGATGGAACTGTGCTATATATCTCTTATATAACTTAACTAATTGAACCCGCAACTTCGTCTGCGTGGAATGTTTTTTGGGTATCATTTTCATTAATTTGGGCAAATTGATTTACAAATAAGAAACTTACGTATAACACCCCCGCAACCCCCTTACGGGTGGAATTTCGTAAAATCCGTTTTTAGATGACCTTTACGCAGCAAAAGGAATATTCCTACTAAATTTCAAGTCTTTACGCCTTATGGTTCCAGAGATATAGTGATGAGTCAATAGATACCTGGATATCTCTTATATATATATTTAGATAGGAGTACATAGTGCTTAATTTAATAATTAAATATTTATGACAGAATATTAGTAAGAGAGACAAATTAAATACGTTATTTATAGCTATTTACGAACCGTGATAGATAGACACGCGGATTCTTATTAAGAGTCATGTGTACGAATCTTGGGGAGGCACTAATAAGTCTTCATTGTAAAATTTATGTGCATATTTCTTCTTTAAAATTCATCGCAGTGCTTTTAGGTGTAGGAAAATATAATAAACCTGGATATCCCTGGGATAACTATTGGGTATGTGTAATATTTGAAGTGAAACTTCTTTTTTTTATTGCTGACAGAATAGCGCTTGACTGTGATCTCACCTGATGGTAAGTGATGACACAGTCTCAGATGGAAGCGCGCTAATCTGTTAAGAGGCGATTTATCCCTTACGGTTTCTACACAGCATTGTATCGAAACACAAATCTCTTTGTTTGGCGGTACGTTTTTGCTGGTAGGGTGGTAACAGGCCACGGTCGAAGCCTCCCACCAGTCCAGACTGAGACAAATTAGAAAATACAATTTCCTAAAATCGTCCTATCGGGGATCGAACCCGGGACCTCCGCTAGTGAATACTCGCACCACTGCGCCAGCGAGGCTGTCAAACTTCTTTAGGCGTAGTAAAATTTTTACGGATGAAACGGGTGCGAAGCGTAACGAAGATGTGCAGCGTTTTTTTTATGCTAATTCGTTTGAAGGTTAGGCAGTTTTAATATTTACAAATAACATATGGCATTTTAATTTGCCACTCGTCATTTATTAATTTAATATACTATTTTTCTTATAAGACAACCTTAAAAATATTTGATAAATTCTCTTTTCTAAATTTTTAATTCAAAAACAAAATTTAATTAATAATTTCTAATATTGACGAAAAACAAGTGGCATTTTTATTTACAATTCGTGAATTGAGATTTCAATAAATTATTTGTAATTATTTTCGACACTGTTAATATTTTAATGATATTTAAATTCCTAACATTCCTTTTCCCCTCCCTCTAAATCTCGGAAGTCTAAAGTTGTAGATTTGTATAAAAATAAACCTGACTTAAAAATGAGTTTTCCAAAGAAGTTTCACTTCTGACGTATGTACTTTGTACGCACGCACTTTTTTATAGCTGACAGGTTAGCGCTTAACTGTGATCACACTTGATAGTAATTAATGAAACAATCTAAGATGGAAGCGCGCTAATCTAGTAAGAGGCAATTTCAATTTTATGGTTTCTATACACTGCATCGTATCTAAACACTAATCTATTTGTTTGGCGGTACATTTTTGCTTGTAAGATAGTAACTGGCCATGGCCGAAGCTTACCACCAGTCCAAGCTCAGACATAAGAAAATGCAACTTCTTAAATATCGGGGATCGAACCCAGGACCTCTGTGAGAAAAGCGAGTACTCGCATCATTGCCCCAGCGAGATCGTGTATGTGGATACCAACCCGCAGTGGTATAGAGGTATCAAATCAAAAATCAAATCAAAAATATCTTTATTCAAGTAGGCATATTACAGCACTTTTGAATCGTCAAATTATATTTTTTTTCCACACTCTGACTCTAATATACATCTGATGACGGTACTCATGATCGGCTTAAAATCTAAAGTTACGAGGGTTCCTTCGCGCCCTGATCCGAGAAGAACCCACAACAAACTCAGTCGGGTATTTTTTTTTTCCCATCATCATTACAATAACAAATTAGTTTACTATATTTTAATTAAAATTAGAGCAATTTGTTCACTCCCAAGCGTTTCTATCGTCTAGGTAATCTTGCAACTTATAATACGATTTTTCTATCAACTTTCTTTTAACAAAGACTTTGAATTTATTAATTGACATCTTTAGAACGTCTTGTGGGAGTTTATTATAGAAACGTATACAGTTACCCTTAAATGAGTTGTTAATCTTATGCAGCCTACTAGAATTTATAACAAGTTTGTTTTGGTTTCGTAAGTTATATGATGTACATTCACTCTTTTTATTAAAAGAGTCAATGTTTTTATGTACATACAACAAGTTTTCTAATATATATACGCAGTGAACTGTCATTATGTTAACTGCCTTGAATTTGTTTCTTAGCGACTCTCTTGGACCCATATTGTAAATCGCACGAACGGCCCTTTTCTGCAGCACAAATATTGCATCTATATCAGCAGCATTACCCCAAAGTAGAATACCGTATGACATAATGCTGTGAAAATAGCTGAAATATACCAGTCTGGCAGTATCAACATCTGTCAGACGACGAATTCTTTTAACTGCGTAAGCCGCAGAGCTGAGCCTGTTCGATAGACCACTTATATGGGGCCCCCACTGTAATCTGTTATCTAACGTAATGCCTAAGAAAACGGTACTGTCTACAAGGTCTAGTTCCTCATTATTAAGTTTAACAATGGTTTGCATTTGTTTAACATTAGGCAGACTAAATTTAATACATTTTGTTTTATTTGCGTTGAGCAATAAATTATTAGCTTCAAACCATTGTACCACTTTATTGAGAGAGCTGTTTACGTCGTCATAATTTGTTTGTCGCCTATTAATCTTAAACAGCAGCGAAGTATCATCAGCAAACAGAACAATCTCATGATCACCCTTAACAAAGTAATATAATAGCGTGTCTGTAATGATAAAAAGCGTGTCGGTAATATATAAAAAGCGTGTCTGTGTATGTACAAGTGGAGGAAGTGAAACTTCTTTGTCTTATAATGTAATATATTCTATAATATAATTTATTTCATATACAATATAAGTAATGTGTTGTAATTTTTTCTAAGTAATATGTGACTGAGTGAAGTCAGAAGTGTTAAACAGCCACATATACATACTCTCATATACCTACCTCGTTTAACGCTCAATGTATAGCGTACATTTGTAATAAGAAATTTCACTCCAAATATTAAAGTCAATTTCCATACCATCTACGAGTATCATCATACGACTACCATCTATATATAGTACGAGGTTCTTAAACGTATTACTTGCACCTATCTGTTAAAGCTTTTACGTGAGCTTACAATATTTATTCTAATACAATATACATTTTTTCCAGTAAATAAATTGAATGAAATAATTAATATATTGAATATATCCGTAATAATATTCACTTATACAGCAAAAAAAGTGAAATACACACATTTATTGCAAGAAATAAAAACTTGTAATCCCATATTTTAGAGTGAAGAAGACGAAGGTTCAGAAATCATTTGTCGGTGTGAGAATACGAATTCTTAATAATAATAATAATAATAATAATCTTTATTTCTCAAGTAAATACCCATTACAGTCACACACGATACAGTCACAGTTAAATGAAATAAATTATTACAAGAAATTTAAGTAATTTAAATAACTAAAATATTAATAAAACTAAAATAAAATAAAGTAAGATAATTCAAAATTAATTATAATAATTGGAAACTAAATCTATTTATTTGGACTGTGGTGCACGGAATGCCAAAACTCTGATAAGATACCGCAATCAGTTTTAGGTTTGCCCCCGCATAATTTTAAGAAATATGTCAAAAACATCCTTAGACAAAAGGCGTATATAATGTTGAAGATTATTTAAGCGATAAAAATGTTTGAACATGATTTCAGTTCCACACAAAAGCAAAATATTACACATTGTAACATACAACTAAATTTAAAAGAGTAACCACAGAGTTTCTTGCCGATTTCTATTCTTTTCAACTTTCCGAATCGGTGATAGATGACGATTCAAAAGTGCTTTTTTAGCCTATTTGAATCAAGAATATTTTGATTTTAATTTTGAATATTTGCAGACAATATGAACATCAAATGTCATCCCCTACGAGTTTAAAAATATATTCGAAAATCCATAAAAAAAACTATTTTGTTTACGGCCGAACAAGATATATGCGGAGAGTGTAGTCTAATAGCAAAGATTGAATAAAGCTCATAATATAATTAAGAGTTATTTATGAGAGCATAATTATATGAACCTGTTCATATGCACTGACTTCTAGTGCCCGAGATCGTTTAGAAGGTGGAACAATAAGATCCGAGAAACGTGCGTGCGAGCTACGAGGTGAGCTGCGGGCCGTGGGGTCACTGATCTGACCTGTGCGTGGGCGCGCCCGTTTCCGCCCGCGAAACCAAATCATTGAGCTATACAGTACTAATCTTCGATATTGTACTTACGACCGCAAACACATTAAGCAATTGCCACTGAATTGCTCTGTATTAGCGCTGCAGACATTTCTCTTAAGTAACTCATTCAATCAATTGCAAATAAAATACAGAAACAGCACTTTCAAGTGCTTTCTACTGAGCTCGAAGATGTTTTAAAATCCTCTTTCTTTTGGCCTGTCTTCAGGCTTATGCACGTATTCATTATCAAAATCATAATTTGAATTTTTATATATACAGTATATAGATTAAGTATTATATAACCAAATATTTTTGTCCTTAATACTTAAATTAAATTGCCATTATAATTGTTTCATTGTGCATATACTACTACTTAATCGAATATGTTATGAGTGTACATACTTTTAAATGTAAATCTTCTAAAACTGATTTATTATTCTTGTTTGTTAATTTAACAAAAGAGACAAATAGGCAGAAAATCTAATAGTCTAAAAAATTCTTATAAGACTTTACAAATATACCACTGTTCGTGATTAATAAACAGAATTGAATTAGTTTATTTCCTTTTTAATTTCCTAAGACACTTGATATAAATATTATTCCTAGTTTATGTTTTATCTTACAATATTTCATAATATTTTTCTGATTTTTTTTTCATTAAAAGGTCGATTACAAAAAGCTTACAAAAGTATCAAGAAAGAAGCTCTAAAACAATTCCAAAATGTTGCAAAAAATTTGAATTAATAGAAATTGTCAGTTGCGATTATTTCAACTATCATATTTCAACTATAATATTGAGTACTGGCAACTTAACCTTTTATGTGTAAGATAAAAGTTTTCCATTCAAACTAAGCTTTTATATTATATCTCCAGTTTATATAAAAAAAGGAAAAGCAGTTTTTTGTTTCATATTAAACGCTGTTCAAATATGTGCTGGACTTTAATAAATTATCCTCTCCGTCTTAGAAAATCTACTATTACATTGCATAATTGAAAAACATTTTTCGGTTACATTGTTTATAGCCGACACTTGCATTGTTCAGTGCTATCAGAACAATTAATAGTTTAAAACAATTGAGTTAAGAAGCTCCGTTACTTCACTCCATCTGCGTCAAGAGAGTACCACACCGAAATATGTTTATCGGCCATCGTCGGATCAGACATCCCCGCGATGCTAACAACTATGGAGATAGGTTTTATAATAAGGATATATTGGTTATGCATGCGAATTCTCTATATACCTTTATGGTCTTAGAATTCAACACATCATTAGTATCGGAACATAATTTGTTTTTAAATTAAATTTGATAAGGAAGATATAAATTCTTTATGTGTACAATTTTTGCGTAATTTCCTAACTTCGACAGATAATCCAACGTAATGGTAGCTAGCCCGTCAAACTGAACTAGATAGATAAACATTTATTCTATACTTTTACAATATAAAACAAACAGTTAAAAATTTATAAATCATAGGTACTACGATGTAGTAATGTATTCCAGACAACACCTCTCAAAGATATTGTGTGATTTATTTTGGTTAGTGTTCAAATACACTTTTCAATTTATTATTTATATTTATTTATAAACTTTATTGCACAGAGTGCAAACGGCGGGCTTAAAGCTACAAAGTTTTATCTACCAACCAACCTTTCTAGTGTTAAAAAAGTCATTGATAGATGTGCATTACAGTGTTAAAGAAAAAATACAGTGATAGACTAAGATACTACTAAATATAAATAACTTTATATATGAACATGTATATACTATACACACCGGTATATATACTGTCTTCACCAGGAAAGATCAAGCCCGTTTGCTGACATTATTCGGCCGTAGACTACACCACAAATAAACAATCATCAAAGTCACTATTCTATAATTTTTGTACGTTAATGTTGCTCATACACTACCGAAAGGCATTCTTAGGGCAAAAATCTACACACCTACGAATTTCCTTCCCTATATTCGCGTATTCGGTTCGTCAATGATATTATATAATCTGTTTGGACTATATATATAAAACTGCACACTATAAAAATATTGTATTTTAAAAACCCCATTTGTGCGTATTAGAATCTGCCAAAATAGTTTTTTCCTTAGGTATATTTTAATTCAATTGCATGCTTTCTTGAAATATTATGTTTTATAGAATCAGTTTCCACAAATGGAACATATTGCCAAGTTACAAAAAACCTATTTGCATACACATGTAGGCAACTACAATGGTTGAATTAATTTATTTCATTTACAGTTTATTTTTTCTTATGAATTAATGATAGCTTTATTTTTCAAGTGGAGCGCAGGTTTAAAAAAGCTCTACATGTTTCATTTTCTTAAAAGTACGTAAGATCGGGATAAATCTAGTGATGGAAAGGATTCGGACGTTGTTTTTAGAGGTTTTCGTTACTAAGACCGATGGTCTATTCTTCTATAAATCTCAGAGAGGACTTTCGCATGGCAAGGCTACTTCTGGATTGTCTGTTTGTACAGGGATAAGCCCAGATTAAGTATTTGGGTTTAATGCTGGTTGGCCAATGTGAATTTTGCGTGGTTTAATTCACGAAACATTAATGTCGCTTTCGCGCTTGGAAGGTTGTTGCCTAACTCTATGCTAGCATAACGAGCAATATGATTTTGTAGGGAGCACCCGTGTGGGCCAATGCTGCCACAACTCCAAATAAAATTCGTTTGCTTAGGGTGGAGAAGGTCATAGCGGTTGGAGTTATACGTGGGTACCGTACAGTTCCTTGGATGTCGGCGACTCTCACGGCGGGGGATCCCCCTTGTGATGTGCGGGCGTAGGATCTGCGTGCCCCTATCAGTGAACGGCTTCCGGAAGGATTGTAGCTAATGAATACCAGATCCAGTGCCTCAGGGCTTTAGCCTACAGAAACAGACATTGATCCAGAAGTGCAGTCAAGATCTTGGGCCTTCAACTTCGGGTTCGACCGCGTTGGGAGCAATCCTCCCTCACCTGGAGAGTTGGATCACTAGGAGGCGCCGGCTTCTGTCTACCGACTGATACAGGTACTTACCATGCACGGTTGCTTCGGTAAGAGCAGCACCAGATCGTTGGCCGTGGGGAAATGCCTGTCTGTAATGAGTGTGGTGCTCCCGTAGATACGGTGCACCATACACTGGCAGAATGGGCGCTCGAACTACTTGTTTTATTGTTCTTGGCAGGAGGAGACCTTACACTGGAGATCGTAATCGGTGCAATGCTCGCCAATGATTTTGAGTCGCGAGCGGTTTCTTTTTTTACTCGAGACCGCTATCTCGCTGAAGGAGGCAAATGAAAAACAATGGGAGGATGTGGCTGATGCTGCTTCTCTCTGTCGGAGGATGTTGGATGGCACGTATGCGCCCTACCATCCCCCTCAGTAAAAAGTTCACCCTCATAGTTAGCATCATGCGGGTCACTAGAGTGGTATGTGAAATAGAGCCCACTAGTGATCTCTCTCAAAGATGAGGAGGGAGTTGCTGGGTTTTAGTGGTTTTTTGGGCTACTTTTAAGGGAGTGCCACACTCCCGAATGGAAGGATTTTGACTTCCACCGCGGTGCGTAAAGGCAAGAGAAAGCCAGTTTGGCGTTTGACTGTGATGGTAAGTGATGATACAGTCTAAGATGGAAGCGCGCTAATTTGGTAAGGGGCGATATACTTCTTGTGGTTTCTACGCAGCATCGTACCGGAACACAAATCTCTTTGTTTCGCGGTACGTCCTTGCTGGTATTTGCTATTTTTGGAGATCTGCAATTCTAATTTTCTCAAGCTTACAATCGGAAGAAGGGTCATGTCGATTTCAATACAATCGATATAGTTAACAAATTTTTATTTACAACCACCATTTTTATTAGTAATTTCATTCGATAACTGTTCATTATAGGCTGAGTAAGTGATGACAGGAAAATTGGTGCTAAAAAATGTCGTAAGCTCGAAAACAAAAAAACTTCATTAAGCTTGCTTCATAAACACTCATATGCATATTTGTTCTTCCAATTTTATAAACGTTCTCTTTAGTGAAAGAAATATTCGTAAGAAAATTTGCAAATTTGATTTTACTTTACCTGACCATTAAGGAATTAAAATAAATGTTAGAAGTGTTTGAATTTTTGCCATGGTTTCAACATGCTTACAGCTATTATCTTCTTTTTGGTTTAGGTAATGAATCCAAGGTATTTGTACCCATTAAGTCATTTGTAAGTAACATTATGGTCTTTATGCTTGCTATATTTTTTGCTTCGGCATTAATATGTCAACATATTACATTTTTTGAGTACACATTTGCGACCTGCTACTTGAGGTCGCAGAGATGCGGGCGTTTCTAATTTTGAAGGAACACCTGCATAATTCTTCAACAATCAGACAGTAAGACAAGTATCACATAAAAGTTATTTCTGTACGTTTAATAAATTTTTATAGTTTCAAAGAAGTAAGTATCGTTCATGCTCACAGTGCATGTTTATTTCTTTTAATCAGACGCACGATAATATAAACGTTTCAAAAAAATTCTGATTTAAAAATTTAATGAATTTATGAATGAATTAAATCTTTTCTAAATAATTGAAAATATATCAATTATTGCCTAAAAGTTTGTTAAAAAAATTCAGAGACATCATAAGAGAATTTATGAAGAGGCAGAAAAATTGCACACATTAAACAAATGTTTAATATCCAATAGTTCAGTAAAGAAAAAAATTCAAGAAATGCAGTCAATGTGAGTTACGCATTTTTGACGAAGAAGGCTCGGAAAACAGTGTTGTACGTATAAAATTCATTATTTATTCATCCAATTATTATTCTTTAGTTCGTGCGTTGCAGGACAATTTAGATAAACGACATGATTAGATGATGGCCCATAAAATTCGCTTTCTCTTGAGCGAAATTCAGTCTACGAAACATAATCATATTCATTGTTTACATTGATATTTATTAAACTATTATTGTATGAACATTTGATAAGACGTAACTAATTGTGGTATATGATTCAAGCGTCTATAGTCAAAAGAACTTTCATATGCTTTCATTGTAAGCGTTTACACTCCAATATTTTTTGGCACCAGGCCATTGTATGCAAATGAAGAAATGAATGTTTTCACTGCAACAAATCACGAGTAACGGTTCACTAAGTGAAGATTTGTCGGCCAATAATAATTATCTTGGCTTGTAACAATTTTACACACTTTGGCGTCCATAGGAAAATTTGTTTGTGAAGAAAGGTCACAACTAATCGATATTTTTTAATTTTGTATTTTTATCTGCAATACTCCAAGAAAGTAAGAATAAAAAGCGAAGTAAATTGGAGAAATGAGTTGTCTTTAATGTTTCATCATGTTACGTAAGTTGAAAAATCTTTTCTCATTTCATTAGCAAGTGAGTGTGTTGTGGAAATTTCCTACAGCCAACGTTAAATGTCATCATAGTTTTCTACAAAAATGTCGGAGAATTGTTATTTATAAATCCATTTAAAATAAAATTGAAGACTTTCGTTCGAAGATTAAAATTAAAGTGAGGCCGCTCCAACGTCATTTTCAGGTAAAGAGATATACGCATATTTTTATGGACATGTGTTAAATAGAACATTTATTTATTTATTTGGATACCAATATTGTAATTCACATTTCTCATTCAACGGTACACCTTTGAACGTCTACTTAGAGGATAAAAAAGCGTTAGAGTGAATGAATTGGTCTAATCGAAAAGGAATATATTAAAAACTATTGTAATGACAATGAAAGAAAGTGACATCCAACTGAGTTTGTTGTGGGCTCTTCTCGGAACATGGTCCAACGGAACCCTCGTAACTTTAGGTTCTAAATAGTTTTTTAATATCACCATCAGTCGCACATTGAAAATAATTATTTTGAAAAAAACTATTCGTCGATTCAAAAGTGCAGTAATAGCCTACTTGAATAAAGATTTTTTTTTAAATTTGGAATTTGAATATGTTTGTCACTATTTATTTATAATACAAATAAACTTTTGTAAATGTAATGAAAAATATATAAAAATGAGAAAACAATATACGTGCGCTACATTTATTAATTTTGTAGTAAAGATCCATATTGTACTTAAGATGTAATAATTATTAAATGGTTTTTTAAATTTTGAGTTTCCATAAAAAAATTACATACGTGCATTATTAAGCTTTATATAATTCTTCTATATGAATTCCGGCGAAACGTCTAATCTTATTGCGATAAAAAATTTTGGTGGATTCAAAAATAATTTACAATAATTAATTTTTTCTTAATATCAGAAGATTTAATTAAGAGAATTTTTCCTCTTGACAAATATTTATTTCAAACGTCCCAGGAACACCAATATAAGGCACCAATCATTGTTTTTGGAACCTGCACCTTTCACCAACTATGTCAACTATATTCATTTGTCGAGCATGTCTCAATTATAATAAAAATTGTAATTATGCCAATATCATGCACAATCAAATGGATGTATTTAAGAATAGTCTATGTCAATGTCTAATATAAAGTTATTTTGTTTTTTTTTTATGCAATATTTCGCCTTATTCTTTTTAATTGCCTTTTATATACATTGTATTTTACATAAAATAACTTTATTATACTGTTCTAATATATTATAGCTATGTATACGTCTTAGTATTTAGTGTAAACTTGACTGATTTTTGTGTATTTAGTTGTAATGTAAGTTATATAATAATCGTTTGTTTCCCAAATTATAAATAAATAAATCAGTAACAGCCAGACAGATAGTACAATTACAATTTTGAATAATTTAAAAACTGCTATTAAAATCGAAACACAAGTAAAGCAGTTTTTACGTTCATAACGATTTATATATAAAGAGTCAAGACAATGTTGATTGTAACTGTGTTTCAAAAACAAGTTATTTAATACTGCGTTACCATTTGTAATGATATATTATTAAGCATCATATGTTATTAGCTATATGTTAAAAAAGTGCGTGTGTACAAAGTAAGAATGTGCGTCACATGTCAGAAGTGAAACTCCTTTGCCAAAGTTACGTCTTGTTTATAATTATACAAATATAAAACTTTACATTTCCGAGACTAAGAGGGAGGAAAAAAGGAATATAAATTAGGAATTTAACGAATTTAATTGTCATTAAAATATTAAAACTGTCGAAAATTAATTCAAATATTTTATTGAAATCTCAAATGACGAATTGTAAATAAAAATGCCACCCGTTTTGTTATCAATATTAGAAATTATAAAATAATAAATTAAAAGTTTTGTATTTGAATGTAAAATTTAGAAAAGAGAGTTTATATAAAAAATAACTTTATATTTTATGAAAACTAGTATATTTAATGACGAGTGGCAAATTAAAATGCCATATGGTATTTGGAAATATTTAAACTACCTAACCTTCAAACGAATTAGCATAAAAATGCTGCACATCTTCGTGACGCTAATCACTCGTTTCATCCGTACAAATTTTACCTTCATGCGCCTAAAGAAGTTTCACTTCAAAAAGCGATGACCTAACTTAAATGGTGTAATATAATGATCAAAACCAAAATCTATTGATATGTTTCAAATGCACGTTGACTCTTTATATACAGGGACTGTTGATATATCCATTGAATTCAGTCAATTGATCTATACAAATTACCTGATTATAATATGGTTACTGTGTCGGTTTTTCTTTATATGATTTGATAATCAATTCAACGCCAAAAGGCGCAAATATGAGGGCCTTGCCTTAGAATACATATTTATGTCTTTTGGCGTGGAAACATTGGGAACGTGGGATCGTGAGGCTAATAGTTTTTTTAAAGAAATTTCATCTCGCTTAGTTGACTTGACCCTAAGGCCGGACGGTACTTCGGACAGCGTAGTGTCGCTGTCCAAAGAGGTAACGCTGCCAGCCTTATCTATATCTATATATATAAGAGATATCCAGGTATCTATTAACTCATCACGATATCTCTGGCACCGTAAGCTGTAGAGACTTGAAATTTGGTAGGAATATCCCTTTTGCCGAGTAGTTTGTCTAAATTGCAGCAAACGTTGTTTTGTCAAAAAATAAGGGTTGGTAATAGAAGCGTAAAAATTTTGATTTGTGTGTAGTTTTATACGCTGTATGATAAAAAAATAATAAAAAAAATTGGGTGTCGATAACCCTTTACATTTAGGGCGATGAAAAATAAATGTTGTCCGATTCTCAATCCCAGCCGATGCATAAAAATCGGTCGAGCCGTTTCGCTGGAGTTCAACTTCTAACACCGTGACACGAGAAATATATAAAGTATATATATGCCTCAGATGGCATGTTTTAATTATTTTTATTTATGTTAACGTTAACTTTATAAGTAATGGTATCATGGTTAATTGTATCAGATATTGGTATTACATTATCATAGAGAATTTGTAAAAATATGTAATTGTACTTGTTTAATTTATATGTTAATAATGAAGTTATTGTATTGGTGCCTCTTTAATTTAATTATTCAGTTCAGAAACTACGACGATACTATCATCGTAGTTTCATAGTAGATTCCTTTAAATCTGACGGTGTGATAAGTGAAAGAAATCATTCCGTCAGTCGAGAGTGAGGCTGTAAAGTAGTTCGCCGGTAGCAGGCGCGGTCTTGGCAGTGACTCGCGATTGATTCAATTAGCGATTGCGCTCACTTGTCGCCGGGCGCGGGACAGCGGGATAGCGGCACGACAGCCCACATCATGCCACTCTGCACCACTTTCTGCCACTAATAGGGATGTATTGAACGAACGAACGATTTATCGACATACGACTAAAAGTATGTGTAAAGACAAAAGTGTGTGTGGAATACATGGCAGAAGTAAAACTTTATTAAAATTCATTTTAAAAAATTCTTTATTCGTGTTGAATTTTACAGTACTTTTGAACTATCGAATATAGTTTTCATATTATTTCTGTGATGACAATGAGATAGGAAAACGACATGAAATCTAAAGTTACAGGAGTTCCTTCGCGCCGTCCTTATTTGAATCAGTTATTTTTTTTTACCATCATCGTTACTATATAAATTTGAATATTTAGAATAAACATATTGAATTACTCCCACGCATTTCATAAAATTATGGTACGATTTTTAAATTAGTTTAAAGGAGAAGTCAAAGATTGTAGGCAACACAAGTATTTGTGTTTCTATCTCATTCTCTTAAAGAATAAATCTTATTTATGAAGATTTATCCTTTTATGGTGTCACTTTTTCTTTTCAATGACACCAATATTTAGGAGAGTTAGAAAGAGAGTAAACTTATATCGAACACCACATAAATTAACTACGGAAATAAAACCCAAAAAAAGAACACTACAACAAAGCAGCCGCTATGTAATGATTTCTTTCAAACGACTTTTGGACTAGAAAGATTGTTTAAAAGTAAAATGTGTAGGGCGTGATGAACTATAACTATACACAGCGGCATATTTAGCGCAACATCAAAAATATTTGTTATCAGTATCATGTAACGTTATGATACTAATATCAAACCTTTATATTGTTTTATGTTCCGCTAAATATTCAAGGTATTATACATATATGATGATAAAAACAAAAATATTATTATGTAATAGTTTTAAATAGGAAGATATAATATTTGTCCTATTCGCTTTAAAACGGTTGAACGCTTTTAACTTTTTCTTAAAAATCGTCCAGGATTTTGCTTATCTTATTGATTGCTGCCAACTATAGTAGTTGACCGGGTGGGGAAGCTACTAAACACCAACATTATACCATCCGTTGATATCGTACAGAATTGTCTACCTCGGATCCCAGATCTGCAGTGATGGCAGCTGTGTGCCAGAGATAAAGAATCGCATTGCAATGGCCAAGAGTGCTATGACACGCCTGTACATGATCTGGAAGAATCGAGGTACTTCACTGACTACAAAGAGTCGCCTGGTCCGTGCCTTAATCTTCTCTATCCTTATTTATGGAGTTGAAACTTGGACCATAAAGGCAAAAGAAAGACAAAGAATAGATGCGTTCGAGATGTGGTGCTGGAGGTGCATGTTAAGAATTCCTTGGACAGCTAAACGCACAAGCGTATCTATTCTATCACAGCTCGAAATCAAGGTTAGGCTCTCATCTGTATGTTTTTAACGAATTTTGACTTTTTTCGGGCATGTCATGCGGCGAGAAGACTGTTTAGAAAAGCTCATAATCACGAGAAACACAGACGGCAAAAGAGCCGTTTCCCGACACAGGCTGAGCGAGGCCAAAAAAACTACTTTTTATAACCTAGCCATAAATTAATCGCACGAACCCAACACGAATATCTATCTTTTCTTTTTATGAGTTTTATATATATAGACGCGGAATAAGGACATACTTTTTGTTTTTTAATATATCCGAATTAAAGTCTTTCGCACCCTAAAGACATACTATAATATATATATATATTCTTTATAGTTCAAATTTTTAATAGGTAATAATATTACTCACAATACCTGTTCGTATTCAACAAATTATGTTTAAATATATATTTTTACAACTTTTGTGGATGGTATTTGATGCTAATGCGGTTTTAAGTGGGAAGTGACTTTTAGTTTTACTTATATTCAATTTAAATTGAATAATTAAAGAGAATTTAATTGTGAATAAAAAATGTATGCCTATATTAAAACGATCCAGTGTCATCACTATTTTCTGTTCGATATGGCGATTCTATGATACGATCTACTTCGCCGCCGAGTCAATGTCGTGATGTATTAAGCACTGATCTAAAAACTAAATGGACGGTGTTTTAGGAAACCATTAGTGGGCCTTTATTGTTTGGATTTGATTTTATGAAAATAGCTCGCAATTCAATATTTCTATTGCTTCAATTTGAGAAATCACAAGTTATATATGTATATAATATAAAACAAAGTAAGGTTTTACATCATACAGTATTTATATCATTTATACCTAGATCGATTTTAATGATCATTGGTTAGTTGTATTCGTCTATTTTTTTCATTAGCAAATGTACGGTAGCTGTTAAAGCCAAGGGCTAACAAGACCCACGGGCTTTTACAGCATAACCGGGAGGGTTGGTGAGTACAGAAGCTCTGCTGAGATGATAGAGAATCAAGCGCGTGGAAGGGCTTGACTGCGTCGTGGGGACCTTACCTTGCCCTCTTATGAGGCGCAGTCCTCGGGTTAAAGAGACGTTGCTAGGTGCTGAAAAGGACGACTTTAGACTGTTGCTTAGTCCGAACGCCTTCGTGTCCCGCGGGTTGCGCGTATGTAAGGAGCGTTTTCAATACTAATCTGGTCATCTGGATTGTTAAGGATGTATTTGAGCCGACTCTTCCTGGGGATGTTGAGTCTAATCCTTTTCTCTTTGGAGGACTGTTAGGTCTTTTCAAATAGTTAACTAAGAGCGTTTTAAAATGTTTTGATTTCTATGGAGATTTACGTTGTGCATGAATTAGCGGACCTAGTGGCTATGTGCATGAACTTGTTCTACAGCGTCTGCAGACGAACCAGATGGTTTGCAGGTTGGTTGGTTGGTCCATGAACGAACCCTACGCTCGCATAAGAATGTGATCGAGGAAGTGCAAGTGAAGTTTAAGGTCACACCTAGATAATTGGTTTTCTTCTGCCAAGGAATCGGGGAACCGTAAAGTTGAAAGGTCTGTAGATCACGACGATTTGGCCTCTTAAAACCGATGAAAAGTATTGCTGTGTTTTGGTCTGCGTTCACCTTTATTCTCCATTTGCGAAACCAATCGCTTAAGCTATTGACCGCCCTTTGGAAAAGAAAGCAGATGCGTTGTAGTGAGTTGGAAGTTGAGTATAGTGCGGTTTTACGAATCGGGCTAAGTGACCGTGAAGCGTTACTGGCATGTCACTGGTATGTAGCGAAAAGAGGAGCAGATACAGTGCGGACTCCTGGGGAACTCGGGCCTGAATTAAGCGGAGGGAGAACAGAGTGCCCTCGACGTGGTACCGGATTCGTCTCTTCCCCAAATAGCAAGATAAAGAAAGAAAATTTAGGTGAAATATATTGAAATACATAATAAATAATCGAATCATATACATATTGCTTTCGTAAGGTAGCCTCCCACTAAAAACGGGTTATCACATATCTACATGTGATTGACTACCATGTAGTTATTACCGCGGGGAGCAGCTAGTATCAAAACAAAGTCGGGTTAGTTACACTATTTATGACTCAAGAACGACCGACCGAATTTTAAAATTTTTGATAGTTGGATTCGTCCCGACCCCGCATTACTAAGTCACTATTAAGATATTTTGGTAAACAAATAATATTGAAATACCTAAAAAATACTCTATCGTAATGTAAAAAAAATTTAGTAAACAAATGACTTATTAGTGGGTTTCACCGTACTGCCATGGGATAGGGGTTTATACGTGAAAAACGAATTTCTGAACTGAAATTGAAATTTGACGTATATTTTCCTTTCGAGATAGATTCTCACTAAAAACTGGTTTCTTCATATACCCATGGAATCGAGAATTTCGTGAGTAACACCGCAGAGGACAACTATATTATTATAGTTCTCAAAAGTCATCGAGATTTATTGTAATGGGCTAATAATTGAGCTATATATTAATGTAAACTTAAAATGATAAATAACTATCTTATAAAATAATTTATTAAGAGGTTTTAACTGGTCCAATAAATAATTAAGTTGCTTCGCCTGTACTAATTTAACTTCCTTTGTTGGAGCTAACAGAGATCGATGCGGGACTCTATTATTTTAAATGATTAGAATATTTTAACGGTTCATAGATTACTGAGCATATGTCATCATTATCCGATTATAATGTGTATTAATTATCCTCCGTTGTGTCACCCGCGTATTCCCCAATCCTAAAGCAATATTGAAAAATCTGTTATTAGTAACATTGCAAAAAGAGTCACTTTCGAATATTTCAATGCAATCACAATTGGTTTTAATAATCTTGTAAATAGTAATCTAAAGGTCTTCTTCTCATCTTGTTTTTACAATGAATGTGGTTCGGGGGCACGTTTTTAGCATGCTTTGTGGTACATATGTACCAGTATATAGACACCATAAATACCAGGAGTAGTAGGAATTGAATCAGCAGGAAACACTCAGAATGTGTCGTAACAAATAAAACATTTCCTTATTACGATCATTTTCGTCAAATATTCAACATATTGTCTGTTACAGTTTTAATGGCGTAAATGTAAATTTGTCTTGGATGATATATGTTGGGCGGCGGGCGGTGACCCTGTTCAATAATTGTCTTGTCACTCCACTAGAGTTACGCGCTCCATCCTCTTTTGCTTTATATATTAGCAAAACTTGTTAATCGTAAAACTGATATTGATTTAATAGCCATTGTTGTATTTACATATAAAGACTTTTATTAGCGTTCCAGCTTGATTCCGAAAAATGATATTGATTTAATAATTTTTCAAATAGAAGTAAAATAGTATTATTTGAAATGCGTCATAAATTAATTCGTGTGTAACGTAGATACTTTATAGTACCATATATGTTTTATAGGCTTTAGAGGCAGAGGCGTCTTTCATCTATGTAGCGGAAGTGTGTCATAATGACCTCTAGTAATCGCAGGTTCGCTGAAAGTGTCGCGGCCGGGCCCTCTTAATACTATTGCGTCCGTGTATAACGCACTCCCTGCATAATAGGTAAATGTTTAGAGGGTTACTGGGTCCATAGACAAAGTCACTTCTGAAAATTGCGAACGCTTAAAAAATGTACGGGAATGACGTTTAATATTGTGACATCGAAAAATAACTCATCTGGGCCCGTAGACAAGTCACTTTTGAAGTTTGCTAAAGCTTAAAAAATTTATGGAATGACGTTTCATATCGAAACTTATCGAAAAATGAAACGTCATTCCCATACATTTTTAAGCGTCAGCAATCTTTGAAAGTGACTTGTCTACGGGCCTAGTCCTATACATTTTTAAGCGTTAGCAATCTTCTTTACGTTGTCTACGCGCCCAGGTATGGATATATGTACATAAATGAAGCGTGCCTACATATTTTACAAGATATCGTTTATTCTGTAAACTTGTATAATAACTTTACCAAATCAACAACAACAAAAAAAAAGATTTAAATTTCCTATTGATCAATTGTTGTGCCCACTATTTGAATATTTATGACCGACACTGACAAAAATAGGCCATTACGAACCCATAATAAAGATAATAGCTCAATACCAACACAAAGAACGAAGGTGTAATTTACTTTTTTAGCAGGTTGTTGGGGACCTCGCAGCACGTGAGAGCACTTGTGGGCGGATCGTTTTGACTTTTGGTAATTACATTCAGACACCTTAGACGGACGTATAGATGAAATAGGCAATTACGCTTCATCATAAATATTGTGCTTTGACTAATAATTTGGATCATATATTTTGTTACTCTCGCATTGTTATGATGTTCATAAATGTACAAAGCTATAATTTTTTTGTATTCTAATCATCTTATCAATTTATTTTCATATACACTAGTATATGAAAATAAATCACTAATTTCAGAAAAGTCTACTTGAACCCGTACCTACGATATGCGTAATCGAATAAGACTGTGTTAATGGTCTTTTTCAGATTATATAAATTATACATTTTTAGTATAATGAACAATATATGTGATTCTTAAAACATTTGTAATTTTTGACAAATTCAAATCTATCTTCGAATTGAATTATGCCCAATAATATGTTACTATGTTCCTTGCCTTTATAAATGTTATCGAAGCAAACGTTGTTTAGAGTGTAAGACGTTAACATTGTAAAGCACTAATACAATAACTCTTAGCTATTAAATAGGAAAAAAACTACGATTACCATCTAAAGTGAACTATTCAACACCAAAATTCTTAACCCTATCCTCATATAACTGATTTTCATACCAACTTTCTACAGTGTTACCTTAAGGAATTGAATTTCTAAAAACCGAATAAGCTGACCTAAAGTGTAAACGCAACATGTATGTAAATATTCACGATCAGCCAGTCAATCATTAATTCTATTTTTTATATAGGTAGAGGATGTATATGACAAATAAGTAGAATATTTTGAACTTAAATTATCGTTATTGGCGCAATGAGATGAATTGATTTTTAAAAATACTTTAAAATGGTATATTGTCATTAAGTTCCATGTTTTCGGTATTTTCATAGCGTACCCACAAATACTTAAATCCAAATATTTAAGATAATCTATGTAATTCATTTAAATGAAATCTTAATACTGACTAAACTTTAGTGATATAATCAAGCACAGAATTTATAATGCGTATTTGAAACGAACAAACGAATCGAGATGCCTTAAACTTGTTAAAGATTAGTTTATTAGAAAAAAAAAAACATTAATTTCGTTGTTATGGATAACAATTTGATCGTCTTTGTTTCGCTATGCGAACAATGGGAAAGGTCAGTCAGATCGTTTCAAATTTTTCATTCATACTAAAAATCACTTTCACCATTATATCTATTTAGCAATGATGGCTAGGCGAAATAAAAAGGTTTGAATAAGCATAGTATAAATAAAAAAAAATATTTTGACTTTTCCTTATTAAGCTTTATGGATATAGAGGCAATTCTTTTACTTTGAATTGTATCTCGTCGTAGTTTACAGACACCATAATAAGAAAGATCGCGTGATTGGTAATCAGCCGGATAAGTTAACGTTTTTGTTTCGCTCTCTTCTTTTTCTATCATCTTACTATGTTAAAGAAGTGACTGTCTAATAATATGCCTCAGGAGAAGGTTTGACGCTTATATCTACCACCCTGCCATACGGAATGGCAGGTTACACGTATCCCAAAGTTGCATTTTGGATTTGCAGGCTTCCTCACGATGCTTACTTCACCGAAAAACACAATTATATATCTTTTACACGATTATGGAGGTACGTAAGATTTTTGTAAAGCGGCATCCCTCTAGAATTAGATAGTGAATAGGAAAAATCCACGTGCTTAACTACTTAGCTATTATGGCTGAAGACAATTAAGTTCAATAGTAGAAATATAAGCACTAGTAGTTGAGAGATTCTTTATATTTTGAAAAGTCTTTGTATAACATAGAACTGAGACATATGCTCATACTTTATTGCCTTTACCTCATACTGTTAAGCGATCTCTCTATGCCAAAGGTAACCTGGTACGGTCCCGGTAAGGTCCTTTGTTTATCGATAAGGCCCTCTTCTGGAACTATTAGGTATTTTTTTCCTTTTTTGTTTTATGTTAAAAGTGCGATGTACCACAAAGTATTACCTATCTATACTTAGTAATATATGAATTTAATTGCAGTTGGCTGCCAATTTCTACACGGGTCGTGCTTTTGCTCGCGGCTGATGATCATGTTCCGTTGCTACTGCGACTGGTGCACGATCTGTTTACTAAAATATCTATTATAATTCGCGCATTGCATTAGTAAATTATAGTTAGTTAAGCTAAACAGGTAGGCATAAAAAAAAATCATGAATCGACGTTTTGTAATACAGTGTCATTATGTAAGTCTATCACGGTTACTGTAAATGTTTGTCCAATGTCATGTCTGGCATATGAACATTAATGTATAATAAAGTGGATATAATGTAACATCCAACTTTTAGATGTATATATGTATATATCGGTATTAAACAAACATTGTGTATGTCATTATGTAAAATAACGGTAAACATACAGTACATTTTCCACATTTGTGTCATTTACCAAAACCAGTGTTGCTTTTCCCTTCGCGAGAAGAGAAATAGGCCGTTTTAATTTTTGTTTAAAAATTGTGTCATTGTAAATAGTGTAAATTCATTGAACTGATGATATCTAAAGTATTGAAATTTCTAACTTTTTCACAAGCCGATTTTTAATTCATTAAGATGCTCATTCAATTCAACAACCATAAATTATGTTCAAAATATTTAAGCCAGTGGTTGGATATGCATACTACGCATAGATTGCTCGTTTCCACGAATTAACTTATACTCCATTCTCTAGCTTCTAAGAAACAAAACAAAGAATCGTATTCGTTTAAAGCTACTATTTAACATTTAGCGAAAGAATAAATACCAGACGGCGGAGCGATCATTAAAAATTTTTTATTCTAAGTTATGTATATTCTAAGATATATGGCTCTAATGTATCAGTTGTCTTTTTAATGTTATTAGTGTTATACGTTATTAAACAGGTAGGCAACGTTTATCTATCTAAAATATTATTTAAATGAATGCTAATTAAAAGTATTTGATTAAGTTATTTTAAAGAATTTACATCAAACGAAAGCCGAAACGTTGTTTTCTTTGTCGGCGTCAGTGACATCTCTTATAGCATATTTTTAATACCATAGAACTGTCACGTTTAAAATATATCTATGTGATCAAATATTTATTATCTAAAAACAAAGTCTGTTAATGTGTTGTCTGAGTATTTTTTGTCATTCTATTACATTTCTTTTTTTCGTACACACTGCAGACTGAATATTTTATGTTATTCAAAAACTGACTTGGATAATTGAGTTACTAATTTAAAAAGTTTTATAAGGCAAGTAGCAGCCCACTATCGTCCCTGTGGGCATAGGCCATCTCACTCATGGAAGAGAGCGTTTTTTAGAGCCTAGACCCACCACGATGATCCACTGCGGCTTGGTAGCCGTAGTGGACAAGTGTATGCTCGCGCATAACACAAGTCCACTTTCTATTCTCTCACTCTCATAGTCCGATGTACCGGCAATCCGACACGACCGGAGAGAGATCAGGCGCAGGACCGCCGGCTTAACGTGCTCTTCGAGACACGGGGGTAGATCACACCGCCATGTTCCCAACTTCGGGTAAAAACCAACATCGATTATTGAATTCGCCCGACCCAGGATGCGAACCCAAGACCTCATGTCTGTAGCCGAACATGCTGACCACGAGACTAATGAATGAATGCTGACAATCCACATTATTTTAGTAATGACGTTGAAATCACGCATTAAAAAAATGTTTTATATCTTAATAAATATGTTACTTTATATTAAAACTCAAAATTATTACATACAGTCACTAGTATAACAGCAATATTAACAAATAACATAATATTAAGTCATTTCTTAAGCCATCAAGCATGAACTTCTTAACTCAATAAAAAAAAAACCCTTAGACCTTCCAAATGAGCTTTCAGTTGACGGTGCTGTACAATTTGACGAAAAATAAATTGAATAAATTAATTAATATTAGAAAAATTCCACTACAAGCTTAAAAGCCGCAATAGGCTTTTCAGATTAATAAGAAAGTATTTTATTAAGAAGTATCAATGCCCCGCAGTTTCACCCGCGTAGTTATCAGTCTCGTGTCAGTGGAATATAGAATGATTATTGTTAAAATAAATGTTTCATTTTACTTAGTTTTTAATTACTTCCTTTCAGATTATTAGATACTCACTTACTTGTAAATTCATAATCTAATCAATACAGCTTTTACTTTACAACGAATATATAAATAACTAATACATTTTTAAATACATAACATCATTTACATAGAATATCAGGCATAAGTCAATTTAAAAATACTCTACAGGTATTGAAACAACTTTTTAAATCGGTCCAGTAATTTTCAGTCCAGATTTTCGTGTCCCGGGTCGGGCCAATTAAAAAATCAATATTGAGTTTTCTATTTAAGATTTTTTCAATATTTGCCCGAAGTTGGGAAGTTGGCGGTGTAATCCATCCCCGTGCTTCGGAGAGCACGTCCAGCGCCTGATCTCTCGCCGGTCGTGTCGGATTCCCGTCACATCGGTCTATGAGAGTGAAGGAATAGAGAGTGCACTTGTGTACTATGACTGCCAGTCCGCAGTGGAGTAGCGTGGTGGGTCTATGCTCTAAAAACCCTCGCTCCTCGGAGTGAGGAGGCCTGTGCCCAGTAGTGGGACGTTAATGGGCTGTTACTTACAGTAATTTTTAGCTTTATTATTATAAAATATTAAAAATAAAAACAATACTCAAAATGCAAAACTTTCTTCTATTATATCAGACAAGGGATTTATTTGTAATATACCCACCATTTGACGTAGCTTTGTTTTGTGGCAGCAAAATAATTTAATGCTCCGGAGTTCGACTCGGGATACATTATTTTCTTTTAATTGACATTTTTAAATTCCTTATATCTCTTGAACGGAATGTCCGATTTTAATAATTTGAAAAGTATTTTACAGGTATTGGAACGGGTTTTATTAAAACATTACATTAGCGATAAGGATAAGGATTAATACAGAGGTTTGATTATTGTTGCCACTTTTATTAAATTTGAAAATGTAAAAATGTAGTTATAGTGGCATAACTACAGTAGTTGGAGATATGGTACCGCGGACTTTTAGGTAAATATTAATACATTCTATAATATCGTAGAACATTTTTTTGTTCTATCATCAATAGTTTCGGCAGTGAACGTGATGATAGATTTTTTGTGACTAATTTTTACACACTTTCGGATGATTTTGTTAGGGATCCCTATTTTTTTGAGATAATAATATAGGCGACATAGCTCATTGAAAATGCAATTTTCTAATGGTGAAAAAATTTTTTAATTGGTCCAGTAGTTTTTGTGTAAAAACGTTACAAACATACATATATACATAGATGTAAAACAAATCTTTCTTCTTTATTATGGGGAGTGTTAACTAGTTATGATGTGAAAATAATTTTTTCATTCTTTTTCTTTTAACAATCTTAATTCATTCCTTTTCAATTTACAATTCTCGTAGTGATATAAACTGAAGGCTTATTCTTAGGTGAGACATTTAAGTAAGCCATTCACCCCGAACCTGCGCTCGACATGCGCACAGGCTGATAGATCCCGTACAGGTAAATTATGAGTATCTGAGCACGATTTACGCTCATCTTCTATTTCTATTACATACGACTTTTAATAATGACGTTGAAATCACGATTGTTATTTTGATATATAATGCCATTGTTATTTTTACCGCAAATTTTTTTATTTAGTATTATTTTAATTATTCAGTTTAGCAGCCAGCATATATTCAAGTACGGCCTCGCTGGCGCAATGGTGCGAGTACTAGCTTTGCTAGCATAGGTCCCGAGTTCAATCCTCTGTAGAGCTAATTTAACAAATTGAATTTTCAGGACCAGTGGGCAGCTTTAGCCGTGGCTAGTTACCACCCTACAAGCAAGCATGTATCACCAAGCAAGTGATTTGTGTTACAGTACGTTGCTGTGTAGAAACATTAAGAGGAAAATGACCTCATTACAGGTTAGCGCTCTTCCATGTTAGACTGTATCATCACATACATATATAATATATAATTGTGGGTTCTTCTCAGAACAGCACAGGGAACTGGTTACTTCCATGGAATCCTCGTAACTTTAGACCTTAATTCGTTAATATTATCATCACTCGCAGATTGGAAATCAACGTGTGGGAATAACGCTGTGGGAATTCAAAAGTGCTGTAAAGCGTATTCGAATGAAATATAATTTACTTGATTTTTTATTTAAAACAAATAAAAAACAATCTCCACCATTCGTTAAGATAAGTTAGCTCGTACGTTGTAAGGAACTTTAAATTTCATATATTCCGTGATTCATATCTCAAAGCTTATCCAATTTTAAAATGGCACTATTGCTCAATGTCGAACACTATTAATTATTTCTAATAATACATTAGCAACAATCTTTACGCGTGTCCTTGTTTCATATAAATTGTTCCAAACTTATGTAATTTCCAGATGTTTTGACGATAACACTGAACGTGACTTAACTAACCTCTTACTTAATACGATGTACGTTAACCGTACCGTTTTTAATACAAAAGATGTTTGTAACTAATGTTAAAGTCATTTAGAGGTATCATTAATTTTAAATTATGCATCAGTGAAAATTAACATATAATGAATTACTTTTGTGTGATCTTTCGTAATCATATTCATATTCTTACAATAAATAAAACAATATATTGCTTATGTTCAAATACTCGTTCAAACAATTAGGATTTTTAATAATTTGATGTTTTTAAACAAATTCTATTTAGTTTTCACGAACATTTTTGCGGATAATATTGCTGGGAATGTAAGCTTTACCTATACCTTTGCTTCTGTAATTAAGCAATTATAGATATTGTTATTTTAATCATTTGAGTTCTTGCTTAAAATGAGTCCTCTGCTTCGGACTCTGTTAATAAACTGACTGTTAATTTGAAATCCCATTTACAATTATTGGGGGCGGTGGTGGAATTTAATTAATTCTTTCTTCTTCTTTGCCATCAGTTTCTGACTGCTTGCTTTCGCTCTGTGGAGATTGAGTGGTAGAAGTGTTCTATACAATATAAGATTACAATCTAGCCTTACAGACTAATTAGTAATAATACTTTGACCTAATTTACCTACAATGTACTATTATCCAAATCTAGAGTCCTATGAGAGACTATGCTTAGTTTACGTTAATGTCTATTGACTCGATTTTATTCTTGAGTTATTGCTTAAAACGAGTCTCCTGTTTGGCATTCTGTGAATAAGTCATAAAATGACTGATAATTTGAAACCCCATCTACAATTATTGGAGGCGGTAGTGGAAGTTTTTAATTTATATTTAAATTTTAATTAGACTAACAGTTTAGGCATTAAATATTACAGCGAAATCGGTGCAGTCGTTTCTCGTTAAGCTTATTTTGATATTAAAACACAAAAGACATTTGTAAATTTGTATTTATTGAATAATAACATACAATTGTAGGGACTTATTTAAAACCTTTTGCGACTGGACTCTTCGCGTGTGCTAATAAAATAAATTCAAATAATTTCGAATAGNGTTCATATATAATGTACACCTTCACCCTCGCCATCTATGATCACGTGGTCGCCCGGATTAAATACTAGGTCTATGTAATAAATAAAATAAAACAAAAAAATAAACCTTTATATAATCCTGCTACATTGTTTCTTAATTTAGGTACCGTTATTTATAACAATACGCTTGATTATTAGGAAGGTCCCTAGGGTGGGTAAATGCCTCCTTCGAATCTAAATATTGTGGTTTTTCTTAGTTTCTGCTCTTTACCTTTGTGGTATCTAAGTTTAGAGGGTCATGGTCGTACTCTTCCATGGTGACCGGCCGCATTGAAAGATTATACTAGTCTTTATATCTTGATCAAAATATTAAACATTAATACAATACTTTTTTTTCATTTCTCAAGTCTCTGAATTTTTTTACTCATAGTGAATAGCACTTTATGTTTATATAATTCCTTAAAACATTAAATCATTCATTCATGATATTTATTTTGCGAATAACTGTACAACGCAATTTTTTAAAAGCTCACGTAAGATGTGTCTTTCTATGTAATCAGTTTAAGAAAATCGTAAAAAAATGGGGGAGGAATTTACTTTGTTGTTGGTAATGTGTTTAAGAGGTCTGATTTAAACCAGAATCCTGCCAGTCCAGTCTTGCGACTTCATATCTGAAAGCACAAAGCCTCGCTCTCTTTATTACTCCCGTTGATGCTTTAATAGGTACTAGGACTAATACATAATACTCAAACTCTACTAAATTGCTAATAAATAGCAGCCGTCTGAAATATGATATTTATATCCTTAATGCAGTTTTATTCTAAACTTAAGAATGTATTCCAAAAAAGGTTTCCTTTTTTGCGAAATAACATTTACGATAATAGTGGAAAATGTTAAACTTTTATGTTCATTATCCTGTTTTGTGCGGCATGTAAGCAACTCTAGTAGCGGGTAGTTATCGCATTTCGTTCCGGCTATGTCACTGCAGCCGCAGGTAACCGTTGTATGCGGTCACCTGTGGAGCAATTCTGATTTAGCAGTCGGGATCGGATACTGAAATAATCATCCTACATCTTTCTTATAATAATATACATACGTTTAATCAAATAGTCCGTGTCCCGCAATAACTGACACAATAACAATTTTGAAAATTTGTTCATACAATGTATTATATTGCGTAAAAACGATTCAGATTGCTGATTAGCAATGCCACTTACCTTTACCACTGCCCGCTAGTATCGACATCCTACACTAATTAAATAACTAGCGACACGTGTCGGGTTCGCGGCGACTAAACTGCACTGCTTTCTCTCACCGACACCCGAGAAGGGCCTCCTTACTGTAAAGAGAAAATATAATTGCGGTTATTAATGGTGTATGTAAATATGTCACCGAAAGCGGCCATACTCAATGCTTTTTAATCCTTTTCAATCCGCCTTTATAACACATTATAAAACCATTATTAATTTACGATATTACTTAGAAATCTTTGGGATTCTTCTAGGCAAGTCGATATGATATATTCAAGCCATTGTACCATAAAGCTGAATTACTTACCAAGAAGAATTAGTGTGTAGCCACATCTGTAACAATTTCTTTAATAGTTCGTTGTTTTACAAGTATTAGCACTTATCTCAAATACCACAACGTTGTCCTATCACACTATTTCTTACTTTGTTACTCAGTGGATTGAAACTGAGTGACAAAGTATAAGTATAAGAAATAGTGTGATAAGAGAACTTTGTGGTACAAAAGCAGATGTAGTGAGTAAAATTGAGACAGGTATGCTTAGATGGTTTGGGCACGTAGAGTGAATGAGTGAAAGGATACTGACAAAAAGGATTTATGAGTCAAGAAAGATGTGAAAGTTGGAAGGGGAAGACCAAGCCGAACGTTCCTAGACCAAATCAAGGACATTTTAAATAAGAGGCAGGTCAAGAGTACTCTAAACCGTCTAGCTTGTATGAAAGGGTTAATGAGAATGAAAGAAGCGAAGGAGATGTGCAAGGACCGTGGCAAGTGGAATGACGTGGTCTCTGCCTACCCCTATGGGAATGAGGCTTGATGCTATGCTCAAATCAACGTAAGAATATTTGATTAAATTCGTAGGCCTATCTTTAATACCTAGTGATTATGATTGATTTAAAAAGTTAATGAGGGGTAATTTTTTTTAATTTTCGTGTTTTAATTCCTAGTCATAAATCACACTCTCAATAAATATTGTATAGGTATGTTCAATTTTAAATAAAAACAATAAATTATGTATCCTTTCGAATTCATATTTCATTTAATCAAACCTATTCACTTTTACAATTAAAGTATTAATTCATTGATTAATTTTTTAAAATTATTTGTAAAAATTTTCTGCAAAAATTATACAACAGCATCAATTGAAAGTTCGCGTTATAGGTGTCAATGTGTCTTTCCTATGTAACGACTTTAAGAAATTTCAGCTGGTGGGCGTAGGAAATCACTTTTTTTATTTTACTATATATATAGCTTCGGCTGCTCTAGTTTCCAAGTTTCCAATACACCATTCATCACTTAAGCCATCTTTAGTCTATTATATTCGTTGTTATTCATAGATCACAGTCAATACCGTAGTTGGTGAAAAGCTCCCGAGAATGAGATTACGTCGAAACGACAGACTATCTCGGTATGTAAAGAGGTATTTCTATCCATTTCACATTACATAAATCTCACTAAGGGAGGATAGAGAGAGAACACTTTTATTGTGAACAAAGAAATTGCATAAAAGAACTACTACTACTAAAATAAGGCGGCCTTATCGCTGTGTAGCGATTTCTACCAAGCACCCTTTGGCTTAAATTTGCAGAAAAATATACGGGCATAGCGAGGATATATGTAAGCTTATATATGTAATTAAATATGTATTATGTAGTGTGTTTACAATATTTGAATGCCATAACTTACGTTACTAAGAGCTAAATTTCATAGGAGTTATTTAGTAGCACATAGCCCATAGAGTTCAT
Source organism: Elymnias hypermnestra (assembly GCA_015832385.1). NCBI lineage: Eukaryota > Metazoa > Arthropoda > Insecta > Lepidoptera > Nymphalidae > Elymnias > Elymnias hypermnestra. The sequence goes on from JACTOM010000070.1 coordinate 4,864,567, forward strand.
CCTGACTGCTGTTTAATCGATACCGAATAATTTTTATTTCATTATTTTATTCTCAAAATAGATTAGTAAAAATAATGTTTATAAAAATATAAACAAATATAAGCGCAATATTCAGTTTTTTATCTTTCATATATAATTTTGCTTACCTCTATAACGTATTTTATATTTCGCTCATGTAATTTAAATATCTGTTATGATACTTAAACGAGATAATTGGCCGTGATCTTCATAACGGTTCAACGAAGTTACAATAGACGCAGTTCACGTTGGAGTTTTTGGAACACGTTCGCTTAATAATGGGTGTTTACTCTGTTCTTAAGTTCAAAAGCAAATAGATGTCGATCATAGCTGTGCTTGAATTCCTTAAGCAACAACAATAATAGCTCACGCCGCCGCAAACAATAACGAGGGCGAATATTTTTGAATAAGTAACAAATATTTTAATATCGAACGAAACCATCAGCAGTATATAACGAGTACCCGACCAGCCTTCGAAGCCTTGGTATTTCAGACACATGGCTTTTATGTTAGAATTTTATATCTTTAGATTTTAATAGATATACACTAATTATACTTCGTCTAAAAATACTTTGTTAACTCTAAGCAATATACCAACGATATGTTATCAAAATGAATGAATAATTTTATGAAACATGTTAAAATCCTCTCCCCCATTGTATCCTAACGGTCCAATTCATAGACAGAAATGACGAAGTAGAATCTTATTGTATAAGACATAAAATAATAATACTTTATAAATCGGGTTATGTGGGATTTTTACCCACTAAAACCGTACCAGTGCCACCCTATAACAAAAGTCAATCTATCTATCGCTCAATTGGGAGCTGCCAGAGTCCCCCCCCCCCTGAAAACTCTCGACCTTATAGCGCTCGGAGCCGTAATACTTTAACCTCTAGAAAATAGTTTTGTTAATTAATTAAGAAACTGTTGAAACCTACCGATGAGATACGGAAATATACTATAGTACCAAATTTTCTCTTTTGCCGATATCAATATGAGATTTTGACACAAGAAAATAATTCTTTATATTCTAGATGCTGGCGTAGCCTTAACTATTGTAAAATTTTGAAGATTTTGTATTATGTGATCATTTATACAACACAGTGACTAGTGGATAGCGCGTTGATGTTCTGTGAGGATGTTTGTGTTCTGTACTTTTCCAATTAATTTAATGTCGAGCAGGTAACGCCAAATACCGTTTTGTAGACGAAATTTCGAAATCTGTTAGTAACATTTATGATAATAGTAACCGGTGATAATTTGCCACATATAAAACGTTATGTTACTTAATGTGTTTTTTTTACTCAATCCGGTTAAGAGAGACGCCTCTCTAAGACCCAGCTTTAACCTGTGTAAGATTGTAGTCGGAGGGCAGGAAAAGAAGTCTTCTCCTTGTCGGCATTCTAGGAAATAAGTAGGTTTACTATGGAAATCAAACCGCACTGCTACATATATACATATAATAACCCGGATGTTACAGATTAGACCGGGTATTTAAAAACCGGTTCGTGGGTGTAAAACAGTTTATCTTCGTCGTCGCGTAATCATGGATAATTCCCTAAATAAGAATTTTCATATGTAATATAAGGCTCTATTAAAAGACTATCATTCTTTAAAAGAACAGCAACACACTATGCCTAACATAAGTTAAGTTAGGCATATAACAGTATTACGAAATATTTTAATTCGCAAGTTTTTAATATTTTTATTTTTGAGGTATTGCACCATCTTTTATCACAAAATACCTAGCTCAGAAATAATTTAGAAAAAGTACCCATTGATTGAGTTCTTGGCCCTTTTAAAGCAGACGTGCACCGTTGTTCGAGAAAATAAAAGCTGTCAGAACATGTTTCAGGTTTTATGCATCGATATATCACGAACTACAGACATGATAATAGGGGATTATAAAAGGGAAAATATGTATATTAACTGACGTAGTGTTAAAAATCTGTTTCGAAGAAAATTTTAAGTTTAATATCTCATAAATTCAACTTTTACAAATGTACATTACATCACTCGATGTCGCACGAGAATAATTTATTTTAAAGAGAAATTGTCGATCAAGCAACGAAGTGATTTTCCTTAACACGTATGCGTTTTTGCACACGTAATTTATGCATATATACATTATAATTTAAGTTACTCACTACTTTGTATTTCACTTAGCTCTAACAATTTGAAGCTTTCATCAATTTTTTTTAGGATGTACTGAATGATTTAATGCTGAGAGAATTCACAGGAAAAGTGGTAAGCGACATTAAAGCTTATTAATGTCTGCCTAACATAGAAAATTCCTTTTTATCACGGGGAAACGTGCAGTTCTTAAGGAAAAAGTATAAAACAACGATAAAACATGATCATGAGATCATGTTTTATCGTTGTTTTATACTTTTTTCGTCAGTTTAAAGTGTACTCTTCTACATGAGTAGAAGAGTACACTTTAAACTGACGAAAACGCGCGCATTGCTTGTAAATACCAAGTTTTTGTTGATTATGTATCAATTTATTTACTTTTTACAAAAACGCTTTCAACTTTGCAAATAAATTTTATTTACCAAGAAAGAAACATGCTATATATATTTTATGAAACATTCTTTGTATCGTTAACTAATGACGATGTAAAGCATTTATAGCGTGATATTTTAAACTTTGTAGTGCCATTTATAACAGCCGGACAGGCGATGGCAAGTTTGTTGTTAGAAGATAAGTTTGATAGTATCATATAAGAGCTTCGCAAATGCTACCAAGAACTCTACGATGTCCTACATAATTAATTTATTTATAGATCGAGGAATACATTTATTTAGTGGCAGTTTCTTTTGTATTGTTATTCCTGTATTTGACTCAATCTGTATTTGAGATAAATTATAAACAAAGTTATAATTGTTAAAAGTGAGAAGAAAATTTTATTCAAGTTTCATAATAACTTTCCATAGATTTAAAAAAGACGAACCACTAATAAAAATATGGATATTTTTTTCGTAATCTCGCGTTGTTAGTCCTGTAGGCCGTAAAACGGAGGTATAGTGTGCGTGGGTGTTCCGGTGAAGAGAGCTCACATGTCTTATGATGTGCTTATCAAGCTCAAAAGTCTAAGTTATGGGAAATATTATACTGAGGGTGCTTCCTTCAAGGTCGGGTCCCATCTTAGAATATCGTTGCTAAAAAAGACGGGCTTGAGACTAAAGCTTCATATCGAGCGTCCCCGGAATCGTCGACGAAGACCACATCCAGGAATGACGATAGAAATTGGAAACTTGGACTTTGTTGGCCAAGGTGTATTAAGGTTATAGTATAGATTTATTTTGAAAGCTACGTTACGTTAACTAGATAATTAAAAAAAAAATAGTCATTCAAATGAGATGTTGTTTTTATGATTCATGAATTTATATAGTATAATATGATATAATAAGATGATTGATCATACGTTTTCCACTCGAACGAAGTCCTAATTTACACAAGACATAAATAAGAATAAATAAATAATTTACCACATGTCGAAAGAATTGCGACATCAATCCCAATATCACTTACAATATGTGGTAAAACTACATAAATCTACACAAAAATTGTGTTTTGTCTATAAATCACAGCTATAAATATTGTCTCTTTTATAGATGTATTACATACCTACGCAAACTCGTTTTTCAATGAGATAATAAAACTGATGTCTTTTATTGTGATAATCTAACATACACAACTTAATTTTGACGTAGGAGATATAAAGAGGGAGCTGGGTGTCTGTATATACAATCTAAATTACGTTAACTCAATCAATATACAGGTAACTTTTTTTAGTTTTTGTACAGTAAAGATCACTCTACACCTCTCGGCAGCTTTATAGACGTTATAGTTGTATATATGTATATATATAATTTATAATATCGATATTCTATTTTGAAAATAATTAAAGAGAGTTATTTTCGTCTATGGAAATAACTTTTGGTTTAGATGCATTTCCTCGTAATCCTTTTGTGGAGAAGGTTACGATAGTTGATGTTTAAGCTTCCAGTTTTGGGAACGAACACGCACGCTAACAGCCTTCATGAATATTTAGATGGGCGATACTTCATTAGTCACTTGTTGGTCATAGGAAACGGGCGTGTCAGAACTGACTGCTCCGCTGATGCATATATGAACTAATAGATATACGAGTATAATTTTATATTCATAATTAGATAACCCATAAAATCCGTATAAATATGTGCCAATCTCTACCGTGTGGAACCGGTATTCCGACTTGTCTTAACCGAAATATATCAAACCGAACCATAAACGAAAAAAAACAAAACACATACTTTAATCACTCGTGAAAATTTTTCCTTCTAATGGATCGAAGACCGAAAAATAAGAAGTAAACTATACTTATGAGTATAGTAAACAAGTAAAAAAATCTAGTCTTTCTTTATCTGCTGTATTAAGATAGGTAAACATGCAATACAGCAAAACACATTACATTGTTTTTAATAGCTGATAGGCTAGCGCGTGACCGTAATCTAACCTGAAAATAAATGATGAAACAGTCTAAGATGAAGGCGGTTTCACCTATTGAGAGGTCATTTACTTCTTATGGCTTCTAGACAGTATCGTACTGGAACACAAATTTCTTTGCTTGGTTGTAAGTGTTTGCTGATAGAGTGGTAATTAGCGATGACCGATGCCTTCCATCCGTTATGGGTCAGAAAATTGAATTTCCTAATCGCAGTTGAACGCAGCATCACTGATAGCGAAGAAATTAGTCAATGCAATGGTGCATTGCAGTACTAGTATACTAGCGAGGCCCTTAAAAAGTACTTAAATATCGCTTTTGTCGTTTAACACTATTTTTGTTGTTTAATGCATGCAAACTCGTTAACTGCAAAAGATGAGACAAAAAAGTCTATGACACGGTTACTTGTGCAAAATTTTGCTGTTTCTTATTCCACCTGTGTCGTCGAAAAGCTACGTCTCTCATTCCTCCTTGTCTTCTTTTTTATAACAATAAGGTTAGTATTGTTATCCAACTCTCCGCTGGATTTTATGTAATAATCTAAACAAGTCGTTACATTGTTTGTAATCAAAGTTACATACATACATAGCATCACGCCTCATTCCCATAGGGGTAGGCCGAGACAACATCCTTCCACTTGCCACGATCCTTGCATATCTCCTTCGCTTCTTTCATTCTCATTAAACCTTTCATACAAGTTCGTCGGTTTAGAGTACTCTTGACCTGGCCGTTATTTAAAATGTCCTGGATTTGGTCCAGGAACGTTCGCCTCGGTCTTCCCCTTCCAACTTTCGCATTCACTCTTGACTCATAAATCCTTTTTGTCAGTCTCCTTTCATTCATTCTCTCTACATGCCCAAACCATCTAAGCATACCTTTCTCAATTTTAGTCACTACGTCTTCTTTTATACCACAACGTTCTCTTATCACACTATTTCTCACTCTGTCACTCAGTTTTAATCCACTCATGCTTCTCAACGCTCTCATCTCTACCGCATTTATTTTACTTTTGTGATTCTTCTGCCATACCCAACTTTCACTACCATACATAAGTGTTGGCACCAACACTCCAGCATGCACTGCCAGTCTAGCCCTTTGAGACACCATCTGGCTATTCATAAAAGCATGCAGAGCACCATTTACCATATTCCCTGCATTCACTCTCCTTTCGATATCACTTTCACATGTTCCATCTTTTGTAAATTTAGATCCCAAGTATACAAATTCTTTCACCTCTTCCACTTGTTCCCCATCTATCAAAATATTGCCATTCATCATAGATTCATCTCGTTCAAAAAGCATAACTTTCGTTTTGTTTACATTCACTTTCATTCCTTTCCCTTTCAAAGCTTCATTCATAATATTTAGCATCTCCTGAAGCTCGTTAGCGGATGACGCAAGTATTACTTGATCATCAGCGTAGAGTAAACATTTGATGAGTAATTCATTCATTCTTAACCCATACATACATTCTTTTAAATCTGTCAAACATTTATCCATGAAAAGGTTGAACAGCCATGGTGACGCAACACATCCCTGTCGAACACCTCTTTCGACAGGAAACCACTCCGTGTACGCTCCGTTTATTCTGACACAGGCACTAGAACCCTCATAGAGAGACTTCAATGCTTGGATCAGACAACCGCTCACCCCATACGTAGATAACGTTGACCACAGCTCATTCCTCACCACTCGATCATAGGCCTTTTCTAAATCTACGAACGCGCAATAAACTTTTTGGTGTTTAGCCAAACATTTTTCAGTTAAGCACCGTAAAGAAAAGACCTGATCCGTACATCCCATTCCTCTTCTAAATCCCGCTTGCACGTCCCATATTTTCCCATCAGTTTCATTAATCACCCTTTCAATTAATATCTTTGCATACAATTTGCCGACGACACTAAGAAGGCTGATACCGCGGTAATTTTTGCACTCCTGCTGTGACCCTTTTCCTTTATATAGAGGGACAATTACGGCCTTGCTCCAATCTCTTGGGACTTGACCTTTCTCCCAGCATATATTGAAAAGCCAGTACAGCTGAGCTACCACAATATCGCGGCCAGCCTTCAGCATCTCGACTGACACTCTGTCATACCCAGCAGACTTACCAGATCTCAAACCTTTCATAGCTTTTATAATCTCATCTACACTAATATCATTTATCTTATATTATTCATTTAATCAAAGTTACTGAGTATTATTGCTGATTTTGAAATTAGGTTAGTGTCGTTTATTTAGGTAAGTATCACAAATTTTAATTAAATGAACACATGTTTATGTGCATCGTTAAAAAAAGTTGATCGTTCAAGAGGCATGTAATGTCAACAAAACCTTTTTATTAATCCTTAAAAGTTGATATGGCACTTAATATTGAGTGAATGATTGCTCGATTGAACTTTCACACTATTAAAATTCATTCATCTGCTGTTAATAGTCAAACCCCCACGAAATCAGAGCCATTGTTCCGACAACAAAATGAAAGTTCTTTATTTGCATATTTGATATTCGGCGCCTATATTATCTAGATATTGTATTGTATGTCATATCATAACAAGATTATTATCATGGCTTAGAAATTCCAACGGCCTTTTAAATATTATGTTGACGGTTTTCTTATTGGTAATATGTTGCGGAAGCTATTTATTGTGCTAGAAAACATTTTGGGAAGTGATTATGAAATTAAAATCAATACCTACGCTGTCCAGCATGAACTTCCAAAACTTATTATATAGATAGATATCTTTAAACTATTTATGTGAGCTTTCAATAGATTTTGCAAAAAATAAATTTAAGAAATGAGTTAATATTTGAAAACCTGTATTGACATCCAGTATTATTTACTGTAAAGCTTGAAAAGAATTAGTTGAACTTGAGTGGATGAATAAAAATTTAATGAGTGAATGAAGAGTAAAAAGTAGGAATTGAAAAATAACAAATTCAGAATAAGCGTGAAGAAATTTATCTTAATGAAATTATAATCGTATACCCTGTAAATATATAAAACGTGGTAAGACAAGCGAGGAGTGCGTTATTGTTGTTGAAAATGATGAGTTCTTGACGTTTGCTTATTACAATTGTGAAAGTAAGATATTTAAGCATACGAGCGTGCCGCTGACACGGACAGAGCTGGCGTGGGCGCGCAGCTCCCGAGCGCCGCCCCGACTACACTAGCTATGCTACCAGGCCTTGCTCATGCTCAAAGTTCTTCATTTGTTTAAACATTTCTTATAACTTACAAATTTCTTGTATAATTACATATAGCCAGTAATCAATTATATTCTAAAATGTATAGTAAATTAGTATAGACAAAGAGTTCGCGAGTAAATTTTGATGTTTTATTAACGTGAGAATATTTATAAGTACTAGACGTTGTGTAGTCTTAAAACAAAGTTAAGATATTGGTATAGATTATGTAGAACATGAATAGCAACTAAATTAATTTGCATGTTATTCATTCTATTAATAAATAAATATATAATAAATAATAAAAAGATAATAGTGCACTAGAGAAAGTAAGACAACAGGTCTTCTTAGGAATAACCTTCAATGGTGTTTTTTTTTTGCGCTGGGCCTTGCGCACCCCGACGAAAGATTTTCCAATCGGGAGTGTGAGACTCACAGATTACAGAATACCCACTGAAGCCCATATTAAGACCCTGGTAAGCAAACTTAGTTCAGCTGCATTTGCTGTTAGAAAGGTAAGACAATACACTGATGTGTGCTAAAATGGTGTACTTCGCTTATCTTCATAGCATTTTTGTGTTATGGCATACTGATATGGAGTAAGGCGGCAGACTTTGAAACTATCTTTATATCGCAAAAAACAGCAATACGTGCAAAATATCAAATAGGATTTAGCGTTTCCTTAAGAGAAAAATTCAATGAAATATCAATTCTCACAATATATATTACATTTTACATACCCGTGATAATATTAATTTAATACAGCAAAAAGAGCAAAACACACAATTTTAATAAAAGCCAACTTGTAATGCCATATTTAGAGGTTCGAAAACCATTTGTCGGGAGAGCATACGCATTTTTAATAGGGCACCCGAAACACTTTTGGGTTTACCTCCACATTATTTTAAGAAATATGTTAAAAACGTCCTGTTACAAAAATGATATTATAATATTGAAGATTATTTAAGTGACAAAGATATTTGGACGTGATTCCAGTTGCACATGAAATCTATACAGATTGTAACGTACAAAAACGTTTAAATGTTTAAATAAGTAACCGTTGAGTTTCTTTCCGGTTTCAGCAGAATCAATTTTCCAAACTGGTGGTAGATTTATTAGCAACAGACAGACTATTGACGATTCAAAAATACTTTTTGAGCCCACTTGAATAAAGAATATTTTGATTTGATTTGATTTAAAAAGTTACTTTAAATGATAAGTTGTACACACTAGATGCATAAAAAATATTAAAGTATAAAATATCAAGTAAAGAAAGAAAGTTGGTATTAATTTTGTATCCATAAATCTTTATTTAGTAATACTGAGAAAGGAAAACAATCCAAGTTAAAATATTTGTATCGAATTGTAAAAGTCGTAACGCGAAATAAAAACCAAGGAGGTTCATCAGACGCGAGGCTATAAAACGAGCCCTAAAATGTTAAACGACTGCTCAAAATTGGTGGTAAGAAGAAATTACAAAATAAAAGGATGGGATTACGGTACTTTGAATGATTTTTGAGAGAGTCCGTCTTAACCTATATTTCACTTTATGGGTGAACGATTTTACAGCCGCCTCGCAGACAATCCAAATGACTACGCCTGTAGAAAGTTTCTGAAATTATTTCGCAGTGATCAGTCAATGTATTAAACCTACTTTTCTTTTATGTACCCCTGCATATTTAAATGAATACCAATAAAAGTTTACGCGTGTTATGAGTTTTAATTATGTGTCTATATTTTATGATGAGACATTAAAAAGTTGTGTATGTTTTTTTATTAAAGATATTCGCAAAAACGTTTCGTTGATAATATGAGTAGCTCTTCGATCTATTTGTACAATAACCACTTGATAAAAACAAAGTTGTGTGATTTTATAAAACCTTGATGGAAATCCAACAGTTGATGCGAGTGTGGTCGCTGCTGGATTGGTTTTGGCTGCTTTCCGCTGCCGATTGTAATGCGACATACGATAGATGGGTGAAAAATTGAGGCGATGCCAAGAAAGTCATATTATTAAGAGATATCTGTGCCTCATATATATATCCTATCCTTAACGTAGATATTTAAATTTTAAATATGTTATATAAGTTGAGATTTAACTCAACTTCAACAAACGATAGAGCATCCAAGTGGCGGTTTTCGTGATTATTGTATGCCTATATGTATCTAGTATAGTAGTTCAAATTTAGGACTTTTCAAAAAATTACATTTGCAATCGTATGTAACAATAAGAGGTGCTTCAGTCTACATGATAGAAATTAAACTTGAGGTCACTAACAAGTTGAGATGAATAGTACGAAATGCAACGATTTTATTTGATCTATCCTAATAAATGACATTTCCCTTAGATATAATGTATAAATTATTGTCAGTAATGTTATGTTAAACAATGAATTAACGTGGAGCAGTGATGCATTGTTTTATAACTCTTCTTAGTTGACGAGAATCGACTTTACTCGAACGAGCTTTATAAAGCCGCGATCTTGGCGGCTCAATCTCAATTAGCACCTAGAAGGTACGGTGCACAGCGCGCCTAAAGAATGCATATGCATGCAATATGACAAAAATCATAACTTACATTAATAATGTATGTAACAAAAAACTATTTTGTCAATCGGGGGCACTAGTATGCTTAGTAGGTCGATTGAAATGGTGGTATCAGTGTACAAATCGGAACAGGCTGTAACAAAGCGTGTCGCGCTGTGATCGACGCGTTGTCGTCGCGGTTCTATGACAAACGTACGCTATGAGTGATTGTGTCCGTCCATCGCACACTGGTTCTCTTTGTGTCGAATAATCCGCTGAGTCGTGATCTAGAGTCTAACGGTGCAGGTCTGTCGGCCTATTGAGTACGTTCTCTGTAATAGGAACGATTTTTCAAGCTTTCACATAAGATCACTAATACTTGTTAAGCCGAAAAACCGAATAATGATATATTGACTGTGAACTAGATAATCTATGTTCCATTGTTCGTGTGCTTATGCTTAATAATCGCGGTAGATCTAAATTTGTTTATCCCCTTCAGCAATACGAGCACCATAGCTTCGTAGCTAATATATCTGTGTACCAATAATAATATAAAGCTCTTCCTTATAGTTCATTTAGCATTGCAGATATTATTTATATCTACGTGTTTTATTCTTCTTAACATTTTTTGTAACTTTGTATACTTATTTTAAACCTTTTTTGGTATTTTTTTATGATAACATTTGAATTACTGCTGCTAACAAATATACAAAATCATAATTGTCTGCAAGACAACAACAGTTGATTGTAACAATTAGAGCGCTTTTGCGAGTTTGAGAAAGAAACTTCACAATGGTGAAATTTGATTCATTCTTAACATGATTCATTCGTGTAAGGTCCTAGCATATTCAAGGTGGTAATAGTTAGCTACCATTTCTTAATTATATGTTTGTCTTTTACAAACGAGTTAAAAAACATTGTATACACAAAGCTTTTTTATCTTGATGGTAGCACGCGTGATTTTTCACACTGAGGTTAATTCGATTTGAGTTAAAATCTCAGGTCTCACCTGCAAACAGCCAGCCACCTGTTAACTGCAACTTGGCTATATAAAAAAAGCAAAGGAGCGAGCGCCAGCCAATGCAAAAAACAAGAATCCAAGACGACACGTTTGGAAAATAAAAAAAGCTCTCGCCCACCAGATGGTTGCCTCGACGCGCCGAGAAACTTGCTTTGAGCAGGTTGTGACTTACCACGCATATTTATTTGCACTTATTAATATGGGGAAAATTAAAATAATAAATCCGATTTAAAGACATTTACCTTTTCTTTTTTAAGAACATGATTATTTATTCCTAATCTTACATAACAAGTAAACATGACAACATCACAACCTTTACTTGAATTAATGTTGTATAATGCTATCATATCTTCGTTTGAGTAAACATATTTCAATTTTAATAATATTATAAGGAAATAATATTAATTTATTATGGCTTTCAGCACATGCGTAATAGGGATTAGATGATGATATTAAAAATTATGCAATACTTAGTAAGGTCACGCAGAGGGTAATGAAGTGACCTATGTAATTTAGTTTCAAAAGACCGGACGCTTTGAAAATACGTATTTTTCAAAATTGTTAATGATGAGTATATTTCATATTTCTTATCTGCGTGAAATAAAATACCAAAAAAATTACTCGTATAAAAACACAAGAATGTGATTCGAGAGCTTTTGATGAACTAACTTTTTTATTACACCTTTCGAAACCGATTCCGCTGCGCTCATTTGGCAGAGTTAGCAGAAATTAATTGGCCATATGTTTTCTTTACATTGTCATTAAAATAGTCTTTTAAAAGAATCGACCCCATATGGTGCGATAATTTTTTGTTGCAAAAACAAAATGGAAATATCGAGCCGACAAAACAATCAAATAACAAACAGGAAAAAACATACGTTCCAACCTGTTTTAAAATAACGTGTCAAGTCATCTCATCACCTTAGTTCCTGTTCGGTCTTTATCGTTTTTAAATGACGTTACTAAAATATTTGGGCGGTCTTAGTTAAACGTTTCTATTTATTGTATTTAATTATCTGGATAGCTTTACTAGACTGATTTATTTTCGTTTTTGTTTGCTTTACAGTATTATTATTAAGTATATATTATTATTATATATTGCACACCTACTAGATCTTTTTCAGCCATTCAAATGTGTCAGAAAATATTTTACATGAATAATTGCAACTTAAATTCAACGGCCGTAATATAAAAAATAAACTTATAGGGGGAAAAGCTTTGTTCTAGTTTTTGTTTTTTGACTAAAATCGGTTTTTTCAGGCATGAAGTTGCCCTGTAGCAGATAATTTCCATCCTTATAGTTCTCAAAACAGTTTCTTTGCTGGCTCATCGTCCCTGTGATGCTAAAGCCATGACGGCTTGATAGATAAAAACACTCATTCTTGTTAAGATTTCTGGGTTAGAATACTGAATTAGGCACCATTGAATTCGTTTTTACAAACTTGTGTGCATAATTATTTTTTATGATTCATCTCCGTGCTCTACGCCAAGGAAAAACATTGCAAGGAAAACTTCAAATACCTGGAATAGTTCTGGGAAATTTTTAGCCTACTAATCCGCAGTGGGCTAGGCTCTAAAACCCTCTCTCCTTGAAGTGAGAAGGCTTATGGATGCCGCTAAAGGATTGGTACTTACGTTTCCTTATTGTTTTAGATATACCTATTACAACAAAAAAATTGATCATATATTATTATGATGATAAGTACATGTAATCGTTCAGTATAATGTGATGATTTTGATACAATGTTTAAACATTCTTAATCATTTAATAGCTTGAGCACTAGGTGGGAAATTCTTTCGCCCACGCAACTAGGCTTAATGTTAGTGTAACTAATGTTAAAAGATAGCAGCCGTCTTATGTCGCTCATTAATGGATAGTATCCATTATTAATCAATTTCAAATAGTATTTTAGGAGCCAGTTCAGTAAACTTAAATCTTTTCTTCTGGTTGTGATTTAAAAAGGTTTCCAAAATCGACATGAAGCTAAGGACAGTTCATTTTCAAGATTATTATAAATAAAACATTCTATTGAAAAACGGTCATAGCTAGGTAAAAAGCAATAATTTTGTTTACTTTAGAAGCTTGAAACAAAAATTAAATTTATCTTTAATATAAATGATAACTGAAAACTACAGATAAATAGCTCTCAAAAATACGTTATTTTTACAGAGTTGAACTCTTGGATTTCCCTTTTATTTAAAAAGAAAGGAATCCTAAGAGTTCAAATCAAATGTAAAAAAAATTGGTAATGTTATGTCTATAATCCATTTCATTAATTAATTAGAGTATTCTTAATTTTCTTTTGTTAATTTTTTAATATCAACTGATATTAAAAAATTAATAAAAGAAAATTAAGAAAACTCTATTTAAGACTTGAATAACTTATACGTACAAAACAAGATTTTATTGTCTGTATGTGTTTCTTCTGATTTTATGTGTAAGAAGAATTTAGGTATTTTAAAATAAATAAAACATAATTTTAAAATACAATAATTTTTACTGCAGAAATTTTTGACAATTTCAATATTTTTTTAACTGTGGGTGTTTTATTTCCTTCTGCAATGTAATAAATAATTTGATTTACTTGACGTCATGTATTTTATTGAATATTATAAATTTAACTATAGTTATTTCTAATAATTCGAAGTAAAATAATCTTTCTGTACACAGAAGGATTATTGCACCTCGAAAGGCTTAAATAATATCCTTTTCTTGCTCGTATATTTATCTCACATTGGATTCACTTTATCTTGAAAAGTAATCAGTTAGCACTTTTGAAAGTAATAAATAATCTCCACTATTATTTAAACAACAGTTTATTTACGTTGCTCGCTATTACGACACAGGTGAATTGGTTGTCTGGGATGGGCATTTAGCAGAATTAAGGGTTAGCAAGTAACTAATTTTATATTACAGCCGCTTACATTGTTTTATCTAAATTAAGAGTAATTTTAGATCTTGTCTACAATCATGACCAAAATAATCCTATCGAAGCAAGTATTGCTAGAAACATTAAAAAAATATTAATATCGATTAAGCGGATTTGGGGTAAGTGCGAGACCCGGAATGACAAGTCAAGCTTTATCTCGATAATCGTTCATAGTATATGTCCAGCGACTCAATCTATATTCGAAGAGAATGTAAGGGAAAACCCTTCGAAAAGGATACACTCTCTTCATATTTTGAAAGGTATTTTTATATCCATTAATTATGTATTGATTAATATCCATAATTCAAACTTCAAACTTGGAAAGAAATTTTTCTGATTAATAACAATAATTAATATTTAGTTTATAATTATTCATCGAATATATGTGTTGACAGTGTCAACTTTTCGACAACCCTGACAAAGTTACCTGCGCGAATGTGCCGCGTGCGCACCTGTGCCCGCATGTGCCCACCTCTACGTAAACGACACGCAGCGAGATGTCCGTCCATTACTATACATGGTCGTTGTGATGACACTTTAGCGTATTGGGTAAATTCAACATGTGGACGTAATGAACCTATTCACTCCCTTATACGTAAAAAGATGTGCTTTATTTAGTATCGATGTATCATTTTATTTTCATAGTAATCCGAACCGCCAACATTTCGTTGTGGGGCAGTGTTATTATTATAACTAAATATAGAGTGGCCTAAATTGTTTCCTATTTATTATCAAGTATCTGTCAAGGAATATCCTGTAAACAACGGTCCAGCAATTTTAGAGATACTCTAAAAACAGTGGATGGTACCGTCAGAGGACAATTAACAAAACATCCTTTATTCCATCCTTTTTAATTCAATGTTATGTAATTGCAATATAAATTATTGTTTTATTTGCCGTTTTGGTTACATGGAAATTTAAATCTGGCTCACGCAACGATCATAATCATAATGCTTTTTTTTTGTCGCTGAGAAATACATTAACGCACCTCGGCTAATGGGGTCGGGAATGTGGGACTCTGCGAGAGTACGAAGTCGCAATACCCACTAAAACCCAGCGGAACTACCATCAACCATGAGTGGGGAGCCAGAGGTTTGTTCAGGCATTCTTCTGTGGCTTCTTCCTATAGTACCTTCCAGTGAGAGGTCTGTGCCAATCAGCGACGTCTTAATGAGTCGCTGAGGTCCCGGGACATTCTGCCACAGTATGATTGGTTATGTTTGACGAAGCACTACACTCGTGACACCTGGCCGACGGCTCACAGCCACCAGTTTTCTACCGGTAAGCACCTGTACTGTACATTTAGGAGAGCGATCCGTGCTCTCTGCCCAGCCATTTGTCCAGATGAGGGCAGATCGCCCCTACTTTGGCCCCGCCCGTTACCGCCTTCCATTTTTGGGTCAAGGCTTTGTTATCTAGAACCCTGACCCTTCTTATCTCGTCAGCGTTTAGTGAATCCCCTCTGGTTCACGGTTGCTTACCAGTGCAAAACAGCCGCAAGAACGTCCGCCCTGAGCTCCCATGGGGGATTACCTGAGGAGTGTTGCTGCCGTCCATGACACTGTACGGTACCCCCGTATAGCTCTGACTCTCTGAAATAATCATAATCCATATAGATTATTTCATTGCGTAAGAATATTATTTAAAATTATAGATACACGATTTCACAAAATAATGATATGTGAATTTATCGTAAAGTTAACACAAAAATACTAAATAACACAACTAAATGGTAAAAAGGTGTTAGTTTGATAATGTTTAAGACTCTTTAATTTTGGGTACAGATGTACAAGAAGCGTCAACATTTATAATTATAAAAATAAAACGAAGACAGTCTTTTGTAGAAATTCGGAGGACTTAAAAACTTTCAAACAAGTTTATAATAACAACTCTTTTTATGTTACAGAAATGATTCGAAGCATATCAAAAGTAAGATTCAATCATACGATAAAATAATAAATGATCCCACTCCAACACATCAACACTTAAGTCGTTAAGAGCACTCCACATAATACTGCGCACGCGCTGTTGACATGCACTTACGTATCACAGTGGAGATGGTATATTTTCCCCGCGAATGTTCAATTAGGTTAATTGGTAACTAAAAAGTATATTGGAATTGAATTATGTAATTTGCCCAAAAAGGCCAAAAAAAGTCATTTTTACTGATCATTAAGTTTGAATTATTACGATTTTAATGGTAAATAGCATGTCAATTTTCAAATTTATGATACTTACATATGAGTGCACCATTAACGTATCACAGTAGAGATGATATAGGTAGTCCCTGCGAATTTTCAATTACTATAACCAATAAATACTTCAGTAATTTATGTATTTATTTCGCACCAAAACACCAGAAATCTGGATCACATTTCAATCTTCATTTAAATTTGATAACCAGTAATCATTGAATTTTGATTTTGATAAAAAATATTTTAATGATGATTAATAAATAAATATTGTGATGTTTTTCCTGATAATCTCACCGTCAATTCAAAGTGGATTTTATTTTAACATTTTATTTGTTGTTTATCTCTAACATGCAAAACAAAGATTCTTATGAGGCTACATTTATGTGAAAGATTTCGCTGACCGAGTCACTAGTGTAACATTAAGATTGTAAAACATATTTTCTCATTGTATTCGGTAGAATATGTGAGTTAAGCCATGACGACCCAATAAATGAATGACGCGGATTCAGAAGTGTCACGAAATAGAATCTAGAGCGAACAACATTAATAATAATAATTCAGCTTAAGACTCTCTACGAAACTAAGACATAACTGTATCTGGGCATGTCGCAATGTATAGGGGTGAAGAGGCAGACATGAAGCAGTTAGTTTCTGAGGTATTTTATGGGCTCCTGACAAAAATTCCTAAGAGTTATTTGTCGGGAGTTAATAAAATCCAAGCGTATAACGGCTGGGTCATGACTGCTCACTTGTACACCTTTGGCATGCTCAAATGGACTTAGACCGAGCTTGACGCCTTGGACACACTATTACGCACGACTATGACTTTCCATCGCGTGCATCACCCGAAGTCCTCTGTTATGAGGTTGTATGTACCCCGGAAATGTGGTGGTCGACGCCTACTAAGTGCTACTAAGCATAACCGGGAGATATCCAGGATTAAAATCTATTTTGTGACGAAGAGGGACAGCCCGATGCATCTGAAAATCATAGAATGTGACAAAGGACTTACTCCCCTATCCTTGGCCAACGAAGATTGGCAGAGACCGGCACTGCTTAGCACCTCTGACAGGGAGGCCATAAGGGAGGAGAAGGAGATGCTCGGATGGTCTTTCAAGGCTCTATACGAGCCACGTGTAGACAAGAAACCTTCTTTTGGTGATCTAAAGGTTTTGTCTGTGCGATACAGGATCAGGTGGTCAAGTCGAGGAAATATCGAAAGTACATTGAAGGATGGCACTCACGACATATGTCGAGCTTGTCACCATCCGGGTGAGTCACTCAAACATGTGCGTTCGGGTTGTTCCGAGCTTGCCAACACTGAGTATCTACATAGACATAATCAAGCTGCTACAATCCTTCACCAAGAGCTTGTCCTGAAGTACGGTTTTCTTAACGAGAGGTTGCCGTATTATAGGTACCAACCGGTACCAGTACGCGATGGTGTCCGAATCTATTGGGACCGGTCCATTATCACGGCAGGACCACACTGGCCAACAAGCCTGATATCGTGATAATGTACCGGGCACAGTCTCGGGTGTTTTTAGTGGATATCACGATCCCATAAGACGAGAATCTCGTGCGAGCTGAAACAGAGAAAAAACGTAAATATCTGGATCTGGCGGACGAGATTACTGCTATGTGGGGAATGGGATCCACTGAAACCATCCCAATCGTTGTATCTGCGAATGGTTTGATAAAAATACCTTATATAAATATATATTTTTGCGTAAACGGGCGTGAACTGGGATAATAATATCGTTTATTTCAGGCTGAAAACCTATATTACATGTTTTAAAATTTTAATAAAATTAAAGACTAAAATTATCTTAAAATGAAATTAAAAAATATAAATAACATTTAAACTCAATTAAAAACAATTTTATTATTATTCCGTGTATGATGCAGGCTAGACCAGTGTCTCGTGGAGGGATTTCTGAAATCTTCACTTATAAGGGTTAATATGGCATTCTTACTATGACGAAGCCGTCCCCAGAAAGATGCAGATCGCTATCTGAGTATGGCGAAGAAATCAGGGATTCCCGCGGTTGCGAACATCATTTTAGCACTGCAGAATTGTGGTAGTTTCATCAAAAACCGAAAAGTATTGTTGTACTAGATTCTCAACGCATTATAAGATCGTGCTATGTACCTTGTCCATAATGGGTTCGTGTAGAACAACTGACAAAATACTTTGAACAAGGTAACCTTTACGTAATATATGTTAAATTGTAAATTTCTTGCTATAAAATAAAAAAAATAATTGCGAAACCTGGATTAATCTAAATATATAAAAATCAATAACTGTTCGTCAGTTTCGCAAAAGCTCAAGAACAGCTGGACTGATTTGGTTAAATTTGGTTTTGAATTATTTGTGAAAAGAAGGAAAGGTTTAAAAAGTATATGATATAAATGTTTGGAATATAGTAAAAACTACTATTTCGCTTTCCCCCCGAAACTATTTCTACCTGTCAAACACTGGATATTCGTCATTTAGAAATCAATTTAATTCAAAGTCGTTAAGAAATCAAATGACATTTTAAAATGTTCTTTTGTAATTTTTGGTTTTCAATTTCATAGGTTTAATATTTCTCCCGTCGTTCAGAAATAAAATTAAATATAAGAGAATAGTTTTGTTTTATTTCTCATTTGTTTTTGACATTGATAATCGACAATTTCTGGTCGCAGTCAATTGTACGTATACTGGCGAGAATCTGGGCATAATGGTCGCATTTTTTGTTTAGGAAAGGTTTTGCTGTTAATTTTTGGTCACATTTTTACTAAAGTTGAAATATTCGCCTATTATCAATTAACTTGATACTGAGGCGGTACGAAGATTGTCGGGTAGGCTAATAAAGAATAAGTTTTTAATAGAAGATCATAGATCAATATCTGGTAACGTTTTACTTATTTCTAGATTGTGTTAATATTTAATGACAATAAAGACGTTCGTATAAGAAAGAAAGATGGCCGACAGCACATCGAAACGGAGCTCAGAGCGATCTTATCGTATTATCTGCTATATTGATTACGCCCGTGTCGAAAGCCTCGCGCGGTCAAAAACGACGCAAACGCAGATTGAAACTCGAACGTATCCGATGATTGATTACAACGTAATGGACACTGACACACGGATGCGATTCACTCAAAATACCAATGCGACAATGTAGTGGTATTTATGATACCCGTTTATCAATCACGACCTGATGTATTACATGGTGTCCATTAAACATTTTTTTATCGAAAACATCTTGCATACTTACAATTCGATGATCCCTACGCATAAAGAGTCAACTTTCATTTTAGACATTTCGATGTTTTTTTCATTTCGATGATTCTATTTGTCATGTTAGGCTATCGTTTTGTCTAATGAAATGTGTAAAAAAGCATCATTGGCACAAGAGGTAGTAAAAAATTTGGATTTTATACTTGACTCTACGTAGAGGCCGTGGATTTTTATAGTACGTATGAAAAATAATTTGGCCCGTTTAATATTATATATTTGATGCTTACAAATATTAAAAGTATACAATCCCTTCTGATTCATATACAATATATAAATTACCGCTGGAAAATTTCAGATATCATCCACAATATTACCAATTACCAAAATTTCACGCTTTTATCGGGTTATAACGGTGGTGTAATGAGTTTTAAAGAGCTTTTTGAAATGCGAAGAACTCAAAAACTTTACATACGGCGGAGATCTTAATCTAAAGATTGAAGATGTACTTAAGATTTTTCTTTAATAAATGATTTATATACATGTTCTGATAAGGATCATGATAAAAATATCAAGAAAGATTTTAGCAAAGAGAAGCTTTAAAATAATTTGTCGAATGTTCGATTTTCTCGTGTAAAGTGGAATTATAATAATTAAAAATAAAAAGGATGCGAATTTTGATGAGGTTAATGCGTTGTCGCGGTGCAGTATATTATTAAGAATAATAACGGGTGATAAAGCTGTAAATTGCGAGTGCGTGAGGTCGAAGCACTCGGTTCGGCTGCCGGGAGCCGCATGCGGAGCGCCAATTGATTGATAATGCCTGCCATCAAATCGCCTAAATGCTTCACGCACTTGACTAAAGACTTCACATGTTCTTTATTTATCTTTTAAAATATACTTGACTTTTAGGCCTTCACTACATTTAAGTATGTATGATACATCTCTATACATTTTATACCTCTATACTTTTGTATAATATATGACTGAACCCCGTATAAACGACAGGACGGATTCTGATGTTTTTTGTGTGTATTCAGCGGGAATTAAGAATGTTTAAGATTGACCATTCGATCCGATAGTTGACTTATTAAAAAATATCACCTTTGAACGCTAAAAATATCTATTTTATACGTACCAAATTTTTTTATTGTTTAAAAAGGATAAATCTGATGGATTTTTCTCTATGTATTCGTATAAATCGCGAATCGCGAACCTGAAGTGGCAATGGGCGGGGCACATAGTCTGACGAACCGATGGACGTTGGGGCCGGAAGGTGCTGGAATGGCAACCGGACGACGCACTGTAGGAAGACCCCCCACAAGGTGGACGGACGATATAAGGAGGATCGCCGGTAGCCGCTGGAACCAGGGCGGCACAAGATCGGGCGTTGTGGGAATGTGGCATTTATACGAAGACGATTCGTATAAATGCCACATTCACATTCATTTTGATATACATATATACTATAACTAGCTTAACCTGCGGCTTATTTTTTTGGTAGTATTTTCATTAATTTAGGCAAATTGTTTGACAAATAAGAAACATACCCGCATTGCCCTACGTGGGTGGAGTTTCCAAAAATTTACTTTTGATAGATTCCATTATGTCAAAAAAAAATTCTGACCAAGTTTTACATACCATAGAAGATATAGTTTGTAAACGTGAATTTTTTTAATGTGAAACTTTGATTTTTTTAAAATTAACACCCCTCAACCCCCCTTGCGGGTGGAATTTCGCAAAATCCGTTCTTAGCTGACCTCAACTCGGCAAAAGGAATATTTCTACCAAATTTCAACTCTCTACGCCTTATGATGCCAGAGATATCGTGATGAGTCAATCGATACCTGGATATCTCTTATATATGTACTAGCTGAATCCGCGACTTCGTCTGCGTGGAATGATTTTTGGGTAGCATTTTCATTAATCTAGGCAAAAGGAATATTCCTATCAAATTACAAGTCTCTAAGAGATAACGTGATGAGTCGACAGTTAACACCCCTGCAACCCCTCTTGCGTGTGGAGTTTCGTAAAATTCGTTCTTAGCTGACCTCTACTCGGCAAAAGGAATATTCCTACCAAATTTCAACTCTCTACGCCTTATGGTTCCAGAGATATCGTGATGAGTCAATAGATACCTGGATATCCCTTATATATATAGATAATTAATCGCAAACTTGATATGTATATCTTGTCTTTACTTATATATATATCAAATTTATAAAGAGCTATGTATTATCAACTTATTTTATTATAAAGCCTTTGGAGACTCTTGGTACACCGTATGTACACTATAATCAAATTTAATTTGATTCAAATTGATACAACGTAGTCATATCGTGTCCTAGTAAAACGTAGATAAAATTCTGCGTTTGCAAATAAAACTTTTAATATCAAAATATTTAAAAAAAAGTTTTTATTTTCTTTAAATAAAAATTATCTTGAAAGTCCGTTAACGAAAGGACAAATTTAGCTATGTTCTATAGAAAAACTATAAAGACTTCTACTAAATCCAGCCAACTCAGTTGAGGGAAATTAAAACCGATGGGATTTAAAGCAATTTTTCAGGGTATTACGTAATTTTACAAGTAATGCAAGTAATGTGTTGGATTTATAATAGTTTGTTCCAAACAAAGTTAGTATTTTTTATTGCTAACAAATTAGCACTTATCGGAAGTTGATCTCACTTATAGGTCCGTGATGATATAATTTGAAATGGTAGCGCGCTAACCTGATAAGAAGGTAATTTATCTCTTACGGTTTCCCACAGCTTTTTACCGGAACGCAAATGTCTTGCTTAAAGCCAAGTTTTTGCTGGTAGGGAATACTTTAGGGACTGATACTATGATCGATTTATATGACTACATAAACCCGTTGATTTTTGTGGAGTGTCGCGGGTTCGATTCGGGTTGGCGTGACGTCAAAAAGTTGTATGTCTTATTTTTGTGTTAAATAATCATCATTGTGCCGTTACTAAATTATGATTATTATTGTAAATATCTCAATTCAGGGTTATGTGGAGGCAAAACCCACATTCTATCAACTCGGGCGAGCGGCTCCAAGCTCTGAAAGACCTATCATATCTGAATGATATACTCGTACATGTACTTAGCGGTTGGACATCAATATACTTGTGTTTTAAACTTACATTTACATTTACGAAAACAATGATTATGAGTAACTTTAGTTCAAGAAATGGAAGACCAATGTCTAATACCTAAGTCGAGTAAGTCATACATGGATAAGGTAACGGCGCGTGACGTACACCTGTCGCGTGCGAGGCGCGTGCTGCCAACTGCCAACCGCCCGCCTCTCAACCGTGGCCGACACTTGCTGCTTGCTCGCGCCCACTCACCGTGGACGCCACCAACACCTGACGTAGTAACTCCATAATGTCCTGTTTCTATGACGACAGACATACATACGAATGTGAAAAAAATACTTTAAGAAAATAAAAAATCAGAAGCAGCAGTCTCTCAACATCCCACTGCAGGAGACAGGCCTTTTATTACATAGAAGGCAAGGAATTTTAAAGCGTACTTCTAAACGCCCGCTACATGGGCATACTGCACATTTTCAGAATTGTTCTAAAGTTACCCTTGCGATCCTTTACCGAAAAGCACAGTCAAATGTTAAACAACAATCAGGCACAGAAGTTTTTTATAAAGAGTCGCTTCGAATCCTGCCCGATGCAACTCTTTGAATTCAGGAGTCTTACAATTAGAAAATCTTAATCAATTGGTGACGGCCCTGAATTCAAACTCGTGACTCTTAACAAGAATTCATGACAACTGATAAAAATCTTAAATAAAACGTAGTCATAAAAATCTCAAAAACATTATTGTACACACCACTTATGCTAATGGATAGTACATTCATGTGGATGACAAATTCCGTACTTATTATTCGTAAGAAAAACGATACTTTCAATCCTATCTAAGACTTAATATTTCGGCATACACCATGCCACTTTTTTTGGGTAGTCCTAGTTTAGGAGTTACTGGCGTGAATTAGAAAAACTCCAATCTAAAAAGACGCTATTACCTCAGATTACATATGGGGGCAATTTTTAAGAAAAGGGTTTTATTCAGTGTACTTGCAGTATAAACAATTGACCATATTTCTCACTATGCAAGAAATATAACTGTATTCTTCTTTGAATTTTTATAAGACCTAATAATTCAGTATAATACTATTCAAATTTTTCTTACCATTAATGTACGTTTCTAACATAACTAACCGAAATAGGTTGTCATTGCAACCATATGATCTTATAGATCTAGAATTTTTTTACAGAGTAGCCTATTATATATAGTAAATTGGCAAATAAAGGTAATAATAAAATCTTCACTTAGGCATTGCCTTTTTTAAATTGTTTCAGTGCTGTTTCTATTCATATAAAGTACACAATTTCTCCAATTGTGGAGAAGGTATCGATTTAGAAAATCTGTTCAATCGACAATAACGACTTTGTTCTTATTTACGAGGTGCAAATACAAGTTGCAATGCGTGGAAATGTCACCGTTCAATGGCGAATTTTACATAGCAGTTGCCGACATACTATTTTGTAAATAACACAAGTCTGAATAGCTGTGATATACTGTTTACAAGCTATTCTTAAACAGTTTCAATTGTTATACATTAAATATCTTACTAGCATTTCTGTAGCGGAAGCGGACTCCAATTTTCCCTTTTGTATACATAATGGTTTCACTTTTATTTACCGTACTTCAATGCAATAAGTATTCTAAAATACGATATTTATGTATGATATAGGGAATTAAATGTGAAGTCAATATGAAAGACGTTAATTTAATGTACATATTCCAGTAATAACATAAAAGTATCGCATATGAACCCAGTGGGAGATACAAAAATATAGAGGATAATATCTGCCCGCTGGGTGGCCGCGCTGAACAAACAACTAGATCGCCTACGCTATGTGCAGGCAAAGGTTATCAGAGCCCGCGAGAGATTACGCAACCCAACTCTAAGATGTATATACTATATTCACATAATAGATGGGTATTGCTATGGAAACATTATTAAAATGGACGTGCGCGTGCGCATAGTGAGTTGGCACTCGCTCCCGCCACGCTCCGATGCTCTACACCCTCTACCCCTATCAGCGTGACATTAACACTTTTTACAATGTATTCACAAACAAATACTCTTCTAACCGTCATGTGTACAACAGTTGGATTTAAGTGATAAGCCAAATTAGATATTACTTTCCTTACAGTTGAAATTGTAAAAGTGATGTCAGGGCATGGTTGCGTTCAATCAGCATTAAAAAATTAAAAGCGATTACAGATTGTCAATTTCCAATTCTTTTAATGTTGTATACTTTCATCCGAGGTAATTACTTAAAGTAAATTCGGTGTATCAATTACGGGACTGGGATGGCCGGGTGTAAATAATCTGTAAAATGTGTTAATGGCACGAGTGAGCCGAATGCGGTTTCGGGTAGGTCGATGCGGGCTGCCGGTGCCATAGTGCTGGTGGGCTGTCGAGCACGCGGGGGCGGCGCGGCTCGGCGACGCCGGCTCGCAGTTGCTATATTTTATTTATAATTACGAATGACGTCCGAGACCCGGACCTGTCGCGATTTCACCTGCTATTATTGCCATTTTATTCATTGTTATTACGTCGCTTGTTACAGATTTTACTGTCGCGGGATTTTAACGAATGGTTCTTAATGATGAGAGTATATCTTCGCGCTGATTTCTCCTTATAAAACCCGCACACGTAACGATTGCATCTTTAGTTAGTGGTGGCGATTTTATTGATATGATTAAGTTTTTATGTCTTCCAGATATACAATGTGAAAAGAAAGTAAAACGGAATCCAGCTTTAATGTTTAACTTTCTTGTAATAAATGTTGGTAGCTCTCCGGTTTGGTTTTTAATGATTTTTTTTTCGACGGATCATATTCTTTGCGCTCGATTTTAAAAATAACGTGTCTTCTAATATATACTACATCAGATAGTCTTTAATGATACATTCAGTTGGGAGATTACAAGAAGTGTTTTGATTTTTATGAAGAAAACCATAAGAGGCGTCCAGAGCTCGTGGATCATGTAGTAACAATAGTGTGATATGATTCTGCTTGCGAACTGTAGGTCGGTCGGAGGTGAGGGTCGGACGGGCGCCTACGCGTTGTACCGTTATACAGCGGTTAATTTTTATACCGACAGGATTATTGTATTAACACTCTCACCACGATGATCTCTTGTCCGACAGGTAACCACTACCAATACTTCGGTACGTAAAGCGATTTTTCCTGAGATAAGCCTTTTCTTAAATTAATGAAATTAAAATTCTTTATTGCAATTGAATGCCTAATTTAGCGTGCAATACAGTACAGTGTTATAAAACGAAAATTCAAATCTATATAGATTAAAATAAATTTACAACGTAAATGTATATAAAACTTTATAGTATTATGAATTTGTACAACAAGTTAAAATTATAATTAGAATAGTTAAAATAATGTCGAAAATATATTGTATTTGTATATAAAACTCAATTGGAAAAAAATTCTTTAATATTATAAAATGTCTTAAAAATTAAAAAGTCATCCATTTTTTTTTAAATATATTGATGTTATGCCATTTTCGTACATTCTGAGGTAACTTATTATATATTTTGATAGCCATAACGTAGATGTTTTTATTAAGAATTATGGTTTTATGAACTGGAATCTGAAATTTATCTCTAAAACGAAAAAATGTTGTATTTTATAAGTTTTGTAGAAAGAAATGATACAATCATCTCTGTGTATGCAATAAATAGCTATGAGTTAAAATTCCTATTCATAATATATCCTTTATAACCCTTGTTTCATATTCTTTCTGATTGTAGTTTTTCATAAAAAGTAATTACTATTTTAGACTGAAACTACAAAATGATATTAAAAAAGAATTGTTTTTTTTTGTGGGCGCTTCTGAATTGTATTTTTCTTTAATTTTGGAATTATAAAAGGTGTCAATAAGAGTTGTTATATTATAAATAAACAATAGTATTATATTTTGTGTATAATACCACTGTTGCCTCTATTATATATGTACCTGTGTGCAAATGAAGTATAATAACATATTTTATTAGAAACTAATTGTTGCATATAGTTTAATCGATACGAAGCGAAATAGTTATTAAGGTATCACAAAAGGTATTGTAGCTACTGAAAAATATTTTAGATATTTATTTGACATTTTGTTTATTGTAAAGGTTCGCAAATGCACTTAACATAGAGAGCTCGGCAACAATGATCTAGTCTTTTATGCTTAATACGTGTGCCAGACTATTTATGTCCCCTTTTGTACTTTAACGAACTTGTAACAAAGCGCCCATAAACAATCTATATCATAACTTACCGCGCTTTGTGTACATTTTCTTTAATTAGATCATTTAAAAAGGATGTTATCCACATAGATGTATACATAAAAAAATTCATACGCGGTATTGTTGCAGCATTACCTAAGCCTTAAGCACTGTAGTCTACTAATGATTACTTACTTATAAGTTACATACATAAAAGACCCACCAGAATTTGTAGGACTACAGGGATCGAATAAAACATTATTAACAAAATAATAAGCCAATTACTACGCCATCTCTTACGAACATCTTAAACGCATTACTTAGAAAGAAACCGTCAAGTGAGCTTACAAAAACACAATTTTTTCAAAAATACTATTACAAACTCATTAAATTTAAATATAGCTAGTTTTCTTTATATTAAATTGTTATTAGAATTGAATTTTAAACGATTGTATTAACCTATCTTGCACTACCTCTCTGTATTTGAATTTTGATGGGATGACAAAGTGTTGTAATAATAACTGAAAATTTAAACAAGATATAAAATATATAGAGAGGTAGTTAAAATTGAATGGTAAATGCATTTAGCAAAAAAAATAAATCAATGTAGAAATTATTTCACAAAAATTTTTGTTAACATGAGAAGTTATTCAATATTTTTAATTGAGGTAATGAATGTTTTAAAACTTTAGAAGACTGATCAATCAAATCAAAAGTTCTTAAAATAAAATATATACACCTTAAATCCTTAAGTTGTACGTAATGACACTCGTTTGTCTTTCACTTTTAAGGTTCTTTCCTTCCTTCCGTGAGAGATATTATATTATATAGAGATATTTGCAAAATACCACATAAAACTAAAAAAAGCGTGGCTACATAAGTGGAGGAAGTGAAACTTCTTTGGCGTATGTCATATTAAATTCTATAATTTTATATCGTTAAATTGTTATAATCTTTCTTTGTTAATATTGTTTCTATTATATAAGATATCTCGATAATTATTGTTAATAGTATCACGTATTTGTAGGAACAAACAAATGTTTTTAGGTATTAACCCAGACTAAGGAGTCGGGAGTGTGGGATTCCTCATTGTACCCACTAAAACCTACTGGGACCATTTTCATCCATTAGTGAGGCATCAAGGATTCAACTTTCGCTTTCGCAATACTACTATTATTAATTATTTGCATTCATAAAGTATTTATTTTTGCGTCAATTAAAAAGAATGTAAATTAGATTAAACTTAGCCTAGAAGACAATGTTTAGTTTGCTTCGTAACATTACTTTACGTATAGTTTACGTGACCATAATTTTATCAATAACAGTATCTTCACACAATGACCTTTGAATACATATTATCATTGTTCAACTCAATTAATTAAATCTAACTAAAAAGTAATATAAGAGGCAAAAATGAAATGACTGTATTTACATTTCTACTTTACGTGTAGAAATGTAGACGTTGAAGTCTTTTATATGGTAACGCTTTAGAAAGCCGCGCTGCGCCTGTTATTCTTACAAAGTACACAATACTTTAGCACTTCAGTCGTTACTATATAATAGAATTAGAATTATTGAATCGCGGCACGGGGATTATAGACATAAACTATTAGAATCCTTTTAGGTGAATCTGTAAGCTACCAGTGAATAATCTTTTGAAAGGCGTTGAAGCGCATCGCTCGCCTACGCTTGCCATGCGTACCTTACTTGCTTGTAGTTATTGGCACACGGGATCATGCGATTTATTGGCCTGGCTAGCAATGTCCTGGCTAGACATTGACGCCTCCTTAAACTTCCAATGTAGTCTTCAAATTCACTTCCACAGATATTTATCTGTTCCTATTGGTTCATGAGAAGGATTTCTGTGCAATTCTAAACATCATTTACGACATTGCTGGTAGCCTTACCTTATATATACATCAGTTGATAGCGGAAGTTATACTTAACGGTCTTTCGTTTTAATATTTTTGTATTATAAATTAAAATAATTTTTTTTACATATATATATATATCTCAATTCACTGAAACCATTAAGAATAAAACATTATCGTTTTTATAGGACTGATGGCTATATAATATGTGATACCGTAGTAGTAAGTAGTATCTGATAAGAAGTAAAATATTTTAATTTTTATAATTCTTGTCTGTTGACTTAACTGTGACTTAACAAGAAAAACCATTTTCATAAAACAGAAGGTCATAGTTCTTATATACAAGTAAACCCTTGAAAACATGAATACAAACGTTGTCATTGCTTACGAAAAATTTATTTATAAACTGGTCCCAGTCGAATCATCTTTGGAGAATTAGTACTTTTGCTACTAAAATTCTTACTTATATACCTACAAACTCTATTTGATGCAAGGTTTTTCCTTGGTGCAATTTTTCAGCGTTCTGTAGAAATATTTAAGAAAATAAATATCAAAAGGTATCACGGCCGAACCCTCTCACCAGTCCAGACTCAGACAAGGTAGAAAATGCAGTATCCTAATTTCATCCTACCAAGGATCGAACTTACGACGGAGAACTTACGAGTTATGTACGCATAAATTGTGTGTATGTTTTTATCCAAAAACATAAATTACTTAATAGTGGAATAAATTGTCATTCCGTCCATAAATGTTGAATTGTATGTGAACGTGGAATGTTAAGGTCTCGGCTTCTTTCGTATCCGCGTTGAATAATTACTCCCTAAAGAGTTAGATAAAGAGTGCGTGCCCTGAAATCCTTATTGATCTTTACGTATATTGACCTCTTATTATAATATGTAGACATGCATCTCTAAGTTCTGTTTAGTAATTATTTATGAAATTATTACATTTATTACATTATTAAATTCCCCACAAAAAAAAAACAGGGTGACGACAAATATCTTGATATACATAACAGAAATTTCGGGTATGTCTTAACTACCTGAAGACGGATTTTAGCTCTGAATCATTCCTTAGGCCCACACACAGCAGTAAGATGCTTAAATATATTAGATTACTCTGGTCGTAATTGCAACATTGAGTTCGAGCCTCAAATGATATATTTACTTGAAAATAATCTTTGATATAACTTTTATTTAATCAAAATTTCTTTTCAGTCTACATTCTTTTTAATCGATATTCCTATGTTATTAAATAATTATGGGCTCTTTATAGAATTTTGTTCTTAGTAATAAAATCCGTGCAAAAGAGTTTGTGTATATTAATTGTATGTATAATTGATTTCTAGGCGGGCTCTTAGGCTAAGACGAATGTGTAAAGGAGGCTGGCCGAACACGTGCCGTGACTTTCGCACCTCCAACTTCGCCATTGTTCAGTAACAGTTCTGCAACACCTACATACTATAAACTATATATGGGAGATTATCAATACAGACTTTAAAACTAGACAATGGAGCTATGAATACACTTTCATATTTTTTGTGCTAATAATCACTCTTTTAGCTCGAAATATCTACATAGTACAGGAAAGTACATCCCTGAGATTTCCCTATATGAAACACAAAAATTGTTTCTACTTATGACCCTTATGGACTTGGAAACAATCGAAGCACTCCAAGCCGTTGTTATTAGAAAGGTATTAATGTTTATAGTCCACTAAACTCACTCACTCACTTACTCACAGTCATAAGGTGATCTTCTAAACCATTTTCAATTGACTTGTGACAGGGCCAAGTGACATTTTCGCAATGTGGGTGACGAATTTCCGAATTAGGCGATCGGCAACTAAATGAGCTAAACCACAGGTGATAGATAATTTACCAATAAATTTATTTGTTACAAATTTATTATACTTAAGGATATGGCATATTGGATGGGTGGTTGGCATGTTCGAATACAGACATGGGGTCCTAGGTTCGACTTCCGGGTCGGGCCAATTCAAAAATTAATATTGAGTTTTCTATTAAAGTTTTCCTAATATTCGCCCGAAGTTGGGTAATTGGCGGTGTGATCCACCCCCATGCCTCGGGGAGCACCTTATGCCGTCGGTCCTGCGCCTGATCTCTCTCCGATCGTGTCGGATTCCCGTCACATCGGAGTATGAGCGTGAAGGACTAGAGAGTGCACTTATGTACTATGCCTGCCAATCCGCAGTGGAACAGCGGGGTGGGTCTATGCT
Organism: Elymnias hypermnestra; assembly: GCA_015832385.1. Lineage (NCBI taxonomy): Eukaryota > Metazoa > Arthropoda > Insecta > Lepidoptera > Nymphalidae > Elymnias > Elymnias hypermnestra. The sequence continues at coordinate 4,895,587 of JACTOM010000070.1, forward strand.
CTAAAATTGAAATATTATACGAAATATCTATATTTAAAACAAAAGTTATTCTAATACTAAACTCGACAAGCGTGTTAAGTTATCACGATATCCTCAGGCTCAGTCATGAGCGCACGTGACCATTGCACTAGACTTAAGTGATGAGTGTTTATTAATAATATAGTTCTGATTGAGTAGTTTCCTACTCAAGTTTTGTCAAATTACTCAAAATTCATGTTTTCTTATCCTCGAAATAGGATAAGAAAACATGAATTCTTAAAACAATTTTTTCCCGTTGTTGGTTTTTCGTATTATTCCTTCAGGACTTTATATTTACTTAGTAAACTTATTTATATACTATATTTTGATAATAAAAATCGGTAGTTCAGTATTATTTTATATGAAAAAGCATAGACAAAAATTGTGAAAGTGCTATAGCATAATTTGTTTGTATATAGTAAGGTGTTTTTCTCAAAAGACCACGGTAATAAACTTAAAATGTTTTCATCTATATAATCACGTAATATATATCTTAATTATACATTCATTAATATGACAAACTAGGTTTCCTACAAATTAAACTGATATTTTTTTCCAAAGACATAAAGAACAAAATAAATTACTTCTGATAGGCCCAATTGTTGCACACACACGAAAAACAGTTAAAAAAAATTAAAACAAACATATTTCGACAGCATGTGAAAATAAATACACGATGCTCTTTTTTTTATTTAGTATTGTTTATAAGTACGTAAAAATTTAGCATAGGATATAAAGTTAAAGAAGGTAAGACAAAATATGGGTGGATTCTGATAGTTTATGGAAAAACACTACGTAAGTACAATATTGTTTCTAACTCGTGCCATACTCACCGCACAGGTACGTTGATTAGAGTTTCTAAGAAATTAAAGCCTTCATTAAGGTTGCACTTTCTAATAGCTGCTCTCTATATAAAATTAAAATATGTCGGTGTATTGTCTTTTATACAATATAACACTAGCTATTCCCTGCGGTGTCACCTATGTAGATCCTCATTTGGTGAGGTAAGGTAAATAGCAGCCCATTAACGTCCCACTGCTGGGCACAGGCATCCTCACTCATATGATAGAAGGTTATTTGAGCATAGACCCACCTCGCTGCCCCACTGCGGATTGGCAGGCGTAGTACACAGGTGCACTCTCTATTCCTTCACTCTCATAGTCCAATGTGATGATAATCCGACACGATCGGAGAGAGATCAGACGCAGGACCGACGATTTAACGTGCTCTCCGAGGCACGAGGGTGGTTCACACCACCAATTTTTTCCAAACTTCGGGCAAATACTGAGAAAATCTTAGAAGAAAACTCAATATCCCTTTGGAATTGGCCCGACCCGGGAATCGAACCCAGGACCTCATGTCTGTAGTCGAACATGCTAACCACAAGACCAATGAGGCAGTCTTTGGTGAGGACATGGAGAAGTTAACTCTTAGTGAGTTACTATGTTAAATTTGAAGTCAATTTCGAATTGTTTTAGATATCTCCTTTGTGAGTGAGTATAGTGGTATAACACCTTCACAATTTCGAAATCTATGACGGACACAGGTTGCCATAACTTTTTTGTGATTTTTATGTATAGATTGTTTTATCATTGACAACTATGTTACATCTGTCTCTCTTGACGATAAGCCATGCCGCTGTTGATATTAAACATTATTATTTGTGTACCTATTTTTCCTTTTTATTTAAGTCTATTGATCCATAAACTACAGAAATGGAGTATTTAAATCTCAAAAAAATGTATGAGAGCAGTATTTAATTTAAAACAAACCGATTCATGTAAAAAATATTTTGAAAAATGTAAAATACTTACTTGCCCCTGCGTATATATATTTGAAGTATTGGTATTCATTAAAACAAATGAGCAGCTATTTAACTACTGTGATGGCGAACACAGGAAAAATAAGCTTTACCATATAACGCACACGACGACCCTATTTTGGAATAGTATTTTTGGTATGGCCTGCCAATCCGCAGTGGAGCAGCGTGGTGGGTCTATGCTCTAAAAACCCTCGTTCCTCGGAGCGAGGAGGCCTGTGTTACTTACTTACTTTTACTTATGTTTGGTATGGCGCCTCAAATTTATAACAAGCTGCCATCGTCTTTAATAGACAGAAACATTGGTGTTACAAAATTATTTTGTAACACCAATGTTTTTTTTATTAAAAAAACATATTATTCAGCAAAAGAATATTTAACGGATACATTAATATAACTGACATATTGTATGTTTTAATTTAGACCTGTAATTATTATATCGTGTAATTTTGTAATTTAATTTTAATTGTATATTTGCATGCCATACTGTGGTGGATTGTTGCACTTACTTATTATAACACCTGAATTACGTACACAATCGGCAATAAATGATTTGATTTGATTTGAAACTAATACAAGCACTCTACGGCCGGTATGTATAAGAGTCAAGTATAAAATCATAATTTACACAGTATTTCAAAGATATATCATCTATAACTTTATTACATTGTGTACTGATGATATGTTTTAAGGGTCATGTTTTAATAGTTATATGATTTAAAAAAAAACTATGAAATAGTTTGACAAAAGGACTAACAATTATTATCAAAATATCATAAACGTCAAAATGTGTAAATTGCAAGTTGATTATTTGTATCCTCTACATACAAATAATCAACTATGCATGGATATTGAAACTCGGCTAAGCCGTGGCTTAATTTGATATTACTTTAATTCCCTTCACCTCTTTAGGTTTTAAATGTGCATACGAAAGTTTAATCTATCTTTATCCTCAAATTAATAAAACTGTTTCAAAGCTTTAGCCGTGAAAACATTACAAATAGTAATTACATATATAGAATAATTTTGTCACTAGTAAAAGATTTCCGTTAAGACTATATTTTGTGCACAAATTCTCTATTTTCTACGGTCACCCTTGTCTATATATCATCAATGGTTCAAAACCTGAAGAGATTATAAATTGTAACATTGTCATATCAAGAGTGGGTTAGGTAATTTATTGAAAGGTGAGCATTGAAATCACGTTTATTTGTGCGCACGCGCCGATGTGCCACGTTACAAATCATGCTTATCGGGCAAGCGCGACTTGCTCCATTGCCGCTTCGACTCCTAAATCTTCACGGATCAGATAGCCTACCTACTCATTGCTTCTTCTATTCTAAGGTATCTTAATATTGTCTTCGGAATTCTATACTGGCAGAGCATGTTATAAATGATTTTACTAATAAACAAGTATATGTGAAAAAAAAGTAAATTCCTAACCTTGCAAAATGTGGAACCAATTTCCAGCAGCAGTGTTCCCCCAAGACTTCCACATGCAAATGTTTAAGAGGCAATTGGACTCACACCTCCTCGGCCAGCAACGCATCGGCAGCTCCCCTAGCGCTGCAGGTGTCCATGGGCGGCGGTGATCACTTACCATCAGGTGACCCGCTAGCTCGTTTGTCTGTCATAATTATAAAAATAAAAAAAACCAAAGATGGCGCTACAAAATTTTTCGCAAATGCGATATTGGTAATAGCTGTATTAAGTGTCATCTGCTATTAGTTTAAAAGAGTATTTGAACTTGAAAAATGAATAAAACAGTATTTTATTAACCATTGAACATTGTAACAAAATATTTACATGGAGTGTAAAGCAGCAAAAGTAATAAATAAATAAAGCCTTAATCGCTGGAGATTAAATACATGGGGTGTTAAATGACTCATCGCTATATCTCTGGAACCATAAGGCGTAGAGACTTGAAATTTTTTAGGAATATTCCTTTTGCCCAGTAGATGTCAGCTAAGAACGGATTTACGAAATTCCACCCGCACGGGGGGTTGTGGGGGTGATAACTATTGACTCATCACGAAAACTCTGGAACCGTAAGGCGTAGAGACTTGAAATTTGATAGTAATATTCCTTTTGCCGTGTAGAGGTGATGTTCCTTATTAGTAAAACAATTTGCCTAAATTAATGAAATTGCTACCCAAAAAACATTCCACGCAGACGAAGTCGCGGATTCAGCTAGTACATTATATTTTTGTTGCTTTATTACATATTTCAATGATCAATAAAATTGGTGTAACAGTCGTTAAGTTATACGAGTATATCGTATAACTTTGATTTAGATATACCAATATTGTAAGAAAGCAAGATGGGAGTTATATAAAATGTTATATGTAATATGTTACCATTATGCGTGAGTTCCAATTGGTATGACATATCGGCGATGAATCTCGAATAGGAGTATCAGTAATCGCAATGCAAATAGGAACAGAATTAATTAATTAGAAATGCATTAGATTGGACGTGGTGGACGTAGCGCACGCGCTAGCCGCCGGCGGTGGTCGGCGAGACCAATCCAGCGCCACACGTGCTCTCAACAACTTCACTGGCTCTTTCTAATTAGCACTCGTGTAGGCAGTTGTGGGTATTCACTGTCCGATACTCGTCTGTTATCTATACATCACCAGCACCTTCCGCGTCCACTTTTAACTAACGATTGTTTTAATTAAAAGTATCTAATGATAACATTTGTTATTACAAACTAAATAATGTGTTGTTAGCAGGTAATTGTTATAAATCGATCAACACAATAATTGCTCGAGTCATTTATAAGAAGTGGTATTACAAAAGATTTCGCATAAGTTATATATAACGTACATAATAATTATGAAAAAAATTACGATTTTCATCGAATCTAATAAAGTTTCAATTTGAACTATAATTCTTATACGATATTGTTCATCGTGTCAACAAATTCCATTAAATTAGTATTTTGTAGGTTTTTCAAGTGTAACTTCTTTAGTGTAACCGCGTGTAGCGTCACGAAGATGTGCAGCATTTTTTATGCTTGTTCGTTTGTAGATTAGGTAGTTGTATTATTTACAATAACGTGTGGCAATTTAATTTGTTATTTGTCATTTAGTAATTTAATATACTATTTTTCATAAAATAAAAATTTTCATGAGTTTTCTTTTCTCAATTTTAAATTTCAAAAACAAAATTGTTTTAATAATTTCCAATACTGACAAAAAATACGTCATTTTTTTATAAAGTTCGTCATTTGAATTTCCATAAATTATTTGTATTAATTTGCGACACTTTTAATATTTTAACGACAATAAAATTCCTAACATATCTTCCTTTTTCCCTTTCTGTAAATTTGAGAAATCGTAAGTTTAATATTTATATTAAAATAAACAAGACTTAAAAATTAGTTTGCCAAAGAAGTTTCACTTCTGACATGTGTACTTTGTACGCACGTACTTTTAATTAACTTACATTTGTCCTATTTTTGTAATCAATTTGTATACATATTTAAGAGCTGATGTCCACATAACTCCGGACGCCATTTTTTATAAAATAAAACTGGCCTATATTACTCTTTATTAAACTCATATGTACCAGTAAAAATCCGGTCAAAATCGGTCCAAATGTTTCAGACATTAGCGGGAACAAACAAAACAACAAAATCAGACAAAAATTATAAAAAAATAATTTGTTGATATAAGTACCGGACATACCTTTATATGCATTTAGTGAAAAGATTTTAATTTGAAATTACAACCATGCATTTCGATTTTTTTTTTGTTTAGATGGTAAAATAACAGTTGTGTTTTAGTAAATACTAGTACACCTAGTTTGTGAAGGCAACAACGTTTTTACAGATAATATCTAAATCTAAGCATTTCGATTAAAAGTGTTATTCAATGCGAAGGTATCTTAACTTTGAGAAACGTGCACTTGCTTGACAGGGTTAGAGGTTAATACAGAATCGATTGTTATCTTATTGGACCACTTTCGTAGTATTGAATGACATTATGGCATTGCTGTTGACTTTTGGGCTAAAAAAATGTCTGTTTGTTCATTCTTTGATATTGTTTTGTCGTCGATAAGTTTACACGTCTTTTAGTTATGTATTTCTTTAATTTTAAACGCGAGTATGTTATAATGATCTTGTATTACGGTCTCGCTGGTGTAATAGCACAGGTACTAGCTTGGCTAGCACAGGTTCTGGGTTTGAAAAATTTTGAAACCCTGCCGCCATGCATAAAAATCGTGTTTGCGGTACATTGCTGCGTAGAAACCATAACATGTAAGTTATATCTTACCAGTTTAGCACGCTTCAATTTTAAACAAAAAGGAATAGAATAAGTGTATTAATATATCGCTCTTAGAAATCTCATATAAATGCTACTAGAAACCTTATGATTCAGATTTAACAGCTCGTTGATAGAAAAAACTTTGCGGCAACACAATTTTGGAAATATGAATTTCTACCGTTTACTTGTAATACATATAAACATTGACCACAGCTCAAATACACGGAAACTCCTAAGCTACGATTAAGCGAGGCTAAACTCGCCTACTGGTCAATATCGTCGCTTCTACCGATGGACGTCCACTGCTGGATATAAGTCTCACGTAATGACGTCCACAAGGCCCGATCTCGCGCCGTCTGGCTACCGGCGACCCTCTTTATATCATCGGTCCACCTTGTGGGGGGTCGGCCTACACTGCGGCGTCCGATGCGGGGTCGCCACTCCAGCACCTTCAGCCTCCAACGTTCATCGGTCCTTCGGACAATATGCCCCGCCCTTTGCCACTTCAGGTTCGCGATTCGTAGAACTATGTCGGTGACTTTGGTTCTACTACGGATCTCTTAATTTCTAATTCGATCACGTAGAGAAACTTCGAGCATAGCCCATAGTAAGCGACCACGTCTCAGAACCGTAGGTCATCACTGGCAACACGCACTGTTCGAAGACTTTGGTCTTCAGGCACTGAGGATTATCGGACGAAAATATCTGGCGTAGTTTCCCGAACGCTGCCCAGCCGAGTTGGGTTCGGCGCTTGACCTCATTCTCGAAATTGGACTTACCTAGCTGGACTATATGTCCCAGGTATGTGGACTCGTGGACTGGTCAATATAATATACATATATATATATATATATATATATATATATAACGTCATATTCTAAAATGCCTTTATTACTTTTCCCAAGAAACAATCGAGCCTTCCGGATCTGCCTATCCCTTCGGAGGAGTTTATGCGCTCCCTACTCCTCCTAGTGATCGCAACAATCATAACGAATTATACAACAGTCGTAATAATTATTAAAATATATAATAGTTTATTGAAAACTCTTACTCTGTAAGAAGTAAATCACTGTACACATTTACATTTTCATGATAAATTGGAAGATCATGCATCCCTCCTTCGTCATATATAAATACAAAATTTCACTGAAATCCATTGATTTTTTTCGGAGAAGAACGTGTGCGAATATCATGTCATGGAATTTCTGTATTAAAAAATATAGGCACCATTCATAGTACAAATTGTCCATATTATTTTTTCTTATACAATGGGCGTACAACAAACTTGGGAAACTTTCCGCAGTCAATATGGCATCATTGAAAAAACAATTGTGAAAATTGAAAAGAAGACTTTCTCTGTACTTTGTATGCTTGATCTTTAATGTAGAAAGACTACAAATTTGAAATTTTAGCCCACAAAACGTAACCAAGTTGTATGTACGTAATGATAAGATATTATTTGAAGCGTTAATTTTCTACAAATTTTTATGATATCTGTTTCTTTTGCAAAACTTGCATATTTTTTTGTAGTTGCGCCATCGTGCAAATTAAAAACTCTTTGTTGTCAGATAAAAGTCAAAGGCGAATTTTTATCGGAGCTAAGCAATCGCAATTGCCACCGAAGAATAGAGATTAGTATCTTGGGATATGTTTAGAGATGTCAGGATTGTAGTATCAACGTTGACCTATAGACGTATTATAGTTCTAATTTCGTTACACTTTGACTTTGAGGTTGTTATTATATTATATTAAACATAATAACCATTAATATTAAAAAAATAGGTAACCATGACTCGTCTACTATCATTGTCAAACTTAGAATTCCGTAAAAACTTCGGAATGCTAATCGTCTATACTATTATGTCGTCTTCAGTGGGGTGCCCATATTAAGACAAGCGAGTAAACTTAGGTCCGCTGCATTCGCTGTTAGAAGAGTTAGACAACATACTGATGTTGAAACTGCCAAAATGTTATATTTGGCTTATTTTCATAGCATTATGTCTTATGGCATACTGTTATGGGGTAAGTCGGCGGACATTGAAGCGAGACTTATTTTACCAAAAAGAGCAATACGAGCCATATACCAATAAAGATCTCATGCTTCTCTAAGAGATCAATTTAAAGAAACGCCAACTCTCACAGTACCGTCGCAATATATTTTAAATAATATCTTATATATCCGTCGGAATATTCACTTATGCAGCAAAAAAAATTAAATACACAATTTTAATACTAGAAATAAAAACAAATTTGTAATTCCATATTTTAGAGCGAAGAACTCAGAAATAATTTGTAGGGTTGAGAATACGCATTTTTAATAAGGTACCGAAATCAGTTTTGGATTTGCCTCCGCATAGTGAGAAGAAATATGTCAAAAACATACTTATACAGAAGGCATATTATAACGGGCAGACTACTGACTAGTTCTTTTTAAGCCTACTTGAATAAAGAATATTTTGATTGATTTTATTACTATGGCATAAGCTTGCAAAAATCACATATTTTTTTCGAATTTCAGCTTTCTTAAACCAAAAGGTAAAGGTAAGTAGTAGCCCATTAATGTACCACTACTGGGTACAGGCCTCCTCACTCATAGGAGAGAGGGTTTTAAGAGCATAGACTCATCACGGTGCTCCAGTGCGTTTGGCAGGCATAGTACACTAGTGCACTCTCTATTCCTTCACTCTCATAGTCCGATGTGACGGGAATCCGACAAGACCGGAGAGAGATCAGGCGCAGGACCGACGACTTAACGTGCTCTCCGAGGCATGGGGGTGGATCACAACGCCAACTTCCCAACTTCGGGCAAATATTGAGAAAATCTTAATAGAAAATTCAATATTGATATTTGAATTGGCCCGACCCGGGACTCGAAACCAGGACCTCATGTCTGTAGTCGAACATGCTAACCACTAGACCAATGAGGCGGTTACTCCAACTCCATTAAACCATCTCGATTTTAATTGAAAAATTTAGGATTAAAGTAGGTCAAGTTATTGACTACAACGACAGCTATTTGCCAGAAAAATTCTTATTAAAATCCATCCCTCCAATTAAGACTTCACAAATTGCCCCATGCAAGCGTTTACTTCTCAGGCAGAGGTGACTTTAAATATGGTGCATGGTGTGTGCTTTAAAAGGGCGCTGTGGTACTAGGGGATATTGGTCGCGGCACTTTCATAGAACCAGCGCTTACTAAAGGGCGCTAAAGTAATGATTGTACGTGGACTAGACGCGGCTCTTCTCTCTCTTAGACGTCCTAAAAAATTTCAATTCCTACGCCGTCTACGAAAGTTTAAAAATTGTATAAAAAGAAATCTTTAACCCTTTTATACGAGCTTTCAATAGATGGCGCTGGAATGGTTATCACAAAATAAATTTATTTAATGAATTATTGTTTGCAAAGGCTGTATTAAAATCAAGTGCCATGCGAAAGTCTTTAAAATGTATTCGAAATGGAGTCGATAAATAAGAACGCAATTTATTACCGCTTGAAAATTTGAACAAGATATAAATACTGTGAATGTTAACTACCAAAATATTAACTAACGATTCATTTTAGTTAGTCTACGTGCGAAATAGTGAGACATTGTATATAGCTAAAAAGTATTGTAATTTCTTTACAAATTCGCATTATTATCTAGGATTTTTTACTTAGACTCATCTAAAATTTAAATCTTTTTAAGAAAAGAAAATCACTTTTGAAATAAGAGAATAATTTAGAACAATAATTTAATGAAAAGAAAGTTAAAAGTGCGTGCGTAAAAGAACATATCAGAAGTGAAACTGCTTTCGCTAACTAATTTTTAAGTCTTGTTTATATTTATACAAATCTAAAACTTTAGATTTCCGAGAAGGGAGGGAAAAGGAAGAAATGTTAGGAATTAAATAAATTTAATTGTCATTGAAATATAAGCAGTGTCGTAAATAAATTAATGCAAATAATTTATTGAAATTTCAAATGACTAATTGTAAATAAAAATGCCACGTGTTTTTTGTCTATATTAGAAATCAATGATAAAATTTTGTTTTTGAATTAAAAATTTGGAAAAGAGAATTTATGAGATATTTTATGAAAAATAGTATATTAAATTATTAAAAGACGAGTGGCAAATAAAAATTTGATATCAGTATCATATAAGGGTATGATACTGATATCAAACCTTAATTTTTTTTATGTTCCGCTTTATATGCCGGTGTGTATTTATTAAGGTAAGTAGCAGCCCCATAACGTCCCACTGCTGGGCAAAGGCCTCCTCATTCATATGAGAGAGCATAGACCCACCACGCTGCTCCGCTGCAGATTGGCAGGCATAGTAGACAAGTGTACTCTCTATTTATTCACTCTCGTAGTAAGACGTGACGGCAATCCGACACGGAGAGAGATCAGGCGCAGGACAAACGGCTTAACGTGCTCTCCGCGGCACGGGGGTGGATCACACTGCCAAATTTTTCCCAACTTCGGGCAAATATTGAGAAAATCTTAATAGAAAACTCAATATCGATTTCGAATTAGCCCGACCCGGGACTCGAACATGCTAACCACTAGACCATTATGTATATATATTTAAGTAAAAATACTTGTATATTTAGATATCAGTTTTCAAGCAAAAACGGAAGAGCAAATTTGCCGAAATTTGGTAAACAGATAAATAATGACCTGGGCCCTTAGACAACGTCACTTTCGTTGATTGGTGTCGCTTAAGAATGGAAGGGCATGACGTTTTTCGATAAGTTTCTATATGAAACGTTATTCCCATACATTTTTAAGCGTTAACAATCTTCGAAAGTGACGTTGTCTACGGGCCCTGGGCAATCACTTAATGTAATGTTTGTCCCAGTAAATAATATTGGCCCAAAGACTGTTCGTTATTCGGGTATAAAGATCGTTATATGGGTGGCGGGTCATGTCGTCATATAGGCACTATAACAGCAGAGATGTTGTTATGCGTTTAACATAGATGGTGTTAGTAAGAGGCGAAGTGGCGAACAGAAGAATAGTAATTTAAATCGAAGTAAACAATTTTTATTGAAAGTTTAATTTTGAAGGGTTTGAAATATATTAAAACAAAAATAATTATTTTATATTATTTTATATTTTCTGCTTATAGAGGTAACAGAAAGGAACGCATATCGGCAACGCTTTTATAATTTACAGCCTCAATGAATAGGTATGTGTTTATAAATCTTAATAAATAATAAAAATATTACTACAAATGTTATAATTTCTTCACGAATATATTAATCATCTATAATTAAGGCACTTTGTACATGGCTTAGTGTATTAAATGTCTATGTATATAAAAGTGTATGACACTCGGCAAATGCCACTTGACTAGCGATGCCGCAAAGAGTGCGACTAAACAAATATCTACAAATTACTTATACTAAATTAAACTTACATAGCTTAGTATATACATTGGTCTCTTCTAATACGCATATCTAATAACAACTAATTAATACAGTCACACAAAACGGTAGTTCTTAAGAAATTATACATGAATAATTTATTTTAAAATAGTCGGGCATTGTTTAAAATAGTGAGTGTTATCTGTTCAACTTATTCTAATTAATTCGAGATCGAGGATATTATGGTATTCAGTCTATCAATAGGCATGAACAGTGGCGTGAGGGGAAAGTTGCTGATGCGCATGAGACGCTGAAAGTGCTTCAGACCGATATTCATAAGGAGACGTACCAGGAGCACCGCAACCGCCCTCTAAGTGCTTGCTTAACAATGACATACGCGAAAATGTTTTGCCACAGCCTGTGCAAGAATATTTCTTCACGTCGGAGTGTGTTTGCAGATGAGCACGAAGGTTTGACCTGTCAGCGAATGCCCGCCGACAGTGGTGGCAAGAAAATGGTTTCTCGCCGGTGTGCGTACGAATGTGTCCTTGCAACAACCATGGCCGCGAGAAAGCTTTTCCACACAGGTGACATTTGCATGGCAATGTATGTGTTCTAATGTGCATCTTGAGCGCACCGAGTGATGTGTATACTTTCGCACAATATTTACAGCTGAATGATTTTCTGGCAAGACTTCCTTCAGCGGCAGCGCAATGGTATTGTTGGTGTTTGGAAAGCCCAGAATATGTAGAATATGATTTTGCACAATCGGGGCACTGATAGCGAGGACGACGAGGAGCAGATACAGACACACCGGAATCCGAGGAGACTGAGCCCGGCGAGCGCAAATCTTCGGGACAAGGAGGTGGTGAACAAGAGGAGGGAGGAGAGGCGGGTGAGTATCGGGTGTAAAGTTGTGGATGTGCCGGGGGTGACAGGGCAGGCGCTGCTGGGTAAAGTTCTTCCAGGGGGTACGCGGGGTAGAGTGTGGGTAAATACGCGTATTGTGGTGTTGGCCTTGGAAGCTCAGTAGCCATAGGCTCTAATCTCGCTCTACATGCAGCAAGGTATTCTAGATGCTGCTGAGACCACTCTTTCGGTTCAACTTTAACAGCCGCTGTAGCACCAGGTGACATGGCTTTGTTTGGATAGTTTCCAGTTTTTGATAGATCTTCAGGCTTCGTACTTAAATTTTGCGGTTCGTCGTTTTCTGTATCGCCTGTTAACAATAATAAAAAAAAGTTAATAAAAATAACCAAAATAAATAAATTTGTTTTTAGGTATATTTTATAATTAATTTATCAGTTAAATATCACCAGTTAGTTTGACTATTCAAATATTAATAGAAATATAAAATTCAAAATTAAACTATCCAGATCTTCTATTTAAATATCTTTATCTAAAATAGAACTTACAATTATAATCGTAATAAAGTCGTGTAGCCATGTGGGCGGGATGAGGCGGCGTTGTGGGCGGTGTCGCCGGCCGCTCCTCCCGGACTAAAACTGGCCGCTTCTTCAGCGGACAGTGCGCATACTTCTTCGTCATCAGCGCACGAGCAGCCTGCGAGTCTTCCACTAACATCTTGCACTTTTATCACAATCACTTAACTCAAAAGGTTCAACTGAAAATTTGATATACAATCACAAGTTCACTATAATTTTATAAAAACAGTCCATCAGTCACGATGCTCGTATCGAAGTCGTAATAACAAATTTCTTGTTCGGGGCGCAAAGACATACGTGTACACTCGTCAACGTCCGGAACTCGAAGTGGTGCGGTGAGGGAAGAGCGCGCCTTATATGCGATCCCCGTCAGGTCGGGCCAGGTGGCGACGGGTAGGCTGTGCACGTGCGCAGTGCCCAATCGGCGGAGGGCGCGGGGCTGGCCAATGGGGCGAGGCGCGGCGCGGGGCGGCGGCACCTGCGCCTCCGCACCCGGCCGCATCGCTCTCGGTGCAATATGCCCAGCTTCAGCACCGTTCCGGTTCAAACCGTCCTCGTCTTCGCCGCCGATCTAATTTTTTGCACAAGTCTTGGGGTTAAACACCTTTGAACCGAGCCATACGTCTTTGTGAAACGGTCCCGTCAGAATAATAATAATAGCGACCGAACCGTCTGGACGAGCTGGCTTATTAATAATAAGAGCTGTACGTTCCGATTGCTGATATAAAGATTCAACAATATATTTACGAACTGAATCGGATGCAATTTGCGCCAAAAGCATTTTAAATTTTTGCATTTATATTTTTCTCTTATATTGAGAAACCGAGAGATATACAGCAATAAATTCTTTTTTGGCGTTAAGTAAACAATGAACTCATATAAAAAGAGGTTCAAATTATGTCATGTGGTCTATTACGACCTAGTTAGCTAAAATGGACTGATATATGAGACAATGATGACACATTAGTAATAATATAATAACATGACGTTGGACAGTCTTGATAGACCTTGCCCTCCATTAGTAACGCATCTTTCCTTTCTTGTTAGGTAAGGCCTTAAATTGTTACTTTCTGTGATCACGCTTACTAACACGGGGTAGGTATAATTAAGACTTCATTTAATGTAAATACAAATGATAAATAAGTATGATGTATAATGGCCTGATATAATTTATGTATAGATAAAATTGCTTATGGCTTAGCTAAAGATATTGGAAAATACATATAAGGTAAAAACGGTATTTTTTGAACATTATATTTTTTCACATATAAGTCAGTAAGTATAAGTTTATAAAGTCAATAACAAAAACCCTCGCTCCGCGGAGTGAGGAGGCTTGTGCCCAGCAGTGGGACGTTAATGGGCTTTAACTTACTTTTACTTTTTTAAGTCAATAAGTGCTACACTCATATATTAGACATTGATAAGTTTAAAATTTAATTAATTATTAAGTACATTTTCATTTTATTATCAACCAACCTACGAGTATATAACCTTAACGAATTCGAAAATACAAAGTCCTAAATTTACCCTGTTAGGATACATACCTGCGAGGGAAGTTATCATTATGCAAGCTAGGCTATCTTAACTTACACAATTATAGTAAGTTTTTGCATATATACAAAGGACATTCAAATGTATGCTCTGTTTAGGCAAGCGGAGGCCACTAAATATAACACGGTGCGAAACAGATTTTAAGATAAGAACACCCATGGAAGATATATATTTTTTCAAAGGGCCTCCTTGAAATTCTTGTTTACGTTTCAACGCAGTTATACCGACGATCGACAAGTGCTTCATAATAAATAAGCTCATTTAGCATTTTTATTGACGTTTTGTATTACACATGGACGTGTCACTTGACGGTCATGCATTGCATTCTTTATTTATGATATATATACCTATACTTAATTTGTTGGAATACTTGAACTCGTACATGAACGGGGATAGATTTTTCCTAAATTTTTTCCCGGCCATAAATTAACTTATACTACTATATTCCTCTTTAAAAGGACTAGTGGTCGCCCAGGATTCGACAAGTCTCCGGGACACCATATTTGATTGCGCAAGCGAGCCGCTGATGTCCCACATTACGATGATGTGGGACCGCTGGGTTTTAGTGGGTATTCTGTCTCATCAGTGAGTCCCACACTCCCGACTCTTACTAAGTCGGGGTGCGTAAATGCATTTCCCAGCGAAAAAAAAAAAAAAAGGGGTTGACAAGTCTACACTGTTAATTAACCTATATTTTTTATTTTAACTGCCTCATTGGTCTAGTGGTTAGCATGTTCGACTACATACATGAGGTCCAGGGTTCCAGTCCCGGGTCGGGCCAAATCAAAAATAAATATTGAGTTTTCTATTAAGATTTTCTCAATATATGCCCGAAGTTGGGAAGTTGGCAGTGTGAACCACCCCCGTGCCTCGGAGAGCACGTTAAGCCGTCGGTCCCGCGCCTGATCTCTCTCCGGTCGTGTCGGATTCCCGTCACATCGGACTATGAGAGTGAAGGAATAGAGAGTGCACTTTTGTACTATGCCTGCCAATCCGCANAGAAGGCCTATACCTAGTTGTGGGACGTTAATGGGCTGCTACTTACGTTATTTTGATTATTTTTACTTTAAACAGTCCAATGAATGTTCATTGGACCTTGGATGTACCTACATATTTCGATATTTTAATTTAATGTATTCTTTATGAATAAATAAAAAAAATATCATTGTGCACTCTTCTATATAAACTCCGCTATAAGTTTGGAAAATTTAATATTTTCCGCGCAATTTTTGTAAAAGATGACATTTTTGCTTAACGTAATATATAGATATATTACGTTAAGCAAAAATGAGTAAAAAAAGAATTATATAGGTTCTCAAAGTTTCCTTGAGCTCTGACACAGCTCTGAAGAAATATAAAGATATACTTAATAGTGGGTGAGCTCAAATTTAGGTATTTTTAAATTAACCAACTTCATATAAAGCTGGCCGTTCTGAAGTTTTGTAACTGTAATCATAAAATAAGAAACAGGGGGCTTCTTTATCAGCAACATCAATACGAATGTATCATATTCATGATGCCCTACGAACTACGTACATACTCGTGTAATAATAATTTGTTGTACTAACCGGAAGCTCTGAGAACCCGTTTGTAAAAAGATTTCCTTGTACTAGTATCAAATCAAACAACAACCGTCCACAACCCCTTCGGAACACGGAAGTACAACGTCCACGTATAAGTCTTTTGTTGATGCATACAGCGACCAGTGTTAATTCCCACAGATCGCACTGTTCCCTGGTTAATTTAGGTATTCCCACCGAACAAGTTTCTCCTGTTGTTACTGTAGATGCAGGCTTAACAAGTTCAATTACTAAAATAGACACAAAGATGTGTATTTCTTAAATGTCATGTATATTATAAAAATATATAAATATTATGTTTTCTCTCCTTTCTTTAACAGTTTCCCTAACTCCAGGGTTTAGTGATAATACCGCCTAATTGCACACTAAAAATACCTAATACTGAATAATTGTACATGCAGTTAAAAATTCATCTTCTTTGGATGTAGAAAGTACCAGAATAGTTTACTTCACTTACTTTCACAGCAATAAGCCACATGGTTCTACTTTGTGGTATTGCTGCTAATATAGAAAAGGGCTGTTAGTGTTATTTACGATAAGGACCCAAGAGAGTCGCTAAGGGAAAAATTTAGAGCTGTGTGTACAATGACAGTTAACTGTGTATAAATATTCATAAACAAGTTGTACGTGCATAGGAATATTGCCAATTTAAAGAAAAAGGGCGATTGGACCTCATATCACTTAAGAAATAAAAATAAAATGAGTTCAATTTTTAGCAGGTTACATAATGCTGATAATTCATGCAGGGGTATACGTTTCTATAACAACTGCCAAGAAGAATATCAAGAGATGTCACTCATTAAGTATAGATCTTTTGTTGGATTACGAATTTGAATATACTAAATCTATATTTCTTTAGGAGTATTTGGACTACATAAGTGGCTTCATAGTTTTAAATGTGTAAAAAATTAAATTAGTTGAATAACCGTGGACAGTTATGCTAACGTTAATATAGAAATAGATATATAATATCATGTAAATCTATAAGCGATCTAGATTGTTTAAGACAGGGATCGTCAATCGCGAGGTTCATGCGGCTCTTTTGATGTAAAGGTGTGCCTCTTCTATAGCATAGCAAAGTCCAGAGCAAACTCCATGAGTTTGGGGCGTTAACCATAATATGGAAATTACTATGTATGAAAAGTAATTACAGGAACATGTCTTTTAAGTCGCTTTTTATGATCTTGGATATTTTGTTAATGTTAAGCACTTTCGTCTGAAAACGTTGACGACCCCTAGTTTAGGGCAAAGTGGAATGTTAACCATGGTTATAGTTATCTCCAATGTTATAAAGGACAATATATACAACGTTATTTAACTGAAAACTTACAATACAATAGCAAAAAGGGTATAGTGCTTATACTTATATATTAGCCGTTATATTTAGTGGTGCCGTAAATACCGGTGCTTTTTTGACTATTTTGTGAGATGAGTTAATATTGCGATGCAGATAATCATGATGACAAGAACTTAATGTTGTGAAATTACACAATGACTCAGTGTACAAATGTGTCAAGGAACCGACGTGCACTTCGTTTGCTGGATTTATGCACATCTGTGACTAATCGATTTGATTGGCGGTCACTTATAATATTATAATCAAAACCAAAGAGTATCATTTAGTAACCATCTCTTTATTGTCACGTTATTACATATACAATGCATCACGATAATAAAAACAAATCAATTTGCTTTATTGACATATTTTCATTGTCGGTCATTACCTAAATATGCACAGGCGTTATGAATGAACACTTATAGATAATTTGGCCTGGGAAACGTAAACAATTCATTGGAAGATGATTAAATGTAAACAAATAAAGGTAGTTAGTATTGTAATGAATGACATCTATGATAGGTGTATTTATTTATTAAGTAAACAATCTGACAAATATTTGTTTATTTAATTACATTATGTATATACTTTGATTCTCATGAAGATGTAAATAGTTCAGTTAGATGCGGACAGACAAAATTAAAAACAGTTTTGTAGATAATAATATATTAATGTAATGGAGAACTTTATACAGAGGTGGTAATAATGGCAAAAACATAGATAGCGTGAATTATTTTTTACTATATGGAAATGTGCCTATTTTATAAGAATTTCCGTATGAAACACAAGTTCGTATAGCTAAATATATATTATAAACACGTTTAAAAAGTGAAACTAATTATTATCATATTCCCGCGTAAGGTGTCACGCGCGGAATTCGCATCCAATGGGAATTTAGGAATATTTGTACGTATTGTGCGTTTACATCGCGAAGGAATTTGTATGATGAATTTCAATCAATCGGCCAAATAGTTTTGAAGATCTCCTCGGACAAAATGGACCCAATAATTCAGAGATCAATGAAATCGGATTAGACATTTTTAAGTAACAAACTTGTAACTAAACCGACTTTATTTTATACATGTATGTATACCGTTTTGCCTATTACTAATAAAAAATTAAAAACAAGAATATATACTTTGAAATCTACTAATGGGATTTGCAATCTAAGCAAAAATATAGTTACAAAGTTCGGCTGCAGACACGCTCAAGTTAAAATGTCGTATATAAATTAAATAAATAATTAGTTTACAAGTATATTAATCGTTGTAAATCGTTAATAAATTAGCGTAATAATGATTTTTATGAATCAATTAAAAGTGCGTGCGTACAAAGTACATGTCAGAAGTGAAACTTCTTTGGCAATCAAATTTTTAAGTCTTTAAATTTATACTAATCTAAATTTAGATATCCGAGACTTAGATGGAGGGAAAAAGGAAGATATGTTAGGAATTAAATGAATTCAATTGTCATTAAAATATTAAAAGTTTCAAAAATTAATATAAATAATTTATTGAAATCTCAAATGACGAATTATACATAAAAATGTTTTTTGTCAATATTATAAAATATTTATGAAAATTTGTTTTTAATTTAAAATTGTTTTATGATATGTAAAATTATTAAATGTCGACTGGCATATTAAAATGCTACATGTTATTTGTAAATATTAAAACTATAAAATATCCTAACCTTTAAACGAATTATTACCGATATATTACCCTTAACTATGACAAAACTGAAGACTTATTTAAGTCCGCTGTATGATTTTATCACCACAATTTACACACACACACACACACGCGCACACACACAAGCGCACACACACACACACACACACACTAACAGAGAGAGAGAGAGAGAGAGAGACCCACACGTACATATGCATGCCAATAGTCTTAAATATTGTGTTATTCATTTCAAATAGAATGTACATATATCGCAGAGAAGAGCGTTGATCACTGCAACACAGTTTAAACTTCTGCAGGATCATCGTTCCCATTTGTTTTTATTGCACATTGTGAGATGATCCGAATAAAACAAATTTTCAATTTTCAATATTCTTCAATATAATTAACATAAAAACGCTGCACAACTTTTCATCCGTAAAAAATGTATCCTGAAGAAAGAAGTTTGACCTCAAAAATGTATTTTACGAGATGTTCACTCTATTATTAAGCGTGCGATAGATATGATAATAAAATGTAAATGTAATGTCGTGTTTTATTTGGAATGGTAATGAGGAGGCGTTGATTGGTGTCAACTGGAACGTGTGCGGAGAGTCGCGGGGCGCGGGAAGCGAGCGGCGGCTGCGTCGGCTGCGTCGGCTGCGACGGCCAGGTGCTAGAGCGCGGGGGCCGGGCGCGTGCGTAACGGTCGCGGCACGAGCTGCGCCGGTGAGGGGACGCGACGTGCGCGGTGCACTATGGCGGAAATAGCGATGGACAGGGGCGCCGCGGGCAGGTGGTGCCATACCAGCTCTCAATGTCACACAATTGGCGGTTAATGCCGAGCACACATTACCCGATGTGAATAAAATCACTGTTGCGCCGTACATATTCAATTGGGTACCTATCCACTTTCAAATGTACGAGTATGATACCATAGTTTTACACGCTGATAGAGTTAGAGAATTTAATTATTACTTATATTGAGATCTAGTAATCAGCTTGTTCGGATACAGATTCTATCATTCCGGGTTCGTGAGCCAGGTCGAGCCTATTCGAATATCGAAGTTGGGTTTACTGTTGAGATATTTTCAGTTGGGGAATTAGAAGTATGCTCCACTCGTGTGCCACATTGGTAGATTGCAAGTGTTTGCGCGTACACTAGTGCATTGTTATATATACTGCATAAATTGTTGATCTCTACAATCGATTGATTGTCTTAGCCGTAATTCTGTAAGGAGAAGTTTTGTAAGTAAGTAGCAGCTTATTAACGTCCTACAATTGGACTCCTCAATCATATGAGAGAGAGGTTTTAAACCTAACACCCTTCACACTACGCCAATACGTGTTGGTAGGTATCACAAACTTCAGAATTGCTCGCTGGATTACAATTTTTTTGGTGGTGGTTTCCTTCACCAATGCGCCATCATAAATAAAACAAAGTCGCTATTCCTTTAAATAGCGAAAATTACCGTTATTTATAGGAATTAGGTAAACTATATCATCGTTATATATTTATATTATAGATATATTGTATTTTAAAGATAATTTGGTTGATCGAAGACTAAGCAGGTTTATTGCTTCGTCTTTTCTTTTAACCTTTAGTTTTGGGGATAGTATGCGACACTAGTATATGAATGGAATCGTAATTACTAGTGTCTAAAACCTGTGATAAAAATATGTAAAGGAACAATATTTTAATATTGTATAACACCTCTAGATATAGAGTTGCGATCATGGAAGGTCTGCCAGAAAAATGAGAGCAGTTTACAAGCCTGACGAAGTCGTGGGAAATATTACTTTCAAACTGACAACTATAACACGTTAAAGCAACAATGCTGTTAAAGGAGAGCTTTGGAATAGACTTTAACGCAGGAATCCTATAACCCTGCTAATCCCGCATTCCTGGTCCCCAGCAAAAATAGTCTTCACTTAAAACCCTGCTTAAAGAAAATAAGAGAAGCGATGGTAAAGTACGGTAAAATATCATAATGTATGTGTTATAATCAGAAGACGTGTTTTCTAATCCAAATATCATGTAGGTCTTTGTAGTTATCATTCTAGGCCTTACTTTTTAGTATAATATAATTCTTTCATGTATATTCTTCAAAAAGTTTTTTAAAATGCTTATTTTTGTGTATTTTTCTTAGACATTAAGTACTTAATATATCTTTAGATGTAAAAATTACCTGCTTTTCCCCGCGGTATCAACCGCGTAGTTTCCGTTCTTATGGGAACAGTGGAAAATTTGTACGTAGGAACTTATTCGTGAATTTTTCCTATAGTTTAATAATAATTCTGCTATTCAGGACAGGATAGAATCCAGCAAATTTTTAGGCCAGGAAAATACTGTAAAACTACCTTTCACTTTAAAATGTCTACGTAATACAGGATCTTATAAAAATATAAGTAACATTTTATGGAAACATAGCAAAGAGGAACCATGTTATAATTAAATAAGATGAGAAAAAAAGCATAAAAATTTATATTATTTTATTCACTGTCATGTCGGTACAGATTGCAAGCTTGCACACCTGAGCTTTACCTACATCATTGTTGTTGTGTATGTATCTGTTTCATTGTTTGGAGGATATACCTTTATACATAACTATACAAAGCTTGCAGGCACCCACGAGCGTAGACCCTACATTGAATTGAATCAGTGCACAGCTATGCCGGCAGCTGGCTGCGCGTGCAGAATCACATGTCTGTACCCGAATCGCACATCTGCATCGACTCAGCTACTCACCTTAAAACGACGTATTCACCACACCGAACCCTACAATATTCTCAACCGCTGTATCGGCTTGGTACTTTTTAAAAATAAGCGTCTCGATTAGGGTCACCCCCATTCATTGTTCTGAACACCCAATATTAAATGTCGTAACCGCCGCTCTCGCGTAAACTTGTGGTGCCTTTTTAATGCGAGGTGAGTTATTATTTCGGTTACCCCGTGATAGAAAAGATTGTACAATTTTAAACTCTAGATACGTATATTATATGATTCTATATGCTTTGTTTTTTAACATTTTGTTACGCCAGTAGAGAATTATTTCGAACTTTAAATGGATGTTGGATTTAATTCCTTACAACTCTGTAGCCTTGAGACTTGCAGGTAGGTGAGTAGTTTGATTTTAAATAATGGCCTAGCTGTATAATTCTATATAAAGCACACAGAACCATTCAACGCTTTTATAAACACTTTTAATACAGATGGATTGAATAAGATTGTACAGGATGCTACACTGATGACCAAATATAATATTTTAATATAAAATCACTCTATTAAATATTGTGTTATCTGCGAGAATGTGTAACATATACAATAAAAATTGCAATTAGCAAGACTTAATTTTTTGCCTAAATAGTATTATAGACATCCCTGTAATGGTCTTCTTGTGTGTTAATGAATAAACTATCAAACTTTACATCTCATTTAAGGTAACCTTAACGAAATCAAAAATGCTGGCGGGTCACCTGATGGTAAGTGATCACCGCCGCCCATTGACACCTGCAGCACTGGGGGAGTTGCCGATGCGTTGCCGGCCGAGGAGGTGGAAGTTGCCTTTTAAATATTTGCATTTGGAAGTCGTGAGGGAACACTGCTGGAACTTGGTTCCACATTTTGCAGGTACGCGGAAATAAAGATCGTCCAAACCGACTCGTTGACGAGTGCCGTTCGTCCAGAGTGTGTGGGTGGAATTTATTTCTACGACGAGATGGTCGGCCGTAGAATTGTGACGGAGGTACTAACTTAAAAAGTTCCTCTAACTACTAACTTAAACAGTAGCTGCTGATATTATACTAAAGTAAATAAGGGAGAGCCCCGTAAATTTTTCCGTTCTTTGACGAAAGCATGGGAACGGAATACACACAGACTCTTGTCAGCTATATGCCCACAAGGCTCCTCTCTCCGAATGGTATGTGTCCAACAGTCCTCCCACGGAAAAAAGACAACTTCAACGAACTTCAACATTTTACCACTGAATCATTCGACAGTTCCTAAGCTGTTTTTGATTTGATATTGTAAATGTTTATTTTGGTAATTTTAATTGAAAATAATATAATGAAAATCTAATACATCCTGTATAACGACGGCAGTAACAGCTGAGATTTCGGCACACGCTATAGAGCGGTGCGCGGCCGGTGCGTCACCAGCCGGGGCCACCTTTCACCCTCGCGACTTTCGTTCCCTTCTGGCCTTCCTTCTTATACATGAAACTAATATGAGATATAATTATTACATACACATGAATATATATATACAGACGAATATACAAATACATTAACCAAAACGACTGTAAGTAAAAGTACGAAAACTAGTTTAAAAAGCAGCCTTTTAACGTTTCACTGCTGGGCAAACTCCTCAAAGAAGGAACGGTTTTAAGCGTACATTCCACCACGTTACTTCATTGCATGTTGGCAGACTACACATTGGTGCATTCCCAGGCCGCAAAATATATTTACGTTTTCCATTATTTAATGAAAATAACTCAGTTTACTGCATTTTCACTATTAATTCTTTACATTGTTAGAGCATTAAGTTTGGGTGGAATGATTGTTTTCAGAGTAAAACATTATTCAAACGAAACCTCCGTTACATTATTGTAGTGTATTGCCTGAAAATATGATTTAAAAATATAACACAATATAAACAAGCCTTTAATGTCGTTTAAGGCGATTTGTTATATATTTGATTACAACGTAAAGTCTTTGAAATCAATCCTTAGAAAGCCTGTATAAATACAAAGCGAACGTTTAGTAGTATTATAATAATCTAACATTGCGAAATTTATATAAGTTGAATTACATAAACACATACCGCTTACCTTGGAAGAATATAGATATCATTCAAAACAGCCTGAATTCTAAATATCACTCACAGGAGAGCTGTTTGAAAATAAACAATTTCTAAATCAAATAATAACGTAATGAATTTCTGATGCCAAAACCGTCAGTTTTGCCTATTTGAATATTAATTTTTAACACAAGAAAACTGCTGTTGGTTTTGCTAAATACGAAGAGATAAAGAGAATATTGTAAATTTGTTTCACAGATGTACTTTTCTATTTTGCCTTATATGTCAAAAAATGTGTAAAGAAACAAATATAATTTTTATCTATCTATCTAAATGTAAAAAAAGTTTACAAAAAACATTACGCTTGAAAGATCTTCATTCGCTATCTTTTTATATGAAATTGTTATTTTAAACTAGGGGTATGATGTCCTTTAAAATAACTAAGTGAAAAAAATCCAGGGAAACGTTTACGTCATGTTTCCCACATTAAAATGATTTTTTTATGTATAGAATCTCACCGTTATTCGATTTTTTTGCGTTAGTATAAGTATTTATAGTGCAAAGGTAAGGGGGAAATCTGGGGTTAGAGCAGGGCAGCTGCATCACTGCGATGTCAGGACCAAACAAGTTGATACAGCTACGGGATTAATGCAACTGTATGTGACGGGTAACGGTTTTGCTAGTTTTTTTTTTTTATTTGATGAGCGAGTTACTTTAAAAGAATTAGATAAAAACTATAAGTAAAGTAAGAAATACTTAAAAACCATATTTCAATCGTGGTACGAGTATGTAGCCCTAAAACATTTTCAATTTTTTTTTAAACTAGTTTTGTGGACTGTAGTGACTGTTGGGTTTTTCTTTCATAATAGATATTTTTATCTACGTCCTTTGAGATGCAGCAAGCAAGCAAGTTACAATACAATATATAAAGTGATCATTTTTAAGTAGTGAAGTAAATTGCTTCCTTCGTTTAAACTTTAAATGTTCAAAGATAATAGAGAGCGCCAGATAAAGTAAACATTTTCTTAGTAACCTATTGACAAATATGACAACAGAGCGATAGGTATGATCTAACATTTAATTAAATGGATATATGGACAAAAAATATAAAATAATCGTTATAATATTTTAGATATCATAATTGTAGATAAACTTATCTTTGTGAGTAGCTTAAATGTAACATAATTAGGGAAGTTTGCCCAAACCTAAATGCTATCATGCTAAAATGCTATAATTGAGTGGATAACTTAAAGTGCTGGATTTCCCATTCTAATAGAAACATTTTTATTTTCTTTTATTTATCCTGGTCTTTAATAAAGTTGTGTAGATAAAATTTGAAAATAACGCGCTTTACATGTAGCTGTAACAATATTTTAATTTAATAAGCATTTTGTATTAGAAAATGCGTCTTATAATATTACACTTTGTTGTGGCATAATGTCGATTTATTTTAATTAAGTAATTTGATAAATACCACATATCATAGAGGCAATTTGCACTCCTGTCTTCGAGACCTTATACGACTTTCTACGCTACTGATTGCAGCGCTTATTTGCATTTAGGTTTCCAAACAAATATGTTACCTATAGAACTAAATATAATTACTTAAAGTTAACGGCGGCACACCCGTTCCGGGACACCTTTTCATTTAATCAAAACTTGTTTGCACACCCAGAAAACAGTGTTTTGTTCGTGAAGGGCGAACAATCTGTATCAGAATAGTGATGCATAATTGCATGTTAACACCGGCACCAGTTTATTTGGCGTTGCCATCTATTCATAGTACTTTTTATATATATTGAAATATATTAAAAGCACAGCGAGGGTGCGCGTGCGCGGTAACGACAATATTTAACACACCTGGTGATCTAGCCCACACGTACAAAGCTATACCAAAATATACCGTGGTAATAAGCTACAGTATAATATTACGCATTTGTATTAAACGTTTCATTTATTCGTTTGCTGATAATGATGATCTACTTCCAATGAAATAAGAGTTATATTGTATAATATAAGGAAATAATAAGATTATCTGATGTTCCCTACTACTGGGACATCGTCTGCGTAAAATTAAGGTTAACTTAAAATATACTCGAAATCATCTTATATTTTAGATCATAAATCAAAACTCAAAAATAATCTTTATTTCTTTCAAAAAATATTATAGATCAGGGCGGTTTTCCCCTAAAATTGAGAAATAATTGGTGTACCATACATACTTACACGCCCTTAAATTTTTATTTTTGCGCTAAAATAAAGCCTTCGTTTTCAAGGTCTAGATACCTAGATACCAAAATTTAACGTGTTACTTATCTTAGCGTAGATAAAAGCGAATCCAATAAGAGCGAACTCTTATACAAAGTGCAATAATAAATTGGATTCGAGTTCTTGAATATATAAGGCTATGTCTTGTTTTTAATTTTTTAGTTTGCCTTATTTTATGAAATCGAATCAAAATATCTTTATTAAAGCAGACATTTTACAGCAGTTTTGAGTCGTCTAATAATATATTTTTTTTCTTTTCCACATTCTAATTCTAATGTACCTCTGATGATGGTACTCAAGAACGACTTAAAATCTAAAGTTAAGAAAGTTCGTTCGCGCCCACATCTGAGAAGAGCCCAAAACAAACTCAGTCGGGTATTTTGTTTTTTTTTTGTTACCATCTTCATTACAATATCACATTACTTTAATATATTTCAATTCAATTTAGAGCATTTAGTTCACTCCCACGCGTTTCTGTCGTCTAAGTAATCTTGCAACTTATAATATAATTTTTCTCTCACCTTTCTTTTAACAAAGACTTTGAATTTATTAATTGACATCTCTAGAACGTCTTGTGGGAGTTTATTATGTAAATGTATACTGTTACCCTTAAATGAGTTGTTAATTTTATGGAGCCTACTAGAATTTATATGATGTACATTTACTTTTTTTTATTGAAAGAGTCAATGTTTTTATGTGCGTACAAAAAGTTTTCTGATATGTATACGCAGTGAACTGTCATTATGTTAACTACCTTGAATTAGTTTCTTAGCGACTCTCTTGGACCCATATTGTAAATAGCATATATAGTCAAAAAGCCTTGCTGGTTCCAAGGAAAATATAGATCAAATGAACTATTTGGAAAACTGAATGAAGATCGTGTGTCATGCACTAAAATTATTAAAATTCAGTAGACGATTCAAAAATTGTTTTATTAACGGCTAAAAATTTAAACAACTGCCTTATTGCCAACAAGTGGTATGTAGGAGAAATTTAATGAGTTCGGGCAAAATGTTTTCTAGTGACAAATTTACACAACGGCAGCCAAGGAGTTGCGGTGTTTGGACCACACGGTCGAACATCTAGTGCACGACGTGGAAGCAGTATATCTGAGCAATGTCAGTCTGTTCAGTGGATCGCGTGCGTGAACAGAGAGGCTGCGACGCTGTGGTCCCCGTGTAACGTAACTTCGATACGTGTCATGCTATCGACCGCCCACTGAGCACCGCTTATGTGGTCTGCACTAATTCAAGAACCTGCTGCCATCTATATGCGGCGAAACCCCTTTGTCTTTAATACCTATCTATCTTTAGTATGATTGATCTCACTTTTAATGGAGATAAAAAAGTAGAAAGCATAATACACCTATCGGATTAGCACAAATCCAACGCGATCGCAAAGCCTAGCTGACTCACGAATGATTTAAAATTAAATAATAATACTTTCTACCCAGGTCCTTTTTCAATTCCTACTACTAGTTCACACTCAGCATATCTTTGTGTATATGTCTAGTTACATGGTTTTTTTTAATTTGTCTTGAATGACATTCGGTGTTAATACAGTTTATCAAACATTAGTTCACTAATTAAATTTATTTTGGTTTTAGTTCGACTTCTGTGTTAGATGGCGTAGGATTTTAAAAAATGTTACATATTTCGAGTTTTTCACAATATTCTGCTAAAAAGCTGAAGGTCCTATTTATTTACATATGCATAGAGGATCATCCCGCCATCGGAGCATTGCCGATAGAATAATAAAGAATTTTTCAAGTTCATTACTAAAGTCGGCATATGTAATATATTCTTTTATATACTATATTATTATTTGTTTGACAAAAGCAACCGTCACATTGGAGTTGAAGGTATAAGAAACAACGGATTAAACATACCTACGTGATGTATGAATACGTAATTGTGAATTTTCAGAGTTAATATTATAAAAGATAAACAAGTCCAATTGTAAACGAAGGTTGGTATAAGTTGATCGTCGTATTAGGGACCTTTGTCCGCGATGTCGCCCTCGATGCTGCATTATGCGGAAACAATGCGGTCCACATTCGTGCATCGCGACCGCTGGCCCGTCGTGTTCGTCCACGGTCCGATGTTTGCGCTCGTAAAGTGTCATTATGGTAACAGTACCTCTTTGTTGTTTTCGGCGATGCCCGTCTCCCTATTTTCTCCGCTCGCTGTGTAAAAGTTCGACTCGTCACGGCGAATTATAACAAAAATGGGTTACGACCGACTGTTGCGAAACTTTTACAATCCAGCCTCTCCGAAGAATCTTGTTCGGTTTAATAACCTTCGAATTTTTTAGTGTTTGAGAAAGGTAAATAACAATGACGTGTCATTAACTAAAATACGTGATTTGATTTGGAATAAAACTTTCCTTTTATGATTTACCATTACCGTTTTGATATATTGATCAAAATACTTTTAATAAAACTTAAATTGGTACCTCAGTACTTTCAGTTTTGCATTTGCACTAGAATAAAATTAAACAACCAGCAGAATCATTGTTATTTTGCATTTGTACTTTCAATATTTCTTTAGATAAGGTATGGTAATTAGTATCCTATTTAACTCCCACTGTTGAGTACAGGCCTTTTTTCTTTTTTTTCTAGTTGCTGGGAAATGCTTTTACACACCCCTGCATGGGAGTGTGAGACTGACAGACAAGTTAGAGAACCCTCGATATCCAAGGGTGGAGAGCCAGAGGTTCACCTACACAATCTGCTCTGACATCCCGGATGAAGCCGTCTTATTTTAATAATTCAAGACATGCGCAAACCTGTTTCCTGGCCTGCTCCGTCTGAGTGGGGGAACGCTATCGGCATTCTGCCTCATCCTTTCCTATACCTCCTTAGGTAACATAACAGATTCGCAAAAGGAGCCAATTGCTCTCCAGCATATGGCAACCATTGCGTCAACTATGCTAGCTAAAGAGGTGTTCCCTCCAAATAGCGACAGCAAGTGGCAGAATGTCCGGTTTGGGGACCAAGGCGACATCCTCTGGTCTCCCTCATCGAAATGGATCTCTCACTGCCGACTATAGTAGACACCATGCTTGACAGTGAGATAGGATGGAACGCAGTTGCCTCTTTCTGCGAAGCCGTCATTACTTTAAAGGAGTCAAAGGAGCGAGAACGGGAAGTTGCAGCAAATGCTGCTCCCCTTTGGAGGAGGAGACTGGGCGGCAGGAGGCGTCTATACGAATGCCTCTTGTCTCCTCCTTAAAAATGCTTAGTCGGTCTCACCCGGGAGTGTCAGGGTGAATGCGCAAGGCAGTCTCTTACGCTCCCAATTCAGGGTGAGGAGGATGTCGCTGGGTTTTAGTAAGTATTCTGGCCTTGCCGGCGAGTCCAACACTTCATGCCTTGTGGCAGGGGTGCCAAAATGCATTTCCCAGCAAAAAAGGCGCCAAACTCATGGCAGGCGTTTAACAAAACAGTGATGTCCGGTCAACATCTGCACCAGTCTGTAGGAGAGCGACATATACCATACCCTCTCGATAACTATATATCCAGGTGGCGACGAATCGCCGCCACTATGGCCATTCCAACTTCTGGGGATCTTGCTGAATACAGGCCTGTTTAGTCATTGGAGAAATGGTTTTAGAGCAAAGAACTACCGCGCTGCTTCAATGCAGGTTAGTAGACATGAACAAGAAGTCTGATTGTACCGAGAGTGAAGATTAACTACTAACTAAACATTGCTAGTACGAGTAATGCTAATATATAAAATGTGTGATTTGAAAATAACATTAAAATGTGTATTTGTGACAATAAATTTGTTGTGCGTCATATAGTTCAATGCATCTTATGGTCCGAAAACAACGGTACCATTATGAATTTAATTATTACGTAATAGTAAATACGTTTGATAAACAAGCTAAATATAAGTGAAAAATTATATTCGACAGTTTAATAGGAACGTTGTTATCGAATGCAATAAAAGATCTATTTATTTTACAATTACGTAACGGATTTTGACCTTTTTCGCTTGCTCGCGTTAGGATTAAGTTTCACTTAGCCTGCGATAAACAGGAGTCAATGATTGATGTTAAATGTATGCGTGGACATTATGTCATTATAAAAATGTCGCAATACCGTCCATGTACAAAAATATTCTTGACGATCCTTACATAAACTGTCATAATTGTGTATATATATATTATTTTTGACGACCTCGCTGGCGCAGTGGTGCGATTACTCGCATTGCTAGAAGAGGTCCCGGGTTCGATCACCGGTATGGCGAATTTAGAAAATTATATTTTCTAATTTATCTGAGTCTGGACTGGAGGGAGGCTTCGGCCGTGGCTAGTTATCGCCCTACCAGCAAAGATGTACCCCCAAACAAAGAGATTTGTGTTCTCAAACGTTGCTGTGAAGAAACCATATGAGGTATATCCTCTCTTACCAGATTAGCGCGCTTCCATCTTAGACTGTATCATCACACCATCAGGAAATACAAATTATCAGCAAAAAAATTTATATCACTCTAGCCCAAAGGTTACCCGCTAGAAATTGGGTAGCCATAAGGTCGCCTTTTTCTATGATTTATTGTACTATTTGGCTTTTTACGCTGTATTTAACTGCAATAATCATGAAACAGATTACAATGTGCATAAAAGGTAAAAAGGTACATAGCAGCACATTACGTCGCACAGCTAGGAACAGGCCTCACTCATAGGAGAGAGGGTTTTTAGAGCATAGACCCACAACGCAGTTCCACTGCGGCGGATCAGGCGCAGGACCGACGGCTTAAGTTGCTTTCCAAAACAACTTAAGAAATATTGAGAAAATCTTAATAGAAAACTCAAAATCCATTTTTGAATTGGCCTGACCCGGGACTCGAACCTGGGATCTCATGTCTTTGACGGAACATGCTAACCACTAGACCAAAGTGACAGTTACAACATGCATGTATAACAGGAAAACAGAAATTTATATTCTATTACAGAAAAGGGTTCTTACTTAAAGTACTAGCTAAGTATTATTGTTTCACTCTTGAATTAAACGCATCTGTACTAAGTAATATAATTATATGCAGGATATTGACACTAGACAATAGATCACTAATAAAAGATAAACTTCTTTTATTCCAACAATTGATTAAGAACTAATCTCGCTATAGAAAGTGATACGCCTAACTTTCTTCTCTAACATTTAATCATACATAATGGATATACAAATGTTAGAATAGGTACTCGTAACACTACGTACTTGAATTATAGCTTAGCAAATAAATTTTAATGAAACTTTTAAGGAATTAACAAAGTCATGAGTCTTTTAGCGTAAAATTGTTGCAATATGTTTGAAGTGAAACTTTTTTAGGCGCATGAGTGTAAAATTTTTACGGACGAAATACATGATTAGCGTCACGAAGATGTGCAGCGTTTTTTATGCTAATTCGTTTGAAGGTTAGGTAGTTTTTATAATTACAAATAACTTGTGGCATTTTATTTTCCACACGACATTTAATATACTATTGTTCATAAAATATGTTATTTCATAAATTTTCTTTCCTAAATATTAAATTCAAAAATAATATTTCTTTAATAACTTCTAATATTTACAAAAAACACGTGGCATTTTTATTTACAATTCGTCATTTTAGATTTCACTAAATTATTTGTATTAATTTTCAACACTTTTAATATTTTAATGACAATTAAATTCATTAAATTGCTAAAATATCTCCCTTTTTCCCTCCCTCTAAGTCTCGAAAATCTAAAGTTTTAAATTTGTATAAATACAAACAATACTTAAAAATTAGTTTAGCAAAGGAGTTTCACTTCTGACATGTGTACTTTGCACGCACGCACTATTTAGTTTATTAATTTCAAGTTAACGCCTAAATATAATTTAACTTAATGGTAAGTGATAATGCAGTCCAAGCAGTACATACAGTTAAGACAAAACAGAGTCTGTCGAGTCAGTTAGTCACATATAAGTGAAATTCATTCGTCTCATATTTTTACAGCAATATGAAAGATAATTTGTTTGGGTTGGTATTAAAGGCTATTAGCATTCTGATTGTACTATTGTTTGTGAGTCATATTACAATGATTATTATTGAAAGTCATTATGAAGACGTCAGCTACTGATCAGAGTTTAATAAGAAAGTACGCTTGAATAAGCAAATATAATGCCTTTAATGTCATGGCAGACAATGGAGTTACCCTGGGTGCAGCATACGTTGTGACTAAAACTCACGTACGGTTCCCACTTGACGTAATATCATGCTCGCTGTTAGATGAAGCATTACAATTGCAAAATATTTATAATATATATAAAAGAATGACTTAA
The DNA here is from genome assembly GCA_015832385.1 of Elymnias hypermnestra. Taxonomy (NCBI): domain Eukaryota; kingdom Metazoa; phylum Arthropoda; class Insecta; order Lepidoptera; family Nymphalidae; genus Elymnias; species Elymnias hypermnestra. The sequence continues at coordinate 4,927,996 of JACTOM010000070.1, forward strand.
AATCTAAAGTTGGGCGGATTTCTCCATGTACTGTTTTGAGAAGAATCCATAAAAAATCTCAGTCGGGTAAATAAGTTGCATTAATGTCCCACTGCTGGGCACAGACTTCCTTACTTATATGAGGGAGGGTTTCTTAGAGCATAGACTCAACATGCTGCTCCACTGCGGGTATGCAGGCATAGTACACAAGTGTACTCTCTATTCACTCTCATAGTCTGATGTGACGGAAATCCGACACGACCGGAGAGAGATCGGGCGTAGGACCGAAGGCTTAACGTGCTCTCCCAGTCACGCGGGTGGAGCACACCGCCAACTTCCCAACTTCGGGCAAATATTGAGAAGATTAATAGAAATCTCAATATCGATTTTTGAATTGGCCCAACCCGGGACTCGAACCCAGGACGTCATGTCTGTAGTCTAACATGCTAACCACTAGACCAATGAGGCAGTCGAGTACTTTATCAATATACTTTAAATTTATTTCACGGTAGAACAATTTATTCATTCCGACGCCTTTTTGTTTAAGTAATTCTTTAAATTACATTATGAATTTTCAAGTAACCTTCTTGTAATAAAGGTTTACTTTTAAAAAAAATTTGTCCGTCTTCTGTGTGTTTTTTATAGAAATTGGTCATTCTTTTTGCTTGTGATATTATATAATGTGAATTGCAATCCAGGGTTCGATTATCAGCAAGACAATATTAGGACATTGTATATTATCATTTGCGTAGGGCTGGACTGGTGCAAGACCTCGGCTCTGGCAACTACCCTCCTACCGGTAGGTGCAGATAAAAAAACAGTTTACTAAAATCCCAGCAATCGTACTTGGGACTTACGCTAGAGAAATACTGTAATAATATCTTTACAGAAAACCAAATATCCATTTTAAATTTGTAGAACCCTGGATCCCATGATCTGTAGCCTAATAAGCTGACAATTAAAATGTTAATGTTTTGTTGAAGTGAAACTTCTTTAGGTGCATGAGGGTAAAATTTTTACGGATGAAACGCGTGATTAGCATCACGAAAATCAGCATAGTTTTTTATTCTCATTCGTTTGAACGTTAGGTAGCTTTTATATTTAGAAATAACTTCTGGCATTTAAATTTTTCACATGTCGTGTAATATATTATAATATACTATTTTTCATAAAATATAAAATAAAAATATTTCATAAATTCTCTTTTCTAAATATTAAATTCAAAAACAAAATGTAATTTACAATTTATAATATTGACAAATAAAAAACGTGGCATTTTTATTTACAATTCGTAATTTGAGAGTTCAATAAATTATGGGTATTAAATAAAAATACAATTAAATTCCTGACAAATCTTCCTTTTTCTCTCCCTCTAAGTCTCGGAAATATATAGTTATAGATTCCTATAAATATAAACTTGACTTTAAAATTAGTTTGCCAAAGAAGTTTCACTTCTGACATGTGTACTTTGTACCCTACCTACTTCGAAGTTGATTTTTTTGTTTATATTGCCATCATTTTCTATGTCAACCAAACTATTAATTTAATATCAACCAAAAACACATCGCCTAATGCATGTGAACCGGTCCTTTCATAAACAAAGCGGTTCAAGTGTTGAGTGAATTCGGTTTTCACGGATTGAAAGGTGGAGCGGACCCCGCGGCGTCATTCAGCTCCTAGCAAATGCTCACAATAATAACAAGTTCTGCAGGTGACGAGCCGACTCAATAGCGCTGATTACACTTCCATTCAATAATATTGTGCCTTACCTGGACAACCTGTTCCATTTGAATACATTAAAAATCAACAATGTGTTAATGTACATTTTAATATATTGTATGCATTTTAGTTATTACTATTAAATCAAATCAAAAAATACTTAGTGTCTTTAAGACCACACGACGGAAATGAAATTCAGTTAATAACACGGAATACAACTTTTTTTTTATTCAGTATTCATGAAGTTTATAATTTACAATATATTTCGACTGTCTTATTAACGCAGTGGTGCCAGTACTGGCTTTGCTAGCCGAGAAGCCGTATTCAATCCTCGGTAGGTGATATTTAGAAAAAAGCATTCTCTATTTTGTCTGAGTCTGGACTAGTGTGAGACTTTAGCCGTCTACCCTACCAGCAAAGACATACCGCCAAGCACAGAGATTTGTGTTCAATACTGCGTAGAAATCATTAGAAGTAAATTGCCTCTTACCAGATTAATGCGCTTCCATTTAGCATTGTATTACCATTTACCATTAGGTGTGATCAAAGTCAAGCGCTAACCTATTTTCAATAATTATAATTGTGTAAAAATTATAGTTAACTATGTTATATTAATTATATTTTTCTAATAACTATAACTCTCTCACTCCTTTGGTCGACGAGATCCGACTTTACTCGAGCGAGCGTAACGTAGCCGTGCGTTTTAGCTAACCCTAATTTAAATCCCACAAAATAAAGTACACATCGAGTTTAAAGAAGTTTTCACTTTAAAAACAATAACAATATTCAAGTAGTATATTGCAGTAGATTTGTATTCAGTCATTTGCTCATATTAATTCCAATATACAAGTGCTGAGGTATTAAAGAACGACCTAAATCTAAACTACAAAGACTCACAGAGGAACAATTACAAGATACAAGAACAACCCAAAATAATCTCAATAGTATATTCTTTTTTTATCTAAGGCATTTATATTATGATTTCGGATTAGCTGTTTTAATAAAGGTTCTAAATTTATTAAATGGCATCTCTAGATCGTCTTCTAAGAGTTTGATATAGAAACGTTTAGGTTTAGGCGTACCAACTATTCTATTTTTTTAAACAAAAAAATATTTCTAATATATGGAAATCATATCATGGAAATGTCTTTTGTAAAAAAAAGTTCTTTCCCGTTACAAGCAGACATTTTATTTCATATATAGTAGCAGACACTTAAAGAAAGAAATTTTACCCATATATTTATATTATTATATGTATAGTTATATTTCGGTATTATAAAGGATGCTAATGACATTGTATGTTAGCATTTTAGAACATTTGGTTATATAAAACTACGCAATAATTTTAATTGTTCCAATTATTATATAACATGAAATGTAATGAACTTTGAATTAGTAATCCGCTGATCGTATTTCAATTTAGAGGTCATGGCTCCGGGTGACTAACCATTAATAATTAACGACAACATCGTGTTTTCGGTTTTTGGTACGATGTCACACACACACACACACATACAAATATATATACATATTATAAAAGATATTGGATTCATCAATTTTAAGTTAACATCTTTTAAATGATCTTTCTCGAAATTCTAAAATACTTCAAATCGTGTCCATTCTATTGAAATCTAATCCACATATACAATTAATTTTCATAAGTTGATGCGATCCGTGGACAGACAAAACATGTAGGCATAATATGTTCTACTAACTGTATGAAGCCGGTACGGGCCACTAGTATATCTATGATAGATGATAATTTCCATTCTCATATTACTATTACTCTGACCTCTGCTACATTGCTACATTTACGCAGCTAAAATAACTTTAAATGTTTTTCCAGTTAGGAAATTTATCGTTTTTCCACCTCTCTTGAGTTATAGGTTCTCTAGAAGACAGACATAGGTTATTTTGGTCTCAAAAATATGACTAGAACGAGGTAAAATACGGGATGACTCTTTGTATAACAGTCATGTGTCAATTAAAATATCATATATATATGATATTTTATAAGCTACGTTATAGTGTTATAAACTATTAACAATATAAATTTAAGATTGCTCTTTTTCATTACGACACAACGGCCTTACTGGCGTAGTGGTATAACTACAGGCTTTGCTAGCAGAGTTCCCCGTTCGATCTCCGGTAGGCAGAATTTAGGTACTTTCTAATTTGTACAGGTGAGGCTTCGGCCGTAGCTAGTTACCAGCCTACCATCAAAAACAACCGCCAAGCAAATAAATTGGGTTCCTGTACGATGCTGTGTAAAAACCATAAGAGATCAATTGTCTCTTCCAAATTAGCGCGCTTCCATATTAGGCTGAATCATCACTTACCATCGGGTGTGATCACAGTGAAACATCTTCCTTCTTTTATTATTATATTGTCGCAAGTCATAAAGACTTAATTTTCAATTCCATGAAAATTACCTTTCATGTGGCTCAAAATCCTACAATACTTTTTTGCTATATATATTAGTGCATATTATATGAAATGAAATGATGCTTTATTTACGAATATAGGTCATATACATAGGTGGAATACAGTTGAGCCATCATATCCTACTGAAATTATAGCGAGTGAACATTTGTATGGATATAATAATACGTATTTAAAATGTCAAATTTAAGATTTTATTTTTTATTATATGTCCAATTTAATAATAACTATTACATATTATATAATACACTATGAGTTAGTTATTACAATTATTAAGTTTTAAAATCTTCGACCTATTTAATTTTAAGCACTAAAAAATTCGGACATGGAATAAAATGTTTTATCACACAACCATCGAAAGAGACATTTTTTAAATGATTGTTTTTTTGTTAACTTTAAAATCCAATATAATTTTCTTGTAAATCTTTATACACATAACATTTGGCATTTTAGAGCTTTGTGTTAGTCGATGCCTAGGTAGATAGAGATGCCCGTGTTTCTTTTCTGTAATGTGATATTGCGTTGCCATTGATGACCTACGGCTCTGAAACGTGGTCGCTGACTATAGGCCTCATACGAAAGCTCAGAGTTACTCAGAGAGAGAGGGCTATGCTCGCAGTTTATCTACTTGATCAAATCAGAAATGAGGAGATCCGTAGCAGAACCAAAGTCACCGACATAGCCCTACGAATAGCGAATCTGTATTGGCAATGGACGATGCACATAGTCTGACGGACCGATGGACGTTGGGGCTCGAAGGTGCTGGAGAGGCCACCCCGCGCCGGGCGACGCAGTATAGGGAGACCCCCCACAAGGTGCACCGACAACATAAAGAGCGAGTAGCAACTGGAGCCAGGCGGCACAAGATCGGGCCTTGTGGACATCATTAGGTGAGACCTATATCCAATAGTGGACGTCCATCGGTTGAAGCGACGACGCCGAATGTGATATTGAGTTAAACCTTCGTATTTGTCATTTTGAATTTATTATATATGCAAACAATGTAAAGTTAGGAGATTATATTTCTTAAAAAGTGGCCTACAGGACTGATTGATATATTGGGTAGTTAGCTCCTATAATTGAATCACAATTTAATGGTTAATTCTAACAAAGGCCATGCTAAATTGATTTAAATCTTACATGAATAAATGTTCAATACAACGTCTATAACGCAATAAAATGAATCATTTAAACAGCTACCAGTAATTCCATTACGCCGGATATAGCCGTATGACCGGAAACACTTGTTTGTACGCCTCGCAGGTACGTTCCCATTGGCATAATACAAATACATACTTACATATGAGGCCAGCGGGACCCTCTGAGCACACGTGCAAGGGCCCTGTGCGAGTACAATAATGTTCATCTCATGATCCAGATTTTATTACGTCGTTCATCTTACAACGACGTCAATTCTGAGAGACGCTTCGTCAAGAGCTACGATCTTCTACAAAGCCACAAGGCTTTAACAGCAAATGTTATCTTGTAATAAATATGAAATAATATTGTAATTTGTAATTCGATTTATAGTAGTACTTTTTGACTATTATTAATTGTTTTATTTATACCACATGAAAAGCATTACGTGGTAGATGATTTTTTTTTAAGTACGGTACGGTTTCCATTTATACTGCTAATAAAGAAGGCCAAGTCGAGACAAAATCTGGCCCTAATTTGACTTTATTCAAAAATAATAGTTTTTAATCTAAGTAATTATTGTGTATGAAATTCACAATTACGTTTATAGTCTACAAGCCCATAGAAAAAGTTAACTAGTAAAATGAACCAACATGAATAACGCTTAGAAGGCTGTTACTATATCATAAAATAACTTTGAGTGCTAAGTCATTTCTGAGCGGTACAGGTGAGTACAAAAGTAAATAATATTTTTTTATCTTAATATTTTTATTTGTTACCATTTATAATGTACGGCTATAAGGTACAACGGTAATATTTAATAACATTGAATCAAAAAAAGTTGTCGTAGATAAATTTATGATCTTACAGATATTATCTACATTTCAGGATTTACCGAGTTATTACTGCGCTCAGAAATGACGACATAGCGCTCAAAGTTATTTTATGCTATAGTAACAGCCTTCTAAGCGTTATTCACGTTGGTTCATTTCAGTGGTTATTTTTTCCATGGGCTTGTAGTCTATTCGTAGTTATATAAATGTTAAGAAAATTCATTTATACTTGTAATTGGGATGCTGGTAGTTGGCTAACTTGTTGTGCTGCAGAGATGTACGTAAAGACCTGGGAACTCCCGGAATAAACGCTAGTCAATAATTCCACAATAACATTGAACAACGGCGAAGCCCGGACTTATAGACGGCATAGTTAGGGCAACATTCCCTACGATGTCTTTGAGGTCTTTTCCAAACTCCACGGCGGGCTTTGCCACACGCCTTCCTTTAATAGCCAGTACGCTAATGTATTTCCAAAACAAAGTGTGTAAGGTTGCGTATATCTTTTGCACTATAATATTAGATGCGTTTTACCTTCTTTATGCTTCTTTAATATTATTTCTAAAAACATTTAAATATTTTTATAATGTTATGTTTTTAGTCTATGTTTTAATCCTAAAGTTTTAATTTTAAGGGGCATGCGACTAGTCAACATGCGACAAGTTTCATCCTTTATTTTTATACTTAAAGATCTATATACCGAGAAATTACTACTTTTATAACTTGATAGCTAGTTTATTTGACTATATTTGGAACGCTAAACGATATTAGAATTATATACCGAAAGAAATTTTACAAATTTATCACCAATAATTGTTCCACATAGTTCACAGACAGAAGTGCATGGTTATTAATCAAACAATGGGCATTCTGTAAAACAGTGTGTCGGTAAGATGTTCGATAAGGGTCCGGTAGCAGCGATACAAACGACTCTCGGTGGGCAGTGACTCATACGCAATAAGTATTTCGTGTTTATAGTTGAATGATTTTGAATAATTGACGAAGTTATTTATAAGTTTCCTCTTTAGAAGCGAATCGTGTGCGCGATCGCAGCCGGATGCCGCCACCCTTCGGAGGGCATGCCTTCACAAAGGTATTTAGTCTATTTAAAGACATCCTGCTCAGTACGGGGGCCCAAGTCTTCTTCTCGCACGTGCGTCAAGTGTCCTACGCCCGCCGACCTGTCAATTACTGTCACCCTCACCTATCTTGGAGCGCAACTGATAAAATAAGTGTCCTCTATGCAGAAACTACATCCATTCTTATCTATGTAGACCTGATACTTATACGTAGCACCAATACATCGACCTCAAGTCATTCGTCATTTTAAGTAGGTGTCTTAACAGTGAATAAACTTAATTGCTTTCTGATATTGTTAGCAATTATTGTCTACAAAGTCATGTTATAGGTAACAATAACATCATTACATTTTGACTTTATGACATAAAAGAAACTTGTTGCTAACAATAAGATATAGTTAAGCATGCCTATTTGGTTGTCTGTTTATAGTATTCTTTCTCGTTACGCTCCGTCAACTCGAATATTGTTCAAGAAATCTAATTTTATCAGATGAACACACATGAATATAATAGAGTCGAAAACAATACACACCGATTATAAGAAGTAGTGAAGCGAAGATTATGGCGTTCAGTGAAGACAAGCGCAGGCGCGGCCGCTGCCGAGCGCAAAACCCAATGATTCGAAGCAACTAGCCACTTGTGTATGTTTGTGATTAGGTTACCTGATCTACTTAGCCTTATTACACTCAATTAAAAGCTTTAAAATTAAATGTTTATGGTTTCATAACATATTTAATATATTATGGGGTGTATACCACAATGAAAATATACTTAAGCATATTTTTATCATAACACGGACACGACATAATGCCTGTAGAGTTTAGACTCTTGAATCAAACTGAGATCTCAGGGATAGAATCTATCTTCCCTTCGTCTTATTCTTTTCTTTTTGTAGATCTATGTTCGTTTTTCGCCAATCTACACTCACCACGTCGCTTTTTAACATTGAAAATTTTCGTCGGTTGCTTATGAATTGTCGACGATATTTCTATAGTGACATATACCTGTGAATACATTTTAATTATCCTCAATCGTTTGATTTTTCTACAAGTCAACTCCAATTTTTAATCTAAATAAACAGGCAAATAAACATACATATCATTATATGTTAAAGGCTACCGTCGTATAATACGTCGCCGGTTCTTAGAGGGCGATATTTACCCCTCCAGCTCAATAACAAACCGCAGTCAGTGAATGACTGACAGCCGGGTCTTACACCAAATAATAATTTGAAGAAATCATAGCAACCAGGATTGTTTAAGGTTTTCCATCCAAATATATCTATAATCTATATGTATTTTCCTACAGCGAGAAGAAAACAACCAAGAACAAGAAAATATTAACAAAAAAAATTCAATTTATACCAATTGACGTAACCGATCTTTTACGTGAATACTTTAACAAAATGTTTGCCATTTCAATAAAAAATTATGAATTACTTTTTAAGTCATCGTATAAGCTCTTTTTTTCGTTTTTTATTGTACAGTAACATATCGTTTTGTTGTCTCTAAAAGATAATCTTATAATATTGTAATCTTGTAATCATATAATATTATTATTTTTTTATTAAGATTTCAACAAATCGTGAATGGAGAAGTAAATGGGGCGTGCAATTCTAATATGGCGTAGTTTATGAAAGTAAAAAAAAAACAATTCGTTTTACGATGTCTTTGCGATTATTTCATAATCCTGTTACTCATAGTTGTACTTACTGTTCCCCTCGTTTTATTTTTAAAGTGGTAAGTAGGCGAGGAAGTAACATTTATAACTTGGTAAGAGATCACCTGCGCGCGCGCTTCCCGGGGTGACGATCACATAGACGCAATACATCGGTTCCTCTTTAACGTGGAATCTCATGTGGAGCGACAATTTACTGGCGACAACCCTCCTTTTCTTTAAACAGAGCAATGACCTCACAGCCGTCTGCTCCCCTCACAAATTTCAAAACTATCGAAACCACATGTTCCTGACTTACCTTTTTATTTTTCAAAGTACATTGAGTGATGCTTTCTTCCGATACCGGAGTAAGAACTTGATTTATTTCCGTTTCACGCTTTGATTTTGCAAGAATGCAGTTTATAATTAACCATCTAAAAAGGATCTTAAAGCATATTCTCTAACGCAGAGCTTCTAAATTATGTTTGTCATACATATTTTACACTTCAATTTCTATTCAATATACTTGTGTTAAAAATATTATTATTATTTCGAAGACGCCAGCAGACATTTCATAGATTTGTATTAATATATTATTAATGAAAAAACGGAAATAATTTGTTCGAATTCCTGTGAATACTGAACACAATCGCATGTCGGGATATCAAGTGATTTACTCATGTATTAATGTCTATAAGTATGACTAAAACATTCGTATATTAGAAAGAAGTAATTAAAGTCTGGCAATTTATATTCGGTAGAATAATATTAGCAAAAGGATAAATTCATTGTTGTTTATATCAATGTACAGCTTTTATTAAACAATGTGTCGTCACACATTGTTTAATCAACTAATTATCTAATCCCACAATTCTTAGAACTCACCGGTGACATTGTTTCCGGCATCGATTACGCAAGCAAATCAATCGAGTTCAAATATCGCACAGGCCATCTCATTTTCTAGTCTCGACACTTGCATAATTGGATCGATTTGCACAGATTGGCCGCATTGGGCATCGAGCTAGGAGCACAAGTTGCGCAAACTAACAATTGTCGATGCTTTAACGATGAAACGGAGAAATCGATGTTTCACTGTAACTTACCGCATCAATTGTTCCACATTTAATATATCTTATCTTGAACAATTCTCATTCATCAATTACGTCGTGAGATAAAAAAAAATATAATTAATGATACGAGGAATTGCAGATGCTATTAACTTATGAGTAAAATATGAAAATACTTCATCATCGAATACAAACGGCATAACCACAAAAGTTAATCAATAATTGTTGTCAATGTCGTAACATAATTTATTATAATTACAACCTGTTTTGCCAAAGAAATACCATCAATTAAAAGATAGATCATTTAAACTTTTCTCGTGCAGAAGTCACATCTAATGATAACTTCGAACGTTTAAAGTTCGCATGCAACTAACCTAATAATATAAAGAAGAAACTTTTGAGTTTCCATATGTATGTATGTATATTTGTAACGTATTGACACAAAAACTACTAGGCTGATTAAAAATTTTTTTTCATCATTATTAAGCTGTATTTTCACTGAGCGGTATTACTTTCTCAAAATAAATAGGTATCCCTAATAAAAGTACATTTATGTAACTCAAGGTGTGAAAAAATCCGCGCTGCGGAAATTATTGATGATAGAAGAAAAAGTGTTCTACAATATTATGAAAGGTTTTAATTTCTACAAAAAATTCGGCGATATGATATGTCCGTAGTTGGACATATATATATGCCACTATAACTACTTTTTTAAGTTAATAAAAGTGCCGACAATAATCAAACAATATTATTCATACACCTGTATTAGTCATTATCTTATTACCCTTAATATATTTTATTAAAGACCGTTTCAATGCTTATCAAATACTTTTCAGATTATTGAAATCGGACATTCCATTAAAAAGATTTTATGAATTAAAAAATGTCAATCTATAGAAAATAATGTATCCCGAAACGAACTCCAGAACAAAACAAAAGCCGCGGGGCATTGATAGTCTTCTAGTATTTGTACTTATATATATATATATATATACAAATATATAAAATACTAAACTTGTTTCTACCTGTCTTTCAAACATCCAACTCATTAAAAAATAAAAATCTTACATTTACAATTCAGACAAGAAAGTGTTATTTTTAAATATATAAAAATATCACCGAAAATTGTTTTAAAATATATAATTTATAATAAAAAATCTGTAAGTAAATTTCATTTTTATAACGTTTGCTGCTAAAGTTAGTTTTCCCATGGTATGTAGTTTCAGAGTGGAGTTGAAATAACCATAGCCTTTATAACAAAGAGAGCAGGTTCAAACGTCTTGGGCCTTCATTTACTCCGACGACTTATACTTTAATGAAAAAACATGACCTGCTCTCCTAACCAAGATGACACTCTAAACACAAAAACGCTACGTCGAACGATTAGAACCATAAAATTTGTTCATGGTGATCACGTGACATAGCGATGTGATACATCATTCCTATTTAATTATTAAGCGTACTACTGTCGTTAGCATACTTAGAATGTGATCTTAATCTATATGCCCTGGTTTTGATTTTTACTTGTATAACAATTCCAATACAAATTAATTCCTACTTAAAACCGTATTAACATCAAGCGTCGACCCCACAAATTAAAAAATATATATTTGAATTTAAATGGTAAAAATAGATGGTTTTCCTTCTCTCCTTGCACGCCGAAGTGCGTGTGCGGGTTCGTGTGTTTGTAAACGCGTGCGATGTTGCGTGCGTGTAATACAGGAAGCCAAGGGTTTTCATGACACGCCCAAGTTTTTCGTCATTCTACTTGTCTATAAATAATAACAATAAAATTTTGAAATTTAATCTAATTTTCAAAGTCAACATCTTCCGAAATATTGCATTATAAATGTTGTGAAAAAATAAACTTTTAATGGTAAAATGAGAATAATAACGCTGTATCTTATTAATCTTAAATATGACACGTTGGTTAATTTTACAAGTCCATTTGGTAATATTATAAATGTCTGTTATTAGTAATTTAATTGAACCACACAAAGCGCTCGGCCGCTTGCGCCCGTGCCGTGCCGGGACATGTTTGCTGCCTGCTCATAATTTCTCGCCGCCTCGCCCTGTTGGTTACACCTACATGCAAAATGTACTATTTGCATGTTATTTTCAATCATTTCCAAGCGCCACTGTCCAATAATTTGCAACTTACCTTATTAGAAGTAATTAGATCAATAATGTTCTGCTTTTGCAGGTATCATTTTATATTTTGCAATCACTAACTGTTTGACTGATTTAAAAGAAAGTAGGTTTGGGTTAAGAATGAATGAATTAATCATCAAATGTTTACTTTACGCTGATGATCAAGTAATAACTGCGTCATCCGCTAATGAGCTACAGGAGATGGTAAATATTATGAATAAAGCTTTGAAAGGGAAAGGAATGAAAGTGAATGTATACAAAATTAAAGTTATGCTTTTGAAAGAGATGAATCTATGATGAATGGCAATATTTTGATAGATGGGGAACAAGTGGAAGAGGTGAAAGAATATATGGGATCTAAATTTACAAAAGATGGAACATGTGAAATATTGAAAGGAGAGTGAATGCAGGAAATATGGTAAATGGTGTCCTGGGCGCCTTTATGAATAGCTAGATGGTGTCTCAAAGAACCAGACTGGCTGTGCATGCAGGAGTGTTGGTGCCAACACTTATGTATGGGAGTGAAAGTTGGGTATGGCAGAAGAACCACAAAAGTAAAATAAATGCGGTAAAGATGAGTGCGTTAAGATGTATGAGTGAATTAAAACTGAGTGACAGATTAGAAATAGTGTGATAAGAGAACGTTGTGGTATCAAAGAAGATGTAGTGACTAAAATTGTGAAAGGTATGCTTAGATGGTTACAATTATATGCCTCACAGGCACGGGATATGAAATTATTTGAGAAGAATTTCGTTTTTAACAAATCACGTGCGAAATAGTACAGCTTTATGTCGTGCATCCATCCCAGGACAATTTAGGTAATGTGGGATGTCATGACGTGGAAGAAGATGGCGAAACTATTGAGGGAGGCGACACTGACCACTTCGTCCGTTCGCAGGAGAAGGCCGGGAAGGAGGCAAGACGCCCACGATCGCCGTCTCCCTCCATAGTGGTGACCTTTGGGTAACGGAAGCGGAAGCGTTGCCCAACAAAGAGAGGTCCCGCGAGGTGGTTGGTGGCTTGTCAGGTGCTCCAGGCAATCCACCTTTTGAGTAAATTTTGGTCATTGACTGAGTTGGGCCTTAGCAGGCATATCGCTGGCGGGGTTGCGAATGTCTGTCAGTCGCGTTCTCGTGATCCCTTCTCCGAGTGATGTAGGAGCACCGCTGGGTTTTAGCCGGTATGAGTCCGGCATACCCTGGAACATCCTCCCAAGTATTCCAGGTATCCACGAGGATTTCCCAGCGTTAAAAAAATGTAGTATTATTTCAATTCGAAAATAAATCCGCCGTTTTCGAATAAACTTACGGATAAACGTACATTGATACAACACAATATTATTATTATCTAAACTTTATGGTGTTTGACACTTGAGATTAATAGTTTTCCAAATTTTAACTAAGTTTATTTCGCGAAAAATGTAAAGCTTCACATCAAAAGTAAATGCATTATATGGATATCGAAAGCTCACCGGTTTAAATGTTTGTTTCTATATAACGAGTTGGTATTGGATGTTTATTCTAGGCGGCATCGCTGTATCAATTTTTTATATTACTTCCTGAAAATTAGACATAATTCTCATATAAAATGTATTTTCTTACAAAAAACGATGCATAAATTGTAGGCCTAAGTTGTCAATCTAAAATCTTCCGCTAAAACCCTATTGGTGAGCGTTTACTGGTACTTGACTTTATCATTAATCTACTATCATAAAATAGATAATATTCACTTACTAATTAAGTTATAGTATATAAATACAATTGCACAGTAATAAACTGCAATATACAAATTAAAATCAAAATTATGTGCGAGTAAAACTTAAACTGTGATGATATTAGGTACAGCTTTATAACTCGTGTTTATAGCTTCCTTATAAGAAGCTATTCTATTAATTGATGGTATTTAGGTATTAGTGCTTTGCATGGAAAGATATGAGAGCTTTATGGCGTCATTAAAGCACCTTTTAGTTTTATTAGCTATTAAGCTATTAAATACCTATGATAAAGAATCCAAGGAAAATTTATTTTTATTGTATTGCTGTAAATAGTGTAAGTAGCTTTAAGAAATAGGTCACTATTATTAAATATTAAATGTTGATTAATGTACTAGCAACGCCCCGCGGTTTTACCCGCGTAGATACCGATCTCATGGCAGTGGAAAATCTACTAAGTCGGACTATAGTTTTATTTTTGTAAACATAGAAGCTTATATCACTTACTTTTTAATTACTTTCTTTCAGATTATTAGACACACACTTGCATTTATAATGTAATCAATATACAGATTTTCCTTTACAACGAATATACATATGACTAATATAGTTTTTTTAAATTCATAACATCATTTACACAGAATATCCGAATTTAAAAATACTGTACAGGTATTGAAAAATAGCGCAAGGAGTGTCAGTGGTATTCATTGGTATCCATGGAATATAAGCTAACTCACCAGTCGCAGGCTGAGTTATAAGGGTCGCTATAATTTTCTTTAGATTTACATTTTAAAATTCGATATATCTTTTGAATGGAATGATGTCCGATCAAAAGTTTCCCCGGCACACGTGACGTGTTTGATCATAGATTTTATGACACCAATTTTGGCACACCTTGGATTGTATTAATGCATTTTTATTAGGGATCCCTATTTTCTAAAGGTGAAACAATTTTTCAAATCGGTCCAGTAATTTTTGTGTGAAAACGTTACAAACATACAATTCCTCTTTATAATAATAGTTTATATTACGCTAATTCATATTCTAAATAATTTACTTCTACGTCTGGCAACGATCAACAACCATACAGCGAAATGGTCATTTAGCATGTGAATTTAACATAAAACTAACAGTTGTATCATTATCTTAATTATAATAATGTAGAACACATTATTGTGTGTTATACTTACTCAGACTTAGAGCAGAGCTTGCTAAAAAAGTAATTAAATTTTGTCTTGGTGCACAAGTTACAAGGTTAATGATACTTAATTAGATACAGTCTAAGTTGATAACGCGTTAATTTGATAAGAGCTAATTTACCTCTTATTAGGTAATATTAATAATTATTATGTACTCACTATAAATAATGTAATATGTATGAGGCAAGAGATAAATTTACCATGTTATAATGAAAATTTTATTACTTGCGTTTATACAGTCGATAAATTATTGCAATTTCTCCCGATACTAAATGACCATATCATTTAAAATGGATACTTGTTAATATGGTAAGAGTTATTATTAATTAACTGCCACAGTTTCAACACATAATAGTAGGAGAACGCTTATTTACCTTGAGGCATGACGGCCGAAACTTAGAGTTAGTATTTTGTTATTATTCCAACTATAATGGTAAATAACAATCCCAATAGAGGATTTGAGTGTATTTCTATAGAAATTTAAATAATAATGATGTCTGAGTTCATTGAATCGCTCCATAAGAGTCAAAGGCATTGGTTGTTTGACCTACGATAGTTAGTTCTCGATAACCTCAGCGATAAGGTTGTGAATCAACATTAATATAAATATATCTAAAACAATTTTGAATTGTTCTATCGTAGCGACATGGCGCTTTGTCAGTGAAATAAACTAGACAAAGATAATTTCAGTTGTCTTTATAACTAACCGGTCTTGTGAGTCACCCGTGATTGTTTAATTCAAGCTGCTAAACGTGTCGCGGCGCGTGCACAATCACAACAAGCCATATTTTCATCAACCTAATTGTGTTTCTACCAATAATTTAACGGATATACATAATTACTAACAACATTATTACTGAAAGTTCGATTTATGAATATAATGTTTCTATATTATAATCTGTGGTTTATTATTTATTTCGCTATTGTTCTTTTTTCAATTATTATTTCATTCTCCCCATATAAAAATGTTTCTTTATTTATAATAATGTTAAATGGCGTATAAATTGAGTCATTTTTTTATTTACTTGTTTTTGGAATGTTTTATATTTTAGCCCTTATTGGCGTTACGACAACACCTAAAGAAATGGCGACAGGGGCAGTCGTATTATAAAACCTTTGGGAACGTTGGCATAAGAAAGCCGAATCAAACCGACTTTCAACAAACAGTAAAGCTAAAGAGTGTTGTTTATTAACTGCCTGGGTCTAGTGGTCAGTTTATTTGACGGCAAAACTAGAGATCCTCGTTACGAGTCTCGGTTCGAGCTTAATCAATAATTAAATATGTGTTTGCGCATACACTTAAGTGCACTCTATATCTCCTGCGTAAATAAGTAATCTCTCCGTGAGATAAATAAAAAGGGAATAGTTGTATAAAAACAAAAAAAGTTTAAAGTGCGTGCGTACAAAATACACATGACAGAAGTGAAACTTCTTTGGCAAACAATTTTTTAAGTCTTGTCCATTATTGAAGCAAATCTAAAACTTAAGATTTCCGAGACTCAGAGGGAGGGAAAAATGAAGTATGTTAGGAATTTAATTATCATTAAAATATTAAAAATTAATACAAACAATTTATAAAATCTAAAATGACGAAGTGTAAATAAAAATGCCAAGTGTTTTTGTCAACATTACTAATTTTTAATTAAATTTTGTTTTCCCATAGTCAGCGACCACGTTTCCGACCCGTTGGTAAGCGCTGGCAGCACGCACTGTTCGAAGACTTTAGTCTTCAGGCATTGAGGGATATTGGACGAAAACGTCTTCCGGAACTTCCCGAACGCTGCCCAACCGAGTTGTTATTAAACGTTGAAGTTATTATTATTTTTAGGCCCACCTGTCGAGAAGCTCTGCTGAGGTCATCGAGCATTGCATTGGTCCTGTTTACGGACTGACATTGTGGCGTCTTCGTAAAAACACTTCAACACGTGTATGTACCGGTGGTCAATTCGGCATCTCTGCAAAGATCTCAACACGGCCCATGTTTCCACCGAATCGAAGGCTTTCTCATAGTCCACGAACGCCAAGCAAAGTGGCCGATTGTACTCTTCGGTCTTCTGTATATGCTGCCGCAGCGTAAAGATGTGGTATATGGTACTAAAGCCTTTTCGTAATCCGGCTTGTTCGGGGGGCTGGAAGTCGTCAAACTTGCGCGCGAGACGATTTGTAATGACCCTCGAGAACAATTTATAGACATGACGCAGCAGCGCAATAGGTCTATAGTTCTTCAATAAGATGTTGTCACCTTTCTTGAAGAACAGAACTACCACGCTCCTATGCCATGCCTTTGGCACCGTGCCTTCCAGGATGGCGGAATTGAACATTCGCTGAAGGACTTTTAGAATCGGTTTTCCTCCCCCTTTCAGGAGTTCCGCTGTGATTCCGTCATCACCAGGTGCCTTGCTGTTCTTCATCTGTTTAGTGGCCATACTAATCTCGGACAACCTGACGTCCGGAATATCTTCGGTATAATGTCGGGTAAGTTTGGCACGAGAATGTTTAACCAAACTATCAATAGGCCTGCAGGTCGATGTGTATAACTGTCCATAGAAACTCTCGACCTCCCTCAGAATCTCAGGTCTAGATGCAATGAGTTCGCCGTTACTGGTCCTTAGCCGCGTCAGTTGGCTCTGACCGATAGACAGAACTTTTGCGAGCACTTTAGAGCCTTTGTTGCGTGCGATATACGAGTATTATATGCGACATATTTATTATATTATTTGAAAAAAAGTACATTAAATTATTAAATGACGAGTGGCAAATTAAAATGCCACATGTTATTTGTAAATATTAAAACTACCCAACCTTCAAACGAATTAGTATAAAAAACGCTGCACTCTTCGTGACGCCAATCACGCGTATCATCCGTAAAAACTTTACCCTCATGCGCCTAAAGAATTTTCACTTTAAAAAAGCATTATTTGATAAATACAAACTTATAAAAACAATTCAGTTTCCTAAAAATCATTAGCTACATGCGAATATAAAAAATAGATATTTTGAAAGAGTTTATGTATATTGCTGTATTGACTTATTCATTTTAGATACGGCACTGCACCGAGAAGTTATTGCGAAATCTTTGCCGTTATTTTATTATAACTTTGCATTGTACTTTAGAATTTACAAGCAGCCAAGTTCCAAGTAACTTACTAATAAATAATTCCAATATTTGCGCCAATGTTTTGAATTTCGTTGTTCTATCAACTCAGCGCCTTCCGGCGGCAATCCGAGTTTCTTTGATTCATGTGTAATGATTTGATAATTTTTTAAAAATGAAGTGTTTCATAGTAATTTAAGTCACAGCAAATAACCAAACACGTTATTTGTAACTTTTATGATATTAACCGAGAATAACAATTTCCATAAGTAAGAATCGATTCTGTGTAGTTTTGAAAATCAAAATATTCTTTTTTTTATTAAAGCTCTTTTAAATCGTTAGTTGCATGTCCGTTGTTAACAATCTACCAAGCGTTGACCGATTAAAGGGAAATGGACAATGATTTTAATTATTTGTAAAATATCTATTTACTTATCGCTACTTCAATAGTCTATTTTCTAACAATAGTTCATCTAGACTACCCATTGCTAGATTCCGTCAGAGAGAAAGCTTGCATTATCGTATTTGTTGATACATAACCCTAATTCTACGTTACTACATATATAGATATTAGAAGTGATATTAGGTATATTATTACTAATATATGACATGTTTCCTTACTTTTTTATTTTTATTGCTTACAGGATAGCGCATGACTGTACTCTTATCTGATTTTAAATGATGATACCGATTAAGCTGGAAGCGCGCTAACCCGCTAAGAGATAGTATACATCTTATAGTTTCTGCACAGCATCGTACCGGAATGCAAACTCTTAGTTTGGCGATACGTCTTTTCTGGTAGTGGGGTAAGTAACCACGGCCGAAGCCTCCCACTATCCCAAATCCAGACAAATTTGAAAACATAATTTCCTAAATTTCCTCTGCCAGGATCAATCCAATACTTCTGTTAGAAGGGCGAATTACTCGCATCATTGCGCCCATCGCAGGTTGTTTTACTTCATTTTATTTCGCTGAAATACACTATACTGTTGGTTATTCTGTACTATAATTAAATGTTTATACAGCGATGACAGATACTGTATTTATTCAATAACTACAGACCAAAAACTTACCGTTCATGTATTAATTGTAATAATGATTTTTTTATTTGTAATCGTATTAACATTGAACAAGCAGGTATTTGGTATGAAATCATAAACTGACAATTTCAAAAGAAGCGACCACACGTCACCTTAACTAGTAGATAATCGCAGGGGCATGTACCTGTTGCGTTGCGCGCTCCTTTCATGGAATATTCTTCTTGTTACAGAGAGCACACGACACAATGCGGGTTTATCTGGACGCATTATGAGAAACATCTCCGCTCCCAGATCGCGCGATAATACTCGCTGTCGACTCACAAAAGTGTATGAAGAGGTGCGGTAGTGCGGCGCGGACGGGCTGGCGGGCTTCTCACGAATATGCGCAAAGAACAGCCCGACTGCGCACAACATTTAATAAGATTAATGGCCTCGCTAGGGCAATGGTGTAAGTGCTTGCTTCGCAAGCAGAGGTTCTGTGTTCGATTCGCAATACAGTGACTATAAATTTCATATCCTGTTTAACAAACTTGAATGTTACGGTGGTCGAGATTATGCTCAATAAATGTTTAGGAGCTACTTAAATAACAGGATCCAATGTGTCACCATAGATAATTTTATTAGTAGTAACTTATCCTTATCCTATGGCGTCCCTCAATACGGTATTCTTCAATACAGTATTCTTGGGCCTACCCTGTTCCTTGCCTATATCAATGAGGTCTACATTTTAACTGGCACTACAGTAACGTATGCGGATTATACGGTCTTACTCATTCAAGGTCACAACTAGTTGGATGTGAAAACAAAAGCTGCAAATGCTGTACCCGTTGTAGTTGTAAGGCTGAAGATTAATTTACTTACACTTTATACTGAAAAAAACAAAATACTTTATTACTACGTTTGGAATAAGAAGTCTATCACTACCCTCATCATCCTTCCTTCTTCAAGTTCATAAATGCCAGCAAAGCCTTATAAATACATGCAATTGTAAACCCATTCAGGGAGTTGATCATATAAAATGTCTTGGCATCCAGTCTGGTGGGAGACTTCGGCCGTGGCTTATCAGCTAAGAAGTACTGCTGAGCAAAAAAAATGCATTCCAGTCCACTTCCATAAAAAATTATATCATCACTTACAATCAGGTGTGATCACAGTCGAGCGCTAATGTTACAGCAATAAAAAAGTTCACATACATAGTGCCTAATATTATCTAGTCCAATAAGGGGTTTGATAGGTAAAAGGTTATGAATAAGTAGTCTGATAATAACAAAACACGATGTAAGTTTAACATAATGATTCACTGATGAGCATTTCGCTGACCTTTCTACATGGCAGGCAGCGGCTTTCAATGCCTCGACCCTCTTTGTTCTTTCTAGCTTGTCAGCATCCTCTTGAAAAGGACTTTAGGTGTCTTTCTTTTAAAGAAAGTGCGCAGAGATATCGATGTAAGCATTGTTCCGTCTTCGAATTAATTCCATAGTACTGCTGTCTATCGAAAGCCAATTTTTGTTTAGCATTTCAATAGACTTCATTGTATTTGAACAAGAGCAGGTGTGTCTTTATAAGACTTAGACGGAATGCACGATTTTAGTTTTATCTATAAAAACATTCTCTTGTCATTATTGTGAAGCAAATGGACATGTTTGTAAAATAGTTCAACACAGCATTCCATGATATAAATGAGTATGTGTGTGGAGTCTAACTCTAACTTTAGTTTTGCTCCAACTATGAGAGCTATAGAGTAGAATCTCACTCGATTAGTACATACATACATACATAACATCACGCCTCATTCCCATAGGGGTAGGCAGAGACAACATCCTTCCACTTGCCACGATCCTTGCATATCTCCTTCGCTTCTTTCATTCTCATTAAACCTTTCATAC
Organism: Elymnias hypermnestra; assembly: GCA_015832385.1. Classification (NCBI taxonomy): domain Eukaryota; kingdom Metazoa; phylum Arthropoda; class Insecta; order Lepidoptera; family Nymphalidae; genus Elymnias; species Elymnias hypermnestra. Next base: position 4,948,990 of record JACTOM010000070.1, read on the forward strand.
AAGTTCGTCGGTTTAGAGTACTCTTGACCTGGCCGTTATTTAAAATGTCCTGGATTTGGTCCAGGAACGTTCGCCTTGGTCTTCCCCTTCCAACTTTCGCATTCACTCTTGACTCATAAATCCTTTTTGTCAGTCTCCTTTCATTCATTCTCTCTACATGCCCAAACCATCTAAGCATACCTTTCTCAATTTTAGTCACTACGTCTTCTTTTATACCACAACGTTCTCTTATCACACTATTTCTTACTCTGTCACTCAGTTTTAATCCACTCATGCTTCTCAACGCTCTCATCTCTACCGCATTTATTTTACTTTTGTGATTCTTCTGCCATACCCAACTTTCACTACCATACATAAGTGTTGGCACCAACACTCCAGCATGCACTGCCAGTCTAGCCCTTTGAGACACCATCTGGCTATTCATAAAAGCATGCAGAGCACCATTTACCATATTCCCTGCATTCACTCTCCTTTCGATATCACTTTCACATGTTCCATCTTTTGTAAATTTAGATCCCAAGTATACAAATTCTTTCACCTCTTCCACTTGTTCCCCATCTATCAAAATATTGCCATTCATCATAGATTCATCTCGTTCAAAAAGCATAACTTTCGTTTTGTTTACATTCACTTTCATTCCTTTCCCTTTCAAAGCTTCATTCATAATATTTAGCATCTCCTGTAGCTCGTTAGCGGATGACGCAAGTATTACTTGATCATCAGCGTAGAGTAAACATTTGATGAGTAATTCATTCATTCTTAACCCATACATACTTTCTTTTAAATCTGTCAAACATTTATCCATGAAAAGGTTGAACAGCCATGGTGACGCAACACATCCCTGTCGAACACCTCTTTCGACAGGAAACCACTCCGTGTACGCTCCGTTTATTCTGACACAGGCACTAGAACCCTCATAGAGAGACTTCAATGCTTGGATCAGACAACCGCTCACCCCATACGTAGATAACGTTGACCACAGCTCATTCCTCACCACTCGATCATAGGCCTTTTCTAAATCTACGAACGCGCAATAAACTTTTTGGTGTTTAGCCAAACATTTTTCAGTTATGCACCGTAAAGAAAAGACCTGATCCGTACATCCCATTCCTCTTCTAAATCCCGCTTGCACGTCCCATATTTTCCCATCAGTTTCATTAATCACCCTTTCAATTAATATCTTTGCATACAATTTGCCGACGACACTAAGAAGGCTGATACCGCGGTAATTTTTGCACTCCTGCTGTGACCCTTTTCCTTTATATAGAGGGACAATTACGGCCTTGCTCCAATCTCTTGGGACTTGACCTTTCTCCCAGCATATATTGAAAAGGCAGTACAGCTGAGCTACCACAATCCCGCGGCCAGCCTTCAGCATCTCGACTGACACTCTGTCATACCCAGCAGCCTTACCTGATTTCATACCTTTTATCGCTTTCATGATGTCATCCATACTAATCTCGCTATCACTTGTCTTACATTCATTGCTATCCGCAGAGGCCATATTTACCTCTGCTTCATTTCTTTCAAACAAACTTTCAAAATGATCCTTCCATCTCTTCAATATCCATTCTTCTCCTTTTATTAAACTTCCATCTAAACTTCTGATTTTACAAAGCTCCGAGGAAGTAGATCTCCCTCGGGCAAATTGTATTGATTTCCAGAAAAACTTTTTGTTTGACTGAAAATCATCAGAAAGTCTCCTATCATACATATCACTGTATTCTTCTTTTTTCTTTCTTACAGCTTCTTTCACGATTACTTTCACCCTTTTGTATTCCATTCTTGCCTTTTTTACGTCATCATTCGTTGCCTTTTGCATTCGTTGGTTCGCTTTTGTAGCCAACCAATCGGACCAAGCTTTCTTCTTTTCACACACAGCTGCTTGAACATTTTTGTCCATCCACAAATTCTTCTCTTTCTTACCTTTCCTCCTTTTAGACACGCCACATACATCAATAGCAGCACCAACCACTCCATCTTTAAATTTATTCCATAAACTTTCAATCTCATTTCCTTCGTCTTCACTCTTGAATCGCCCACTCAAATTTTTCAGATATTCTTCTCTAACATCCTCTTCTTGCAATCTCTCCACTTTTATTCGTTCAAGAATGCTCGAGGTTTCCTTCTTTCTATGGCGCCACCGATTAAAAAGACCACCGATTCGGGCAACGACCAGGTAGTGGTCAGTATCGATGTCGACCCCGCGGTATACTCGAGCATCTAGAACTTTCTTCTTCAGTTTTTCGTCCACAATTACAAAATCAATCATACTTCTAGCATTCCCTTCTTCCCTTGTATACACATGAATCCCCTTGTGCTCAAACATAGTGTTTGCCACAAAAAGACTATGTTCCACACATATTCCAAGCAAACTTCGTCCATTTTCATTCACCCGTTTGTCACCAAACATACCAAGAGTCCTTTCATATCCATCACGTTTCACACCTACCCATCCATTAAAATCTCCTAACATAATTATTCGCTCATTCGGTTCACATTCATTCAACGTATCACTCACACTTTCCCAATACTCATCTATTTCTTTTTGGGCTTTATTGGACTTTCTGGTGCCCAGATCCGTCGGAGCATAAGCACCCAAGACAAAGATCCGAGTAAGTCCAACTTTTAGCCTGATCCAGATGAGTCTAGGACTCACGTATTTCACTTCTTTCACACAATCATCCATTCTTTCGGAAAGTATGATACCAACTCCCTGACAGCCTCTCTTATCACTGCTTACACCAGACCAGTAAGCTGTGTAAGGGCTATGTTTCGTGGTATCACATCCTTTCCTCTTTGTCTCATTCACGCAGAGTACATCTATGCACCTATCATGCATCATCTGGCATACTTCATCAATCTTTTCATTCATTCCTCCTCTTACATTCAAAGTAGCAAAGCGGCTCTCGGTAGCCCGCTTTTCGCCCCCATTAGGAACGTGACGTGATGGATTGCGAATCTCATCGCCGCCATTTTTGGAATGTAATAATATCACCATTGCGTTCCCACGAGTAGCAAGGGAACATAGGTCCATTCTGGCAGAGCCCCGCATGCCAGAATAAGGCTAGCCTATTTCTGGGTTCGCCCGGTCCCAGGGCCACCGCTTGCGACTAGGCAAATGCCCCTAGCCATGAGTCCCTCGGCACGGTAAACCTTGGACTGGCAGGAAGTGGGTAGGAAAATGGAATAAATGGGGGGAACGGGTCAAAAAGATAGGAACTTTGCAAGGAAGAGAAAGGAAAATATAAGGTAGTAGGATATTACTGACTCGGAAAGACTGAGAAGATTCAGTAATAGCTCGGGGAGCCGGGATCGCATACCCGTGTACCATATGACTATCGGACAAATAGACAAAGATGTGTACCCCCTGGCACATTGGCACTCGATTAGTAACCAAAAATATACCAATAAATATGAATTCAAAAAAAATCCTTCACCGTTTGCTAATTAAAGACAAAACAGTGTGTGTTTTCATTGGTAAGTTAAGGATACAGAATCGATAAGTTACATTTTAAACTAGATTGTTCGAGATTGAATTCCAAAATTAAATTTATTTTACCTGTAAACATATTCAATATGATTTTTATTGTTGACAGATAAGTGTTAGAGTGTTACATCATCTGATGGTAAGTGATGATACAGACTGAGAAACCACTACATTTGCTTAAAATAAACTGCTTTAGTTCAGTTCGAATATTTCTTGATTCTTCTTCGTTGATTTAAATATCAAATAAATCTATTTACTGGGCCCAGAAACTGTGTGGCCACAAATGTGAAGCAAGGTTAAAATCTGTTATCACTCCTCAATCTGATAGTCAATAGAAAGTGGCTGTAGTTAAAGGAAGTTAGTGAGCTATTGTGAATAATAAAACGATTACATTCCATGTGAGATTATCATTTATATGGTCACCCGTTTCAAATGAACGATGAAGAGGCGAGATGTGTCATCGGAAATCAGTATAGAGCGACATGTTTGTCAAACGACACTTGGTAATGCCGTGAGATCGTCGCAACGTTTCGTGAACACGCATCCGAATAAAGGCTTATAAACTTCATTCACATGCTTATGACCAGAGGCTTTATTTCTTTTCAAATATGAAGTAACATCCTTTTTTTATTTTTGGTTGCATGTATTCATTTCCTTTACATAAGTTCGAATTAATGCATGATCTTTAACTACTGCATTGTTACATGCCTTTCTGTATACATTTCACACTTAAGACATGAGATATTGCCCCAAAATAAAAACCTTAATGTTAGAACAATCACTTTCTTTATTGTCTCAAGTGTTTTAATATGACAGGTAGGTTTTCACTAAAAACACGGACAGCTGTACTCCATAGTAGCTATTTTAAGGTACTTCTAAAGTGTAAAAACATATAGTAACCGTCTTTTAAAACTCCAAAAATCCCTTACTGTACTTTCTTAATTATATAAGCCCAGTCATTCCGATTTTTTATGAAAGTTATTAATAATAAGAAAATATTCTGTATATTGTTACAGTGTACTATGTATGATTGGTTATTATCACTCCGAAGAGCCGGGGATTTTAGAGTATAAACCCACCACCCTGCTCCCCTGCGGATTGGCAGGCATAGTACACAAATGCACTCTCTATTCCTTCACTCTGATAGTCCGATGTGACGGGAATCTGACACGACCGAAGAGAGATCAGGCGCAGGACCAACGACTTAATGTGCTCTCCGAGGCACGGGGGTGGAGCACACCGCCAACAGCCCAGCTTAGGGCAAATATTGAGAAAATCTTAAGAGAAAACTCAATATTGATTTTTGAATTGGCCCGACCTGGGACTCGAACCCAGGACCTCATGACTGTAGTCGAACATGCTAACCACTAGACCAATGAGGCAGGTTATTATATACAGACATTAATAAATATTTTTAATCATAAAACTAGCTGAACTGCTTTGTGCAATCCCGTATTAATTACGGTCCTGAAATTTCTCGTACCAAATTCGTGTGTAAAAATTCATCCAGCTGTATCGAAGGTAGAAAACAATTTACAGGAAATCTAAAATTCCCTTTTGTATGAATAGTACGTGAAAAATGGTAGCTTTATAAAAGGATGTTTGTTTTGTTTTGTTTTGAGATTAAAAACAGACTTCAATGAAATTTATGATTGCACTACATGATTTTTACTAAAACTTTCGTCAGGAAGTTTTCAATGAACTCAATATTGAAAAATGTTTGTATCGAAAAAGACAGAATGTTATCGTAATCGATAATAAAGTTCTTTGTATACTGAACTCTATTAAGGATAATAAATATATGAAAAACCCATACAGGTTGGATAACAGATGATGTTCGTAGCCATAGGCTAAAAGGGCCAATTCTAACAGATGTACCAATTTAATTCTTGTCACCTATTTCGGCTCCGTTAGCAATTAATACTGGTAAAGCATAGTGAACGGTCAGCTGGCATATTTTTTAGGTTAACGCAGTCTCCGCCTTTTATTCGTCTGCTGACCCATATGTCTCAGTCGCATACCACAGGTTTAACTGCATTTTTCGCGCCATGTTGAAGTTTATATAAACTGTTCAAGAGCCGTAGTAATTTATACATGTAGGTACTATGATATAATGCTGATTATAACTATAGTCATTTTATATCTCTATATTTGTGTATAGAAAAACATGAATAACAGTTAATTTTATAATAGCACTGCGTATTTTATTAGGTACTAAGTATAAACTCTTTCATATCACCTTCTTATATGGACCAACGTAAATTAATGCTTTATCTATAGTAATACCTTGTAATAATATAAACGTTTATAACAATGAAATAAATAATACGATTACAGATGTCGTAAATTGGTCAGACAGAAACAACTTAAAACTTAATTTTACTAAAACAAAATATATCCAATTTATAAATAAAAATGGCACGAAACAAAAACTTAATATTAGATATAAAAATGAATCCATCAATGAAACAAATAGTATTAAATTTTTAGGTATAGAACTGGATGATAGACTTTCATGGACGGAACATATAAATCGTCTTTCTATGAAAATCAGCTCATTTTCTTTTGCGATATGGAAATTAGCAAAAATAACAGACAAAAAAACGGCTATTCAAGCTTATCATGGATATGTTTCTTCTCTACTCCGATATGGCATATTTATATGGGGAAATTCTAGTAATATTAATAAGGTGTTTATAGCTCAAAAACGATGTATTAGAAGTATCTGCGATGTAAGTCCAATAACTTCCTGTAGACCTCTTTTTAAAGAATTAAATGTGTTAACTGTACCTTCCCTATACATTTATGAAGTGTGTTTGTATGTAAAAACACATTTAGACCAGTTTGAAAAACGATATGATGGGACACAATTTAAGCGATTTAGATTTCAAAATCATTTAGTTAGACCCAGTACAAGAACACAGCTTTATGATAGGAACTGTCACGTCATGTCTGTTAAAATTTATAATAAATTACCTAACCCTCTTAAAGACATAAATAATATTAATATATATAAACATAAATTGAAAAAATGGCTAATATCTAAATGTTATTACTGTATTAAGGACTACTTTAATGAAAGTCAAAATAAATAAAATAATTCATACGAGACGCAGTTTTTAAGCTCACTCATACTGTTTTGATACGTTTTCATATAAAACTGTAATATTATTTATTAATGTGAATATTATTTTTAAAATGTAAATACCTGCCATAAGGATGAAGCAATTATTTTAAAATAATATTATTTTGTCCTATTATAGATGTTGCACGCCATTGTATGGTAGATTGTGTGTTGTACACTTGATCTTGCAATAAATATATTTGATTTGATTTGATTTGATAGCTAATAAATATAAAATTAAAGACGAAAGGACAATTTAGGTATTATAAATTAGACTTTTTTAAACATACATTGTTAGCTGTATTGTTAATGGGGTGCTATGTGACCGTAGAAATTCTGCTACTAAAATAAGGTCCCTGAGGATCAACTATTTAAGTAAAGCAAAGTGCTTTAGGTTCCACACTAATAATGAATCACTATTTATAAAACATTAATGCGACAGGAGACGTTTGGACCACATATTAACCAGGGTCTCTCGATAACCGTAGTAATAGTCGATCTCTGATTACGTCAAAAAATAATTTATGCTATCAAATTTTATAGACACCTTTGTCTATCAATGTTATCTGGATTACCTCAAACAGAGGATCAGCTTAGGTATCCAAAGAGGTAATGTTGGCAGCATTTTAGGAACACAATATATGGACAGGATTTTGGATGCGGCTTATTATTAGATTTAATTAAATTTTTTCTCTTCCTCGTATGTAATAATATATATATATATATACGCGTAGAGACTTGAAATTAGGTAGGAATATTCCTTTCGCTGAGTGGAGGTCAACTAAGCGCGGATATTACGAAATTCCACCCGAAAGGGGGGTTGCGAGGCTGTTAATTAAAAAAATTGAATTTTCACATTAAAAAAGAAATTAAAACTTCACATTTACAAACTATATCTATTATGGTATGTAAAACTTGGTCAGAATTTGTTTTTGACATAATGGAATTTATGAAAAGTAAATTTTTGAAAACTCCACCCTCAAAGGGCAGTGCGTGTATGTTTCTTATTTGTAAAACAATTTGCCTAAATAAATGAAAATGCTACCTAAAAAACATTCCACATAGACGAAGTCGCGGGTTCAGCTAATTGAGTATATGGAGGTTTATTTAGTTTATAAATTAAATTGTTTTGCTATTTTTTGTTAGTAAATTGTAATTACACAAACACATTTTACATATATACATCTTAAAAATTATAACTAAACTAATATGATGTCAATAAATTTTATTACAATTTTTATGAAATTTAATTATACGAAAATCAATTGACGAAGTTTGGTTTAATAAATAAAACGGCATAGCGTATACACGCGTAGCAGCAGACATCTTAGTGAGATACGAGGTATTACATGAATGTGTAATCAGAGAGTTTATTGATCGCGGCAAGATTATTACCACTTCGCATTGTCTGACTTGGCACGTCTTAAATTTTCCCTTTTTGTGCCAATAACTTAAGGAAATCAGGAATTAATTTTTTTCTTCACCTTCATGAACGTCACCGTTTATCACAACATGAAAGAAATATTCCTCCTTATGTTGCACTTACGTAAACCGCTTTTTATTATTAAATTATTATAATTTTACCGCTAGGATCCTTGCGGAGAGTAGGACATTTTTTCAACTTCACTATATATGTTTAATAGAACATCTATTTTAAGATAAGTATTTATTTCAAGGTATTCTTATAACCCGGATAAAGACGGGTGCTAAATTTTTAACATATTTTTTAAGTCCAAGAATTAGCATGTTAAACATTTTAATTATCCCCTCGCCAAAAGCAATTATTTAAAAAAGTAAATTATACCTACTAGCTGTGCCTGCGGTTTCACCCGCGTAGTTAAGGAGTTCCGGATTGATTTATCAATCTAAACCGTTCTTGAATTCACCTGACACGTACAAAAAGATCCATCTACATCGCCTCGGCCCATCAGGAGGAATTCAATCATATACACGCCTACCGAAGAGATGTATACATATAATATATATACAAACGTTTTTGTGATTGATCAGTCCTAAACCGTTTCATTGGGTAAGCAATAATGAGAAGATGCACTCACTTAATACTAAATCTAATCGGGATGGGCTTGAAATTAACTTTTGCACTGTAGTCTATAAATAAGTAAGTATGGTCTCATATTCATATATGCCGGGGACTGTGCAAGTGACACCACAGGGAGCAGCTAGTATAAAGATACAGATGCAGTCCAAAGTCACATAATGTAGAATTCGTTTAATTCAGATGTATCCTTTTCCGAAATTGTGTGATAGCAGGGGGTGGCTCGATCCCATGTGTACTGCGCATCCTGTGTTCCCGCACGTGCCAACCACGCGGCCGGAAGCACCGCGCCATCGGCACACTTTAACCGACCTTCGCGAATATTTGTATACAATATCTCACATATTTCATTCGAGACCACAAGAGCAATAGCGTCCTATGTTGATACTTAAAAAGAAAGACAAGGAAATTAGCTTCTAAATTTTACAACAGGTTAATCGTAACGAATATAATTCTAGCATGTAATTAGTAGCAATTAGTTATTTATATCCCGATTTGTATAACGAATAATAAAAAATAGTAAAGTCCATATGCTTATCTATTTAGTAACTGCCTACTTGGTCAAGTGGTTAGCTTGTTCCGGTACAGACATGTTGTCTTGGTTTCAAGCCCCAGGTTTGATGATTTTTTGAATTAATTGATTGATATTGAGTTTTATGTTAACTAATTCTCAGTATTTGCCCGAAGTTGGGAAGTTGGCCGCGTCCTCCACCTCTCGGAGAGCACGTTTAGCCATCGGTCCTACTCCTGATCTCTCTCGGCTTGTATCAGATCGACAACCCAGCGGTCGGTGTGAAGAAATGAAAGTACGCTTGTGTTTGTGCTTACACTTGTGCACGATAACATATGTCCACTATATGTGGCCGAAATTGGTCAGGAGACGATTATAAATATAATAAAATAAGTTCATACACTACGCTATTTAGTATAAAGTTAAATTCATTACATAGAAACATTTGAACCGATTAAGTGAGCTGTCAATAGGTAGATAGATGTTTTATTGAACACCAGAAGAGAAACAATAATAAGTAATTCTAGTGAACAACGGGCGGTCTTATCGCTATTTAGCGATCTCTTCCAGATAACCCAACGATAGGCAGACCGTCAGATAAAGGATAGAGTTGGTAGGCGGAGTTATTAAGTAAGGAGACATTCGTATATTACTTAGAATATAAACATACACATACGTACTTACTACATACATAATACTTATACATATATACATACGGTAAATATATACAAATAAATAAATATACTTTTAACCGTGTCTAAATTAAACGAAGTTAATTTTATTCCTATAAAGACGTGAACGATTCTTCATCAAGGCGTACAATAAGAGTGTCGGTCCGTCTAAACTCAAATTTAAATTTGAGATACTGTGGATTGAACACAAGAGTCAGAATATGCAAGCATTCGATAAATAGTATTATAAATTTTTCGCAAATACTGACTGACTGAAATTTAATAAATGCATTAATATTTAAACAATTATTTAGCAACACCAAGTATCGTCTACTAAAAATTAAAAAATATAAATTTCATTTAAATTTGAGTAAGTCGCAGCCCATTTACATCCCACAGCTAGGCACAGGCTACCCACTTCCATGAGATGATGAGAGAGTTTTTAGAGCATAGACCCACCACGATGCATCACTTCGGATTGGCAGGCATAGTACTCAAGTGAACTCTCTATTTCTTCACTCTTATAGTCCGATGTGACGGGAATCTGACACTAGCTGAGAGATCAGGCGATCAGAGATCAGGACCGACGGCTGAACGTGATCTCCAAGGCACAAGAGGATAAATTGTAATAGGAAATTCAATATCGATTTTTGAAGTGGTGGAACTTGAACCCAGGACCTCTCGTCTGTAGTCGAACATGCCACTAGACCAGGCAGTGAAATTGAGTGGGTGTTGTGAATTCCCTTAAATGCTAAAATATGCGAGAATCTTGGACAAATTCTCGCAATATGTGGATCAAAGTGTGGTAGTAGTGTGAATTGAAAAGTGTGTTACATTAAATTTCATACATGATACGTTAATTGTCGTCTTTTTTCCTTTTCATTCATTTAGCCACTTGTTGTAGCCCTTATTGTAGTTTAAGCAAGCTGTGTTCTTTTCCAGTTAAACACTTAATTGTAAGAAAGTGTTTCTGACACAATATTGTGGTACATTGATTAGTAATGTTATGTCAGTTTATAGTATGTAATATAAGGAAAACTTATACGAATATCCTACGCCACCTAGCATGAACTTTTTAAATGCATTGCATAGAGATAAATCTTTTACGTGAGTTTTCGATAAATTGGAAAATCAATTTTAATTCCCTTGAAAGTAAAGTTTCTTTTAATTAAACATAATGTGAAGTGAAATTCAAACTGAAGAGTTATACTATTAATCTTTTAAATCACCTGAAATATTTTTTGTAAAGAACTGTCAAACACCTTAACAGCAAAATATGTGAATGTCATACATGGTTTTTTAGAACGATCACTATCATTGTATTTGCATAGGAATTGTTGACAAAACTTACGAAGATAAGAAAAGACAGGTTGAGCCTTATCTCGCGGCCAAGACATCCGCACGTCGCTGTGCGGACGTTGGACGTGCGCTATCGGGCTAACATACATATGAATATCACATCCCTGATCATGATCGACCTCGAGTATTGAATGCTAACTGATAAGTTTTCAAATAAAAGTCTTAATATAAAACTGCCTCATTGGTCTAGTGGTTAACATGTTCGACTACAGACATGAGGTCCTGGTTTATTCAAAAATCAATATTGAGTTTTCTATTCAGATTTTCTCAATATTTGCCCGAAGTTGGGAAGTTGACGGTATGATCCACCCCCGCGCCTCGGAGAGCACGTTAAGCCGTCCGTCCTGCACCTGATCTCTCTCCGGTCATGTGGGATTCCCGTCACATCGAACTATGAGCGTGAAGGAATAGAGAGTGCATTTGTGTACTAATGCCTGCCAATCCGCAGTAAAGCAGCGTGGTGAGTCTATGCTCTAAAAACCGTCGCTCCTAGTAGTGAGCAGGCCTGTGCTCAGCAGTGGGACGTTAAAGGGCTGCTACTTACTTACTTTTATATATCCACGGCTCCTACATATAAAGAGCCAAGTATCAAATCCTACTGTTGTATGACAGTGTTTCAATGGCAAATTATTTTTTACCTTTTTTGTACTAGTGATATATTTTTTAAGAACTATGTTTTAAAAACTATAAACAAATCAAAAAAGCGATGACCTGCTATGATAAATGAGGAGATGAAAACTATATAATATCTAAAATGTGAGTTGACTCTTTATATATATATAATTCCTTTTTACACAGTTTGACCGCGACGAACTCTCTTAACTACTCACCTGATGTCGATGATTTTTTTCTGTTCCAAGGATTTGTTCCGACGTAGGACATAGTATATGTATGTAGGAAGTGTATGTTGACTGCAAATTGTATTTAAAATCGAGTTTGTTAAGTTCTGCCATCACCGCTATGTTACATAAGCATCAAATAGATGACGCCTTACTTTAGGAACTGTCAAAAATATTCAAAGAATTTATCTAAGTTACAACGATATCGTCATTCAAATTTTTTGAATACTTGCCTGTTGTCGATAAAATAAAACCGAGATACTTTTCTAAAATTTCTTTGTTTCCTCTGGATCTTATTCAAAATCAGCTTGACGACTGATGAGTGTCGGGCAGCTTCATCTTCGTACATCTTCGGAAATCAAATATGCCTATAAATTATATATAAGTGTACACGTTCATACAAACGTGATGTGATTTTAAAAATTACAACTATTCACGATTTGTGATGAATGAGCAAAGACTAAGACGACGCCAAATAAGCAATAGATCAATAATGCTACGCGTGCTAAAAAACACGTGATGAATGTTTTTATTTTGGGTACAAAAGCCTTCGACCTCATGTTTACGTAATATACTAGGTATTTATTACATATTAGTATTTTTGATTTTATTAATGAATAATTTAATCATGTATCAATTATCTAGTACATAAAATTCTCGTGTCACGGCGTTAGAAGTTGAACTCTTCTGAGCAGCTCGTCTTCGGTTGCATCGTAAATAGGCAGGACAAACACCCCCACCAATCCATAATAAAAATTAGCATCATGCAATTTGTTAAATTTGTCCTGCCAGAAATTGACATTACGCCACCGAGGCCGTCAGGATACATACTCGTTTATATAGTCATAGGTATTATAACTATTATCCCTAATTTTTTTAAATACTATAAATATTAAGAGGGGGAAAAGATTCTTGATCGTTTACGCAGTCTAATCTTATGTTTACGTACTTTTGCCTAAAACGATGAAAAATATTTCTTTGAATATTTTTTTATTTTAACTAGAAAGATATTTAAAGAAAGACGCAAGAGCACAGGTATAATAACATGGCAGTTTGTCACGGTTAAATGGAAACACTGTTCGATTGTTACTTCTTAAAGCTGAACAATAACCTGTTCGAGAGCGGCGTCGAATTTTTTCCAAAAATGTTCTTCCATTCGTATTTAAAAAGCTTAATGGAATTTCGCATTGCAACATACGATTTATTGTACTACGGTGTGGAATGTGGATAAAATCAACATCGCACTAAATCTCGTACACACAATTGTTGAATAGTCGTTAACAAAGAGTATTTACTTTCGTCTTATAAAAAGTAGAAAAACAAATTTAGTGTACCTTTTTCAAACCAAATGATTACGCTTAGAAAATAATTAATGTACTTAAGAATATGTTTAAAATTAAGGGCTCTATTGGCTCTACGACAGTTATTCGGTAACATTATGGATACAAAAATTCTGGGCAGATATTTTCCATTGTTAGTTGTTACATTCTGAATTACTGAATTAAACTTAGGGAAATTTTTATACGAGACCCACCAAGATTTCAACATTGAGTAAAAAATCAAGAATGACAATTTGTTTACTTAGGCTTTTATACAGATTACCCGCAGTTTGCAAATGTGAAAAAGAAAGAATAAGAAACAGAAGAAAGCTTACAAGCGTGCTCCTAAACATCAGTGATGTAAACACAAGTGGTGGTGGAGTGCGATGTTTACGCCCACGAGCGATCTCTACAATCGCCGCATGCACGTTCACCGCGCCGATCTACACGTCCTCAGCTTAGCATATCTGAATCTGTATACACGAGGCGGCACACCACCGTTGCCTCATATGGGTAAAAATTAAAATGATGGAAAGTAAATATCTGTGTAGGTCGCTTCCTACGTGGCATACGCCTGTAATTTCAACTTTCTATGCGTTAAAATGTTACTTCGACCCTTGGCATTGCTTTTATAAAAAAAATCTTGATATGTACTTGATATAGAAGAAAAAACTCCAAAATGGCGACAATAGTGGTCCGAAACACAATTATTTTTTGTTTTTCTACATTCAGTTACAAAGCCAAGCGTTTTAGTTTTGTCTAACTCAATACCAACAAAAGAAAGTGCACAGCGCGTCGGAGAAGTCATTCCTTAAATATAACGTATAAAAGGTTACATGTGTATGTGTATGTGTGTGTGCGTCTGTGTATATATATATAATATACTTATATAAAGGCTCATCAGAGCGTAATACTTCTCCATTTAAGATAACTGAATTGGATAATTTCTGCCAACAAAAATGTTTATCGGCCCCCAGAAAGTTTATAAACTGTTATTTCCAACACGATACAAATAATTAAAATCATATTGAATGTACTAACGGTATTTACTTTACAACACATTACTTATAAAGGTAAAAAGATTCAAACAAAGTCGGCTGATCTCCACTTTCAGATAAAGGCCCACCAAATACGGAAAAGAATGACTATTACTTGTTTCATATTTTGACTTAACTCAAAAAAAACATTCTTAAAGTATAAACCTCTTCCGGATGAGCGAGCGGTTCTTTAGTTTCACTGAGTATTGAGACTCTCTTCAATCTCGAGTCCCACCCTCATGACCTATCGATGGGACTTAGATTATTCCATCTCCCAGCGTGAGAAAAGGCTCAATTTTTGAGAATAATTCTGGTATATGAAAATCTTGGTGGGAATCATAAAGCCCATGATGTTTGATATGAAAGTTGACGCTACAAAGTAGACGCAAGCTCCGCTGTCTCGCAGAGAGATGTCCCGTGAGCTGGTGAGTGATACTGGGTGCGCCGGGCATGCTGCCTTCAGGGAAGAGGAGTGTTCTGGAACCCACGAGGTTGGCCCACTTTTGCTGGCGACGTTCACGGTAATCTTCTGAGACAGAGTTCCCGCGAGCCATATGCCGATTGCCTTATTGGTCTAGTGGTTAGCATGTTCAACTAAAGACATGAAGTCCTGGGTTCGAGTCCCGGATCGGGCCAATTCGAAAATTCAATACATGCCTGAAGTTGGGAAGTTGGCGGTGTGGCCCACCCCCGGGCCTCGGAGAGCACGTTAAGCCGTCGGTCCTACGCCTGATCTCTCTCCGGTCGTGTCGGATTGCCGTCACTTCGGACTATGAGAGTGAAGGAATAGTGAGTACACTTGTGTACTAAGCCTGCCAATCCGCAGTGGAGCAGCGTGGTGGGTCTTTTTTTTCTTTATGGCTGAAGGATTAGTGCTTGACTGTGATCTCAACTGATGGTAAGTGATGATACAGTCTAAAATGGAAGCGCGCTAATCTGTTAAGAGGCGATATACCCCTTACGGTTTCTACACAGCATCGTACCGGAACACAAATCTCTTTGTTTGGCGGTACGTTTTGCTGGTAGAGTGGTAAACTAGCCACGGCAAAGCCTCCCACCAGTCCAGACTCAGACAAATTAGAAAATACAATTTCCTAAATTCATCCTACCGGGGATCGAACCCGGGACCTCCGCTAGCAAAGCGAATACTCGCACCACTGCGCCAGCGAGGCCGTCTAATGGTCTATGCTCTAAAAACCCTCTTTCAACTGAGTGAGGAGGCCTGTGCCCAGCAGTGGGACATTAATGGGCTGCTACTTACCTTTTTACCTTTATACGTGGACCATCACTGTGTTTTAACTGGTAGAAGACCGGCATCCATGAGGATTTCCCAGTTGGCAGGATGTGGAGGCATTCTTGAGGAATTTCCAACGTTAAAAATTAAGAATACTTGGATTCAAGACGACTTAAATAGGATTCAAGAATGATTAAGATTGACATTGTTATCCGATAAATAACAGATTGCCCCATATTTCCACGACATACAAATTACGCAGATGAAACTGGCGAAAACAGCTAGTCTAGTGTAATATAAAAATCTCTAGTCACAGTGTTTGACATTGAGCTCATCTGAACGGTTATGACCGATTTTTATTTTAAAAAAATTGGACTTTATAGGTCTGAGAATAATTCGTAAAGCACTTTTCATTCTTTGACCCCTCTCACTCCATTTTTATTCGCAATACGAAGTTGCGCGGTCCGGCTAGTTATTCTACAAAATTTTAAAGCGAATAACAAATTTAATTTGAAAATGTGTTGCAAACCGTACCCGCATTTAAGTAATCGACAAATACGCGAGCATGATTGCGTGTTATAAAAACTGGCTGGGATTTTGCACATCTCTACCTGCCAAAGTCCCACGGAGGCGCGGGCGCCTTAACAGGTGTGCACCTGAGTAAGCGCTCTTTTTCATTAACTACATATACATAATCAAACAAAAAGTTCGACATGCTCGCATAAGAATGATGCTCGGGCCATTCATCGCTGGTCGTGGAATTCTTTTATGTTTATTGATCGTGCTTGTTTTTTTCCTTCAACGATTCATTATGACATTAACGATATCCGTCGCAAGCAGTAGGTGTACCGAATTCCACAGAGATTTTATTTGCTTATTTTTAAATGCAACGTCATCGATGATATCAAAGTATGGAATATAATAATGAAATAAGTTATATAAAGAAATTTTAAAATCGATTCTTCCAGCTTCTTAAACATTACTTAAAAAGTTACCGTTATACTTTTTACGTTAATTTTCGATAGTTAACGCTGTAATAATTTCAATTAACGAGTCAACAATTTAAAACACTATTAACATCTACATTAACTTTAAAAGAAATTGTATTTGAAGCTATGTAAAAGGAAAATGTGTACTAATACTAGGAATTGAACTATTAGTAAATATTTCCCATTATTTATGATTATTTATGATAAAGGCTAAAATTGACCAAGCTAATTTAATTAAAAAGGCTAAAACACGCCAATTTCAGAGTAGAAATATAAGAATTGTACGAAAAGTACAGATTCCTAATAAATCAGCGAAACCCGTATTTAGATAACATAATTCTTTATTCCAATTTTTATCATAGTAGTGTTCTTGGGACTGTAATACCTTTGAAGATCTGAAATATCTAACAGAAATTCCCTATATGAGTTTGTTCTTAGTTGAACCGTTGAAAAAAGCGAGATATATTATTAAGAAATACGATTTTATTTCTTGTATTGTATTAGCAAGAGATGCTTGGCGTAGGGCTGGAAAAATATCATATAATAATAGTTATATATATGTGTTTATATATTATTATGTATTTTCATACGCGGAAGTCTTATATGAAAAACAAAACTAAAATATATTTTATCGTTTGTACTGTTATCGTTTGAAATCTAGTTATATCATACTGTTTACCTCAAAATTAACAAAGTAAGAAAACTTACAGCATAATTACACAAGACTTGCTCGTGTGTAATACGAAACTTTGATTGTTATGACATTGGTTTATTTTCATTTCAACATTATTATATCATGTTGGGGCCGAATATTTCCTACGTCAGCACACGTGATTAGTACGAACAACTTTGCACTATTCAGTTATCACGTGTGTACAGTTGTTTGACACCAAATTAATAAACATACCATTGCAAATAATCTAAAAACCAGCTAAATATGTTCAATAAGAAATCGTCTCCATGAGAACAAATGTGTAATATTTTAT
This sequence comes from Elymnias hypermnestra, assembly GCA_015832385.1. Lineage (NCBI taxonomy): Eukaryota > Metazoa > Arthropoda > Insecta > Lepidoptera > Nymphalidae > Elymnias > Elymnias hypermnestra. Next base: position 4,966,605 of record JACTOM010000070.1, read on the forward strand.
AAATAATAATGCATTATTATAATTGCACGTACAATGTCATAATTAGTGGATAACGTCAGTTTATTAATATTACCGTTAAATTATAATTCTTAACGAGATATGACTCTCACCGACCGACTTATTTCGATGTCTCACTCTCTCACTTGTCACACAAAATTAGCTTGAAGTTTATCAGTGTCGCCTTTCAGATCCTCGGTAGGGACGGATTACTGCATGCATATATGTCAAAAAAAATTCTAAATTTCTATCTATGTGCATTATAGACTTTAAAACCATCCACCCTTTTTACCCCAAACCGGTTTCATTAAGACAGTAATGTTAGACAATAATGTTTTAGACCTCTAAAGTAATTCGATCATCACGAGATCTTCGAAAGTATACGCGATTTGGTCTAAATTCAGTAAAGTGAAATGAAATACGTATTTTCCGATATTTTCAGATACTAAATTCGGATTGCCCAATATTTCCACGGACCAGGAATTATGCGGATGACACCTCGAAGAACAGCTAACGAGAGACGGAGCATTTTCATTGATGTGACCAAATAGCTTATAGCACGATGTTTATAATAACACTAAAATGTTATCCAACACTTAGAGATAGCATCAACCTTGAATGATTTGGATGAGATAAGTAGGTGATATTTATTTAAGTATGTATTTACATTTACATAAGGATCTGTTAAATATCTTAAGCAAACAGACCGACAAGTCTCACTATTAGCTTTATGCCATTTTATCGATAAATTTGTTCTTGATTTATACTGTACCCATAAAGGTAAACATTTAACCGTAACCTTGATCTATACTTGCACTAGATATTGAAAAGTAAGAAAATAAAGGTGTGCCAGGAATGATTACGTATGATACATTCATAGTAAAAAGATATTCCATAAATTCTTGAGTGTAAATATTTACCTAGAAACTTAATCTCGCTAGGAAAAGTTGGAATTGTTTGAAGAAATTTAAAAATATATACCTTTATAAATTTATCCAGCTGGATTTTATTTTCATTTTTAGGAGTATTTCCACCAGTAGTAAATCATATTAAAATGACTTATAATTTAATTAAAATATACAATTATTATACTATTTGATTTCATAATAGATGAATCGTGAAGTATTAAATTTAAGGCTTAGGCCAAACCGCCGTCTTTTTTAACTGTCAGAGTTTGAGACTTAACATTAAACAACCTGATAGAAACCGCCGCACTTATACTGTTCTTTGCTGATTTTAAAACTGTGAAATGTTACAAAAGAGCTAAGTCATAAGTAACTGCTGTAAATATGTACTCCACGGATTTATTCTTTCTTCAGTATTTTAACTTCCTCATATGGGTTTTGTGCAAGAACCTTTTCTAGTTCTACCTCTAGTGAGAGGATGCACCTAATATGAAAGATATATGCGCTGGCGTCTTTTCTAACTGTTTTAGTTAGAATTAAAGCAACAATGCTGTTCTTAATCGCATCTTCAGTATGACAATAGTTTCGACTAGTTTTGTGTTATTTCAGTGTAGTGCCCGTGTTACGAGCGATTTCGTAATTCGAATAGCGATTAATCGCTAGCTCGAAAACAATTTTAGTGCAATTTAAGCCTAACATTATCAGTTTAACTATAACAAAGAATCCAGGAAAATTGAAAACGGTAATTTAAAGACATAAATTTCTTTTAATTTACATAAAAACCTTTAACTATTTACAGACACCCGCAACACCGAGAGCTGTCTTATTTTCATTGGTAAGTGATGTTCCAGCGAATGCGAAAACTTGAAGATGAATTTTACGCCAAATAGCATTTAGGAGAATAGACTATACATCTTTCCTGTTTATGGCTCGTTGTTTAATATATTGCGTTCGTTGTGTATTACAACGCTTTAGATTTTTTAAACACATATATAAGTAATACATTCGTGTTTGTAGTATTAATTTTAAAAGAGTGAAACCTAATTTATTTACTTAAACATTAATCTATCAATCAGCTGGACATTGAAATTGAATGAAGTCACATGTTTATTCATGTGCACCATATTCAACTAATAAATGAACCCGAAACTTAGCTATCAGGAACTTTATAGATAATTTCATTTGTATAAATAAGGGAACGGAAAGTCCAGGGAATTGTAATGACAAAGTACTGGCAAAATATCTGAGGCGTTTAAATTGGCAAACAATTGACAGTTCCACTGATTTCACAGAATCTGAGGGCAGCGAATTTCGCGAAAAAATCGCCGTTTTAATTTTAACAAAACTTACAAATACCTATTAAGTGTTTTATAATTAAAACGCATGTAAGTTGATTTAGGCTTACATTGTGGTGTCGGCACTGTTGTGCAGTGCGGGCGCAATGCTCTGCGGGCCGTTATCGACTTCAACTGATCGCGTCGTGTTAATTACTTTCATTAGGGGCAATTGTCCTGTTCAATCGGGCCGATCAGTCAGTTTGCCGCCATTCGATATTTCCAGTCAGTACCATTAGTCCACTCTAAGTGAATCGAGCGTCACATGAAAGTTGCCCGCTCACCGCAAAAACTGACGACTCTTTGATCTGAAAGTGATGCATTATAAACTGTACGTTGTGTTAACTAAAATATGTAAACCTCAGTTTAATATGTACTTCTTAAACTGATGGTATAGAAAGAAACATTTATCTGAACTTGCAATAAATGTTGCCGTACATTGTTCCCGCAAAAAATATTTACGAATTCATATTATAATAACCGGCTAAAAATATACTATGGACGATTGAAAATTTGTACAAAATATAAGTGTGAAGTAATAATTGAAAAAATAAGCTCTCTTCAATTCAAACAATGTATTGTAAATTTTCTTGTGTGCTATAGTTTTGTTTGTCCCAGATTATAACGAATGCTGACTAAAACATTTGGTAACAGGTGCAGTGACGAAAATTTAAATCAATGGCTATTATTTTCTAATAATATACACACCGGCATATTTAGCGGAACATAAAAAAATAAAGGTTTTATATCTGTATCATAACCTTATATGACACTGATATCAAATATTTTTTATGTTCCCCTAAATGTGCCGGTGTGTATAGTTTTAAGCTATTGATGTGTTATTATAGAGAAATACTTAATTGTCATTCGCCAATTGAATACAGAAAGTAATTTTAGACCACTTTGGTTTTATTATTTAAGGAAATATCATTCATAAGGCAATTCCAATAATGGCAATGACTTTTTAAACTTATCAGGAGAAATATCTCGCTTTTAAAAGGAACTCTGTAGATAAACTTATTTGTGAAAGTAATGGAAAGATACATTAAATAACATAATTTCAATAACAAACACGGTTAATTTAATAGCATCAGGAGATCAGTCATTACCATATTATCAGTTTACTGTGCGGTAATCGAATTCCCCCAAAGGCGCTTCGGTTCTTGTAGTCTTAGAGACCACATTAAATATTATATTATTGATTTATATATTATTGACTAACTATCACCTCGGATAATCATTGCTAAGGAAGAAATTATCGTTCAAAAATCGACATATCGTGGAACAATAACTAGTATATATAACTTTAACCTATGTATAAAACATTTAAAAAAGTAATAGACAGGCTAAATTTCATGTCAACGCACCACCCCACGCACTACTACCGTAAAATTTACAAGGTGAACAATTAATCAGCTGGAAGTTTTTTTTTATTAGAGTAAATTTGTGCCTGATGGTGTCAAAATTAGTCAACGAACGGCGGAATAATGACAACAAAATCGTAATCGTCGGTATTTTATCGTAAAATATTTTATCGATGTAGTTTAGGCGTTATTGAATTTCTTCGTTTAAAATTCGCCGAGGGCTCCCGGATATCCAATACACGCACGTGTTGTGGCGTCTTTTTCGGTTCATCCCCAAAAAAGTGCCTATATGAGCCTAATGATATGTTTGTTTAGACAGTTTATCAATTCAAAATAAACAATAAAATTATACCTACGCAACAATATAAATTAATATTATAATTAGAGGTTATAATATATTCTTCTTGCAACAGAAATAACGTGCATTAATTGATTAATATTCAAATAACTAAGAATTGTTTTCCACATGACAACTAGAATATTTAAATTATATAAATATTTAAATATCTACTAGCTGACCCAGCTAACGTTGTTTTGCCTTATAATAACTATTATCAGTATTAAAAATAGAGGTTGGTGCTTGAAAGGTGAAAATTTAGGGTCGTATGTATTTTATTTAATTCCATACCATTAAAAATAACTATTATACAATATATAACAAATAAATAAAAATTTAGGGGTGGATTCTCCACCCTAGCTTATATGCACCGCTAGATTCACGAAGATCGATCAAGCCGTTTCGGAGGAGTTCAACTTCTAACACCGTGACACGAGAATTTTATTAATTGGATATCTTTTTTTATTTTTTATTACTGACAGGTTAGCGCGTGACTGTGATCTTACCTGATGGTAAGTGGTGTTCCAGTTTAAGATCGAAGCGCGCAAATCTGGTATGAGGCAATGTACCTCTTATGGTTTCTACACAACATCTGCGACCGAAGTTTTCTACTAGTCCAGACTCAGATAAATTAGAAAATATAATTTTCTAAATTCGCCATACCGGTGATCGAACCCGGGACCTCTTCTAGCAATGCGAGTATTCGCACCGCTGCGCCAGCGAGGCCGTCAAATATCTATATAAATACATACTTTTATAGACTTTGTATGTAATTTTGAATTTATAGATGTTCATTAAATTAAAATTATATAGTATATATGGCATTGATACATAAAATATATACATTTCATTTATGTAACTGAAACGACTTAATCGATTTTGACAGGACTTTCATTAGGAGATAGTTGATGTTATAAGGTGTAACATAGGTTTTTATTTTTGGACTTACCAGCTAGGTAGGAAGGTCAACCACTGAATATAAGCCAATTGGGCAGCGTTCGGAAAACTGCGGAAGATCTTTTCGTCCAAAATCCTTCAGTGCCTGGAGACAAAGCTCTTCGAACAGTGCGTGTTGCGAGTGATGGTCTACGGCACCGAAACATGGTCTCTGACTATGGTCCTCATACGGAAGCTTAAAGTCACTCAGCGTGCCATGGAATAGGCTATGCTTAGAGTTTCTCTACATAGCCCGACGAACCGATAGACGTTGGGGCCCGAAGGTACTGGATTGGATAAATCGCATCGGAGGGCGCTGTATAGGTAGACACCCCACAAGGTGGACGTAAAGAGGGTGATACCTATGTCGAGCATTGGATGTCCATCGGTTGAAAAGAGATCTACGAAAACAAAATTAAATTCAACTCCATATCCAAGGAACAAACCGTCGTTCGTAGTAAGTACTTAACAATAAATACTTAAGGTGATTGCCGTATTTGTTTTCTATTACAAGTAAGTGTACTAATTAATATAAAATTTTGGTTATCTCTTATTAACACAGAACAACAGCTGTATCCAAAATATTGACATTATCTGTTTTTTTTATACAACGATAATACGTACAGACATATTCTAGACCGTATGTACAGCCCGGATAGCTCAGTCGGTAGAGCATTGGACTTTTAATCCAAGGGTCCAGGGTTCAAGTCCCTGTTCGGGCGTCGGTTTTTATTATTTTTAAATTAAAATCTACAATTTTTAAGTATTTCACGCTTTTTGTCGCGTTGATATACAAATATAACAGAAGAATATAAATAAGTAAATTATATATTATATTTATTAACTAACACGAAAGTGAAACGATGCACTTCTTTTCATAATAAAATTTCGTATATATAGATAGACAGAGATGTATACCTTATTGAATTCTACAACAATCTGACAAAAGTACCTATATATATAGTAATATTTCTACGAATTTATTACTAGGACCATGACTCTATCTATTCTTTTAACATACGTATGCAAGTTTCTTTTTATGTAATTAATACATTGAAATTATTATGACCGTACATTACCTCTGATTGAAACGGTGGGTGAAGCCTGAGAAAACAATACAACTTTACAGTCATGAACCGTTGGACAATTAAATTGCTGAATACGGTAAAAAAATATTATATCTAGTATTTTTATACAAAGGTAAGTAGCAACCCATTAGTGTTCCACTGCTGGGCATAGGCCTTCAATACCGACTAACCCCGCTGCGACTAACTCCCACAACGCTGCTTCAATACAGACTAACAGGCAAAGACGGCAATCCGACACAGACGGAGAGAGATCAAGCGCAGGACCGACAGCTTAACGTGGTCTCTGATACACGGGGCACCGCCAACTTCCCAACCTCGGGCAAATATTAAGAAAATCCTAAGAGAAGACTCAACATCCATTTGTGAATTAGCCCGACCGCATTTATCTAAATAATAATAACAATACGCTATTATTTTGAACAAATATTTAATATTAAAATCAAAGTTAGCGATGATACAAAACTTATTTACACATACCATTTCAATGATTACGATGAATGACGTCATCAAGTTCGTTAAACTGACAGACAAGAAGGGCGGTGCGGGACGGACGAGTCATGTAGTAATCGTTACGTAATTTCGAGAATCAGCTCGTCGCTCCAGTGGCGCAATTGGTTAGCGCACGGTACTTATAAGACAGTGTTCGTGAGCAATGCCGGGGTTGTGAGTTCGAGCCTCACCTGGAGCATAGTTTTTTACTTCTAAGACCTATATGTATAACATCATGTTCGTATTTACAATTGACCAATTAACAAACAGCTTCAATTAGATTGATTATCTAATCTATTTTAATTAATGACATATTATTTATGTCATTGTGAGCAATACCGGGATAGTTAATTCGAGTTTCTACTGGAATAATATTTGTATTTAAACTTAACTAGGTAACAACGTTGAAATTAGATTGATAATTTGGTACATTGTAATAACGGAAATGAATGTTTGTTAAAATATGTCATTTGAATATGTGGGATTTTTATACAGACTTTAATGAAGATTAAATGTCATATTCGTAATTTATATTTTTTTATTGCTGCCAGGTTAGCGCTTGACAGTGATCACACCTGGATAGTAAGTGATGATACAATAAGATGGATACGCGATATCTGGTAAGAAGTAATCTACCTCTTATATATACTAGTATGTACACATATATCTTATCGTATAAAAAAACTTTCAAGATCGTAGTACCTTCGTAGTAAGGATATATTATTATGTATACTTCTCGTATAGGTGTGTATGTGACTGAAGTTTTCATAAAAGGCTCGACTCATTTAGATGACTTATTTCAAATAGATGTTCAGATGGATTCAAGAATGGTAATGAATTCAAATTGGCAAATCCATCCAGACTTCCCCATATTTCCACAGGATAAGGTGCTATATGGGCAAAGGTAGAAAATTTATATAGTACTACGCCTACAACACTGAGACCAATAAAGTGTTATTAACAACCTAACAATTTTATTTCCCCAAGCCAATGTTACGGCGATTATCTGAAAACACCTCAACGCGCCACTAATAGTATCTCTTCTCTAGTTATAACAATGTAATGTTATCATTACAAACAACATAAACAGTATGACACCCTCTGATGGTTACGATATTAGCTTATGAAAATATAAGCAAATCGGTCTAATGACTCAATATGGTATTTTGTAATCGTTTTTAATATGAACAAGTAGTGTAAAATAATTGCAACCATTTCAGACGACATCTAGCACGAACTTCTGGAACACATTACATAGATTTTTTTACAATTTTTACCTTTTCCGTCAGCTTTCAATAGAGATCGGTGTACAATTTATTGAAAATAAGATCACTTAATAATTCAAATTTATTAGTAAACATTTGAGCAAAGAAATTATATTAAGATCATTTGCGCTTCAAGTAAAAAAAAAGTACTTCATTGACATATCTAAATTTGAACGAGACATACAAGGTGTAAAGACACCGCTCCCGAAAACGAAGACAGACCACAGCACTAATGACACCTTTGATGTCGGGACGGGAAAAAATCGATTCTGATTTAAAACAAATCATATTTTTCAAAAGTTTTATTAGCATTTTTTACGCTCCGTCATATTAGTACAGCTTAGTGAAACGATATTTCCATAAAAAATACATCGCTTTACTAAAAATAGGAACCAGTTATGTATGAAACACAATATTAAAATACAGCTAACGCCCGGGTCAACGATGGCTCAGAACCGGCGACGGTATGCATGTAAAAGAAATTAATAAATTGAACGAAAGTGCAAAAAGACCGCTGCGCCGCGCCGGTGTGTTCGTTGACTTTTTCCGTCCTATCATCAGAGGTTTCATAAATTCTATACTCTTGGTATATGGGGAGAGTGTGAACTAATAGTAGTCATTGGAAATAAATATATAGTATTCAATTAATAATTAACTATGGACCACTAAATACTGTAATTGCAATATATATTCTTCTCGTAGTCAGAGGGTGGTCGGGGGCCGGGCACGACATTAGTAACTAATCTACTGGCTGCACGCCGCGCGACCTCATGATCTTGACCTAGCCGACCCTCAGGCCTCCGCTCCCGCGCATCGCACTTCGCTCTCCTTCTATCCCTACACAAAGCAATATAGCTAATTTCATAAATCTTAATTTTGTCATACCTACTAACTAACAAAAATTTAAAGCAGTGAAAATAATGAGTTTTTACTGTCTATGTATGTTCGAAATCTTATACGACGGTGATAAAAACATTTATACTTTCAAAACAACACCTGATTGCATCTTTTGAAGTATAGAACTTTATGTGTTTATATAATAAAGTCGCAAAAGACATTCTAGAAATGTCACTTATTAAGTGTCGAAGCTATACTGTGATAAAAGAAATGTAATTGAATAATCATAATTTTGAGGGCGACATAAAAGCCTATAATAATTCTAGTTTAATAAGAATTGGAATATTTTTTGCAATGATGGTGGTATAAAAGAATAGCTGCTCTATTATGTTGTGGGTTCTTCTCAGAACCCTCGTAGCTAAACTTTTAAGTCGCTGTTCTATATAAACATCAATACAATAAGAATATGAGAAAATACTAATATAACAAGCTACTTTAATAAATTTTTGACTTATTTTTCAGCGTTAACCTGAACAATTTTGTCTTAATTTTACATTTATAAAAATTTTCTTATCAACATAAAACTTTCATACCAATTTTTCAAAATGTGACTTGCGTGAATTCCTCCAGTGATCGACTTTTTATCAATTTCTATTTTCTAATCAACGCGCTGACCCGGTACGGGCCTTTAAAAATCGTGAAGAATGTAAATCATTGACCGTGCGCGAACAACCCCCGAAGGTATGCAACCCTATCATTATTTTTTTCATATGAACCACTACCTATGACGGAACGAGCATTCCAAAGAAATACGTGCACGTACCGACGTAGATGATTCGTGTTAAGGCGTAAACATAGAACCTATTCAATCAATACGCTCTTGGTTTAATCAGAATTCGGTTAAAAATACTATACAAACAGGGATATGAATATTAGATTACCGATTGATATTGAGTAGAAAGCAAACAAAACAAAGCTAGAAAGCAATAAAGATAAAAGCTCGACGAGATATCACATGATCAGCAATAATGTAGTCTACAAAGCAGAGATGTACTTTTACAATAATATAATGTACAATTCAAACAATACGATATTATAATTTATTGGTATTGTGATGATGGTGGATTTAGATATTTTAAATAATCACATAGATAATGAAAGTCTTTTTCTATATTTTGGTTGAATAATCACAGAATCCAAAATTTTAGTGAGAAATACAACCGAATCAAACATCGTCTTTATTTTCTTGTGTCATAAACTCCTATACAACTCGATAAAAACGACGCTGTGCCCTATAAAATGTAATTAAGGCGATATAAGTATTTCGTTTCATTTTTATTTTTCTTTTTCTTCTATTCAATTAGCTTTTATTGAACCTAGACACTATTTTCTTAATATATTTTGATACGATTAATTAACCACATATTTAACGTAGAAGGTGAACGACTCTAATAGTTGGTAAATGTGCATAAAGGAATATAAATACATTCCCTGACAAAATTATTACCTTGTAATTTTACTTGATTAGATACTTAAAGCTGTACAATGACCGGGTTTTAACATTGACTTTGTAGCAAACAAAGATCACGAACTGCTCCGCTTTCGCCAGCCTCGGTAGCACTTCGTGAATAAATTAAAACTCAACAACGAATTGTCAAGATGCGTATCAACAATATTCAGACAATACTACAACTTTCTTGATAATTTATCACCGGTACTAATATAGAATTTTAAACTGAGTTATTTTTCTATAAGACCCATAAGAAACGTTACGTTTATTTATATTTGACCATGTGTATTTTAGTATATATTTGTAATGACACTTTATATGAACGACACGCGCGCAACCTACTTTAAATTAATTGTAATATATAAAATAAATCTTTACACTTAACAATGTGTTCAAAAAGTTTTATCGAATTCGAGATCTTCAAAACGTTTCGCGATTGACTTGAAGTGACTCCTTTCGGAATGTAGACCGTCCGAAAATCCGATTTCCTTCAATTCCCACGGCATCGGTTACTATACGGATGAACAACTTATATTACATGTAATGAAATTATATGAAACCGTTCAATAAAGAAATTTAATCTCGAAACTCAACGTAGCTCATTTTGTTGAAATCGCAAGCAAATTTAATTATATAAATATAAATTTATGACAAATATATCCCCAACTCAAATCAGTTTCAAATGTCGATACCGTACCATAGGAATTCTCAACAGTAGGTTGATTAAAACGTATGTTTCTAGACTAACAGTGAAGCTTGTTTGACTAATTAGACCTCCTGTAGTTGCTTATCCCCATCTATGCTGCGTTACTGATTCATCGTTCCCATACGTTAACTAAGGCCAAGAATTAAGCGACGGCGATATCTTTTGGTCATGAACAGTAAAAATGAATGTAGTGCTAAATACTAGATACAAAATCGAAGTACGAAATTGAAGAGATGATGTCTGTAGCGAATGCTGTTTTCAAATTATTCACGAAAATAATGATTCGTAAATAGTGCCATTGTTTTAATGTTACTTCAGGATCAAAATAAGTATTTACTGTTAACATAAATCGTAACAATTTCAACTTCTCAATTTTTACAATTACTTTAATAATAGTGTGCTATATTTTTCGAACTAAAGACATCGATACATTTGTAATCATAATCAATCTCGAGGCGTATCGTCCTTATTATTTTAAATAAATGAATAACCTTATAATGAAATGTTGTAGTTAAACAAATTCGCTTAAAATTTAAACATTTACAAATACAAAAATAAGTAATACATTAAATTTAAAACATTTTGTACTTAGACCCACGTGGTAAGTTACGAAATCCTTTCTTATTGCAGGTGCAGCCGGATTACTATGCCCTGAACATTTAGCTAATTTACTAAATTGTTTTAAAATTATTATTTCAAGACTAATTTATTTGCAATCTTGATTGTGATTTTAACTAATGCCAAATGATTATTTAATCCAAAATGGAAGCGAGCTAACCAGGTAAAAATATATCTCTACACAAAAACGTATCAAAACACAATCTTTTTGCTCGGCGGCACGTCTTTGGTAGTAAATTATTTTGTCTAAAATTGGTTGGAATATGTTACAAATCTTGTGACAAAGTACCAAAAATAAAACCCATTTCTGGTCGCTCTACAATTTTATTATTCTAATTAAAGACGCCAAATTTACGATGTCCACCACAAAGGCAGACTACGAGGTTTTATCTGCTGAGGAAATTAGCAGTCCTAAATCAAAGTTGACGTTTATCACCAAACAGTGAGTTCAAAGACAATGCGTTGGCAGATCATTTGGGCATAATGTCCAACGATACTGTGGTAGTAGTAGGTAGTAAACAGGAATCCATAGGCATGAGTCAGAGTAACGCGAGTGACGCGGGCGCCGGCGACGGCGGTGGCGCAACGATCAGTCGCCACCTCGCCTCGCCACCGCGCTGCCCAATCCATCATATCACTTCAACTGCATGACTGCCCATTGTTACCGCAAAATGGAGAAAGGCGCACAATCCTGCTCTATTATTCTTGACGTATGACTGATGAAGTCCTTGGTCACATGAGTTAACCTCCGTAATTAACTGCAGATTAAATCGGTATACTTATAATATAAAAAATAAAGTCAATTCCTACGTCATCTGGCACGAACGTCTTCGACTAATTTCATAGACAGAAATCTTTTACGTGAGCTTTCAATAGATGGCGCTGTACAATTGTTCGCAAGTACCATTATTAATAATTGAATTAATATCAGAAAAAAAAATTAACCTCAGTTGTTATCCACTAGAACTATAAAAAAGTACTTGAACTTCAGTGAATGAACTCATGCTAGGAATTGAGTGACATTCTTGTTAGCCCTGCTAGCGTAATAGTGCGAGTTCTCGCCTAACCAACAGAAGTCCCGGGTTTCATGGTGCCATGGCAAATTTATGAATTATTCTCGGCGCGAAACCATATGTCTAATAATAAAGTCAATGGCTCAATAATATAGTAATATAATAAAAACAATTTTACAAAGATATAAAACAATGATAAGAGTGTTTGCTTTGCTAGCATAGTTCCTTTTTTCGACCTTTTACGCTAGACAAATTTGGAGAACCGTATTTTCCAATTTGTCTAGGTCTAGACTGGGACTTCGACGACCACCCTACCAGTAAAGACGTGGCAATGTGAAAATCATTAACAAGTAAATTACCTTTTTTAGGTTAGCCTGCTACCATCTTCGTCAATCAGGCACAAGAAAAGTTATTTAAAAACATTGTGGTAAATCAAAAACTTTTAATTATTTAATAAAAACTACATTGAAGGTTGTATCGTAGCAAATGTAAAATATCTGACGCGACGTAACCTTTTTTTGGACGCCTTACACTAATCAAAAACCAGTATTGTACTCGTCCATGGCTAGCAGAGCGTAATATGATATTTATTGATTTCTGTCGGTGCGTCGCTTAATGAATGCGGAGCACATTTCATGATTTCTCACGATACGTTTGGGAACGAAATTTTTTCTCGTTTCATTTCTCTCCGCAAACAATAGATCACTGAACGCGGATGGAGGGTTGGAAGTGCGTTGCCGCACCGCACCGCGCTGTTGCGACCATTGCAAGCGGGCACACTACCGCCAATGAAATTTGGCCCTTGTTAAAATCCGTAATTTATCGGATTGAATTGTCAGTTTAAGCCATTCTTGAATTTACCTAAACACGAACAAAAATGTTGTCATATATATACATATTATATCACATAGATATTTGTTTATAAATAAATATGTTCGTACAATAATACTAAAATCGTGATTAAAAATGCGGGTTGATTTAGAAGGATGAAAATTACTTTACGTCCTACTGTATTAAGACTTACAATTACACGCAAAAATTCAGTAATATCGGTGAAGCCATTTCAGAGAAGTGCGACTACTAAATTTTCTGTGACAAAGCCTGATTACTATTATAATATTTGATGAATTTAAATTTATGTCATAATTTAAAACTACCTTGTTAGTATAGTGGTCTCACTATGTTTTTATTTTTTTGTAAGACCTTCATCTCAATTATTGTATAATTTGTGAGAAACTGGCCAAAATTATTCTATTTTAAATGTTTAGTTACGATTGCGGTCTAAACAGATAAGATAATTTTATATAGGTTATATTATGCTTACAACTAAACAAAATTATTCGCACTATAAAGAACAACTTTCTTAATATTAATGTAATATGAGAGACCAATTCGTTGAAGCAGTACTGTACCGTGGGGTCGTTCAGTCCCTGCTTATACTATAACTTGTTGCGCGAACTAGTTCCACGACACGTAACCTGTCGAATTACTTCCTCATTTAATTATTTAAATTTATTGCACTACTTATATTTTGTAGGATATGCACCCCATTAATTTATTCAGATTATGTGTATAAATTGCATTTCAGCGAACAATTGGTTTGCAGGAAAAAATGTGTAAATTTTAAAACATCACCATATGAATCTGAATATTTATTATATATTTATAATCTGGTATTTGAAAAGGGTTCTAAGCTTAACATATCATTTGAAAGAGTTCCTTAAATTATACCTGTCGCTGACACTTAAAAATACATAACACATATTGTAATTATTATCCCAATTTCATTGCCTAATAAAAGACTTGACGGAAACAGCTACCTGTCTCGTGAGAATTCTCGGCGGATGTTGCAAAAGGTGCCCGTTTTTTACACGTGAGATTTGTATTAAAAGAAAGTGGAACTTAAGGGTGATTCCGTCCTCGAACTAGAGTATACAAAAACATCTCATTCAACATGTTTCCATTTGTTATTAACGTCCCCGACAGTATGCACCTTGGGAATTTATATATTATACTACTACCACATACTCGCAACTTTGTCTAGATGAAGTTTTTGTTTTGCCATGAGCCTAAATATATTTCTATCAAAACACAACTTATAATCATTTTATTTGTAAAACCACTAACTATAATGTCATGTATCTCTACTGTTATCTGTTGCTTTTTGAGAGTCACGGGTTGGAATCCTTGGCAACAACCACAAATTTTCTGTATAAAATGTATATCCCTAATTGTTATTTAAAATTCATCATTGTGCTTTTGGGTAAAGGTACTTTGTAAGAAAACCTGCATACCCTGAAAGCAAAAAATATATTTAAGACCTACCAACTCGTAGTGAATCAGAGTAGTTGGTGTATATTCTACTTACCTACCTACTACCCTCTCTCCTATAAACGAGGAAGCCGATTCCCAATTGTGGGACTTTACAAGGCAGCTACTATAAAAACCCCTTTACCGGTTGCTATAACAGTGTAAATACAGTACCAAATAGAATGAGCATTCGCAAACAGGCGAAATTACAAGCTATAGAATAAAGCAAAATAGTTATATATACCTAATTAAATACTCTTATTTAATTATACAAATTCTTTAAATTTATATAAACAGCTAGCTTATAATGAACATTAAGTAAAATAACTTTATATAAACTCGAGACGTTATCAAACCTTTTTTACTGACAGTCAATTATAAAATATTTGCGCGTGTAAACCTAGTCTTTCAACCTGCTTTAGGGTCCAATTACCATTAAAAACATATAAAGTGTAATAAATCTTGTTGTTACTTAAATTGTATAGATATTCTACGAAATGTTTGAAATATTGCCCGTTCCCACACTGATCGATCACAACATTATCCATACACTATTATGACTTCTATCACTTAATGCGATAGAAAGTTCACTAACCTTGATGTTGTTATCTGTATCATAATAAGGCATTAACAATATAAAAGCAATCTATCATTTGAAATTAATATGATCAGTGATCGGCGCGGCGCGGCGCGACGAGGCCTGGCGGTAGATATCTGCATAGCTGGGCGGAATGGCGGTTAATCAGGTGGCCCGTTATTTTACATTGTACTCGCCGTGAGCCCGAACCCGACAGAACAGGTTGCTCCAATGACAAAGGAGCAGATTCCATCGTCCGCAATCCGCGTCTGCGAGCTCCACATTATAAATAGTTCCTCGGAATAATCCGTTGCACGTCACTCCGGCGCCCACCAACGTAGCCTTGTAACATTCGTTTTTTAATTTGTCTAGTGCCTCACTTACATCACTTTTACGATTATTAATAGTTGTGGCTAAATTGTAACATATTTCCTTAATTTAAAAACCGTTAAGCCGCGGCGATCGTTTGGGGTATATCAAGTTTATATATGCGAATGATATTCAATAGCAATAACGTAACAATTTTTGTCAAATCTACGCCATCTTGTACAAACTTACCAATTTTACAAATACTCATTTTCGAAAAATACATATAATGAATTTAAAAAAACTTTATCAACATCATATATTGTCTACTACAAGTTTTAAAAAGTTAATACGAAATTGGGTGGATGAATAATATATAAGTTCATGTTATCCATTGATTAAATTTGTACAAGACATAAGGAGAGTGTAAAGTAATAGGAGGAATGGAATAAATATTTACAATGAAGGCAAAAGTTTTACGTTTCTCATTATCTTGTGGGAGTGTAACAAATATTTACAAATAGCAATAAAGTTACTGTTCGAAACCTGCCTAATAACAGTAGTAAAGCACAAACAATCGACTTTCATTTAATAACAAGGATCTGTGCGCCACCTGCACCGCAGCCTGCTCGAGCATTGCTTGGAGTTGTTACTTTACTGCCAACCGGAACAATGGAGCGAAGGCTAGTAACCGTATTGTTGTAAGAGCACGTGTTGCCAACAAAGTAGGCGTACTGTCTATACCACCTGATTTAAATTATTTTATGACTTTCCTAAACGTTGGTTACATTAATGACACGTTCACACGACGTCATCTGGCAAAATTGTATATTTTTTGTAAACTATGGTTTCTTTTTCTGTAATAAAAAAATTCTTGTTAATATGAGTGTAAAGAGCAAAACCCGATTATAAAGTAATTAACAGAGATTTTACATCTCACGGTGTTTATATGTTATGTATCTCCAATACTTAATCGATATAATATGTATAAATTGTAGTAATAATTAAAGGTTGAAAATATAGTCATGTGTACTCTACAATATAAGAAATATATACAATATATAGTAACGTCGAAATACACGAAACATATAATACGACAGACCCACGGGTATATTTCGGTGCCTCTATTTCATACTAGCAATGGTCCGCGGTTTCACCCGCATAGATACCGATCTCATGACAGTGGCTAGTCTACTAAGTCGGACTATAGATTTACTTTAGTTTATTAAAGTTTTATTTCACTTAGTTTTTAAATACTTCCTCTCAGATTATTAGATATACACTAACATTCATAACCTAATCATTATACAAATTTTACTTTACAACGAATAAATAACTAATTAATACATTTTTAACATCATTTACGTAGAATGTCCGACATTAGTAAATTAAAAATACTCTACAGGTAAAAAAAGTAAAGTAAGTAGCAGCCCGTTAACGTCCCACTACTGGGCACAGGCCTCCTCACTCCGAGGAGCGAGGGTTTTTAGAGTATAGATCCACCACGCTGCTCCACTGCGGATTGGCAGGCATAGTACACAAGTGCACCCTCTATTCCTTCACTCTCATAGTCCGATATGACGGGAATCCAACACGATCGGTGAGAGATCAGGCGCAGGACCGACGTGCTCTCCGAGGCACGGGGGTGGATCACACCGCCAACTTCCCAACTTCGGAATAAAATATTGAGAAAATCTTAATAGAAAACTCAATATTGATTTTTGAACTGGCCCGACCCGGGATTCGAACCCAAGACCACATGTCCGTAGTCGAACTTGCTAAACACTAGACCAATGAGGCAGTTCTCTCTCTACAGGTATTAAAAGATTTTTTTTTAAATGTACTCCAAAAAATGTTAGCTTTTATTATAAATTCTAAAATATAAAAAACCAAAAATTCAAAGTACAGAACATTCATCTATAATTAGCGAAGAGTTTTATTTGTATTACTTTATTGTCTCGGAATTTCACTATACAAAACATTTGACGTCGATTTTTTAAGTTCGACTCGGAATACATTATTTTCTTTAGGTTGATATTTTTAAATTCGTCATATCTTTTGAATGGAATGTCAAAGTTTAATAATTTAAAAGTATTTTATAGGTATTGAAACGGTCTTAATAGAATAAGGATTCATACAGTGGTATGAATAATATGGTTTGATTTTATTGTCGGCACTTTCATTAATTTTTTATAGTGGTATAACTACAGAAATTTCTGCAGCGCACGCGATAACAGATTTTTTTGTTTCATACCTTAGGTTACATTAATATATTTTTATTAGGGATCCCTGGTTTTTTAAGAAAGTAATATAGCCTGTGACGCTCAGTGAAAATGCAGCTTTCTAATGGCGAAAATTTTTGAAATTAGTCCAGTAATTTTTGTGTGAAAACGTTACAAACATACGTACATACAAAAAAAACACATATGTTTCCTCTTTATAATATTAGTTTTGATTTAATATTAAACTGTATGGAAGGGCAATCACAGGTGATGCGGCATATTCAAAGATGCATTAAGGCGATTACACACCATTTTAAACATAAACGCTTGTAACGCCCTGACTAAAGGGGTTAACCCGCTTGGCGGAAATTGATTTAAATTACACTATTAATATTTTTAATATAACACACGGCCACAACTTCTGTTTTTTGCCCTAAACTTCTGTTTTAGATAATGGAATTATATTAGCTTCGGTGAAGGGTCACACAAAAAACAGTTGACTTTTTTATGATAGTACAGTTATTTGTTTATATTATATTAATGAAATAGCTGTAACAATTTTGTTCAAAAGTAAAAGGAAGTAGATATCATAAATTATAATAGTGTGCCATAATTGTAGTCGAAATTGTAAAAGCAAGTTTTAACGCAAATACTTTAAACGTAAGGTAAGGCAAAAAACGTAAATAGCAACCCTTTACTTTCCACTGCTGAGCACAGGCCTCCTCATTCATAGGAGAGAGAGTTTTTTAGAGCGTAGGCCCACCACGCTGCTGCATTGCGGATGGGTAGGCATAGTGCACAAGTGCACCCTCTATTCTTTGAGTCTCAAAGTCCCATGTGATGGCAATCCTACACGATCGTAGAGAGATCAGGCTTAGCACCGCCGACTTAACGTGCTCAACAAGGAACGGGGTTGAGCACACCGCCGACTACCTAACTTCGGGAAAATATTGAGAAAGTCTTAATAGTAAACTCAATATCGATATATGAATTCGCGCGATTCAGGACACAACACCAGGACTGTAGCCGAACATGCAGATTACTAGACTAATGAGACCTTTAAACGTATTCCTAGTTTATTTACTTGGTAAATTAAAAAAATTATCACATGATAATATTTTAAAACGTAACCAAAACGATATACTTGATAGATCTTAAATTAGTCTTTTGGAAACATATAGGGTATTTTAAATAATACTCGTATTTCATTGTAAATGCTACGTGAACAATATTATTTTTTAATACAATTCAAAATTCCATATTAAAGAATTTATTATTCAAGTAGGCCTTTACAGTCGTTTTGAGTCAAATATAGGTTTTTTCACACATTAGTTCCGATGTGGGACTGATTAATGAAAAAGAACGACTTCCAATCTAAAGTTACGAGGGTTCCTTCGGTCCCTGTCCTGAGAAGAGCCCATAACAGACTCAGTCTTAGTATTTTGCCATCACCATTACAAAATTATAATAATTTATTATATTTAGATTAGAGCATTTTATTCACTCCCACGCTTTTTTATCGCCTAAGTAATCTTTCAAATTATAGTAACATTAATAAATTCATTTTTGTTAACAAAAAAATAGTTTGTTTATTGATATCTATAGAACGTTTTTTGAAAGTTTAATATAGAAACGTATACAGATGTTTATTTTATTTAGCCTACTAGTTTACAACAAACTTTTTTTATAAGAATCAATATTTTTATGAATGTATAAAAAGTTTTCTAATATATACGCCATTATTTTAAGTGCACAGGTTATAGAGACCAACAAGACTCGTAGAAATAAAAACATCATAAGTTACGTAAAAACTAAATAATTGGCTATTGACCCTTCCAACAGTTCAAACGTAAAAACTTTAATTTAGAGAATAGTGTATCAGCGGTCAATTACTGACCCAGCAGGCGTTATCCCGATTATGGTTGAACAGATGGTTATTTTTCAACACTCGGCCCGTGACGGGGCGCTGAGTGTTGGCCGTTGTGCGGGGGTGCGCCCTATAACCGTATAATTACATGTTGTAGTAGCGCGCGTCTGCACGCACAGTTGATCCAAACTAGATTCTGCTTTGACGCGCCGACCACGTTGCTTATTCATGGCTATCAAGATGAGCTTTAACTAATATTATTCCAAGTATTGACGAAAATGTTCAGTTACTCGTATTACACCATTTTAGGCTACTAATTTCCTATAAATTTTTGAAGTGAATCTTCTGGGGGTAATTTAAAGTGTCACGAAGACGCGTAGCGTTTTTTATGCTAATTTTTGAAGGTAAGGTAGTTTTAATATTTAAAAATGACGTGGCATTTCCATTTGCCACTCGTCATTTAATAATTTATTATACTTATTGTTCATAAAATAAAAAATAAAGATATTTCATAAATTCTATTTTTTAAAGACATAATTTAATTAACAATTTCTAACATTGACAAAAAATTAAAGAAGTTTCACTTCCGGCATGTGTTCTTTGGACGCACACACTTTTAATTATTTTTCTTAAATAACACCCCAACTTAAGTGATAGTATAGATGCGTTCTTTGTGGTGCTGATCGGTCTTTGAGGACCGCAGTTTCGCAGAAGAGGCGGGAGTGATTTCACTGAAAGATGCCCTCGAACGAGGAAGGGAGATTGCAATGGATTCTCAGTCCCATTGCCGGAGGAGGCGGGTACGAGACAGCGCAAGTTTGCGTCCGTCCTTACGCCTTCCTGAACTTGGCTTAAAATAAAAATTATTTTAGTAAATTTATAAATATAAAGCCTTATTAATTTTAATAAGTACTATTAGCCCATTCGAATTAGCTTAGACAATACAATAAATTGTTACCAGCAATTTTTTTCCAGAAACACCGGAGTAGGTCACCAACAGCTTTCTTTAGGTCTTCGGGATTCGGAGAGACAAATCCTACACTGTCAATTCAGTTGGTTATAATTTTGATGTAATTGATTAACTCTTAGTTAAAGTTAAACAAAAATTATTAACTTGAAAATTAATTCTGATTTAGAAAATTCATTTAGCAATTTGAAGATAGAATACTCTGAAGTTGCCACCTGGCGTGAAAAATTTCATACGACCATTGTATTGCTAAGGAACTATAAATATGTTGGTTTTTTTTTGCAAATTTCAATTCAATTCGCACAAGCAATGTGAGTTACATTAATTACACATAAGCATTTAAAAGGCCACTTTTAATATGATTTATGGATCTAGGTGTCATCTGATGGTGTCGGACACGATAACGCAGTAAAGCATAGCGCGGCCAACCACCTAGTCAAAAATTATGATTTAATCACTAAATAAACATGTGTCAATTCAACAACTCACTAACTATCTGTGTCATCTATAGTTTACAGTTATATCGCACAAATGCCAAGGGCTACATCGATCAATCCAGTGTTGTCGCAAGCGATTCTTAATCGACGGCTGCAGTCGAAAGTTGAGCAGCGACGTCGTGATTCCGAACTTAGCCTCCTTTGCACCGGTATACACATCGAACATTGTGAAAACGTGGCGTATAGCCCGTCTCGATAATCGCAGAGACAACGAATAAAAACAAATTATTAATCTTTCGATCGTGACTAACGATTTCGGATGATCGTTTACGCGAAAGTAGGTCAAAAGTACAGATTAATATTGGATTAATATTCGCGTGGTAATGCTTTGAAATGTCGCAGACAGTTGATCCCGCGTTGACCGATGCCATATTGTCACGCGGCGCCGCCACCTTCTACGACGGTGGAGACAGTCGCATTCCACATTTCTGTGCACATTTTCCATAACCTTATATTACTACATACAATTTCATTGCGCTATTCATACGGACTTTTATTACAGAATTATTTTTTACTTGTATTATTAATCGACTGTATTTCAATATAAGAAAATATTTTCAGAGTATTAAAGGAAATAAAAGCCCTCAAAGGGAAATGTCAAATTTTATACAAAGTGCTCACAATTCTCAGTTCTTACACGAATATGACGAGTCCATATACACATGCTTAGGAATTATATAAATTTATGTTAAAAAAAGTCTAGCGTCTAGTCTAGAAATCATGAACTGACACCTTGTAAATTCATCTTCCAATAACGTATGTATGTTTTGTTTAAAATTCAATTACTTTTCGGTGAATAATAACATGAAAACCTGAACTATTCGTATGATTTTAATGAAGAAAGGGTCAATATATTCGTTAGCATGTCACTAGACATGCTTATATAATTCTTGTTGTTGTTCAGAGAAGAAAATTCTTGGATCCTCAAGGTAACCTTAGGTTTTAATGGAAATTTAATTTTTACAATTATACACAATAACATTTACATTAAATTTCAATGTTTTGAATCAGTCAGAATTTATTTTTCACTTGAATTAAAAATTATAGAAAGTCACTCTATACAACCTAAACAAAACAAAAATGATAGCTTTCGGACGTTTTTGTTTAAACACTGAATGACTATTAACTTCTCCAAAGTTCTTAAAATCAACTTGTCTCATATAAGTATCTCGCCTCGGCACTTGCTTGCCTTTATAAACGGCCTCATAAATATAGCTGGAAATCGTGAGGTTGTAGTTTCCAATGAGGGATCAAGTAAGATTAATACATTTTTCTGTCAACAAAAAGCCGAAAGGATTAATACATTTTTCTGTCAAAATATTATGCGCACGTTTCGGGAAATATTTACATGTGCAATGTGCCGATTACTGCACCTATTTTCAACGTTTGATTGAAATTTGTCGCTTCTTTGGATTACAAAAACAAGGATAAATACCGATTACATATGTGTCTGTAAACACAGTTTTGCTATAATATATTCCACACAAACTATTCGCTATTAGTCTGTATGATATGGGCCGTTAGCTGAAATTCATATCATTACTTGAAAAGCTAACTGCTTGAATACAATCTGCTATTACCATGTAACCTATATTTTAGATTTTTGAATAATATTATTATATATGATATCTTTTGTTTATAATACTTGTATTATATATAATAAAAGGACAATTATTATGCGGCTTTATCACGGTAATTAATTGCTTTTCAAGTGTAAGGTTGAAAAGCATTACCTACAACAACTTTAAATAACAACAAGAACAGTAGAACAGTACAGAACAGTACAGTGGTATCTTAAATAAACAAATTCATCGCTGTATCTCATGTTAATAACGTGACTTATACATATAGGTTTCTAATATTATATAGTGTTGTACAAAACGCTGTTATTAAATATAACGAATAATGGTTATAAAATTATGTGATGTGTAAGACACCCCATAAAACATCATAGGCCGAGATTGGATAACGTTTATCTATGGCAGGTGTTACACCGACCTCGATAAATAACACCTCATAGATACGCACCAGAAAATGATTCTACTTAACACCTTGATCGATCGTTTTGAAGGTTCGGATAGTTTACGAGGCTAATGAAACACAATAACCGACGATAAACATCTTGAGTTAGCTAAATTGTTACAATCATCTGGGCCTATACAAAAATAACACTTAAGAATGGATAAGCCAAGGAACGGCAGGCTTAAAATCGAAGAGAATAACATTTTATACGTAAGTCCGACGTACTATACATATACTGACGTTCTCTCTGGCACAAATGTACGATAACTCGCTTCGCTAGCAGAGATCTGGGGTTCATTTCCCGACGTGGGAAATTCAGAAAACTGCATTTTCTAATTTGACTGGGTAACAGGCTTCGACCATAACAGATTTCCATTCTCTTAGAATAGCTGTGTTTTTTTTGCGCTGGGAAATGCCTTTACGCACCCCGATGAAAACTAAATTCCATCGGGAGTGTGGGACTCACTGATAACAGATTACCCACTAAAACCCAGCGAATCCCTCCCCATCCATGAGAAAGACTACTAGAGATTCCCTAATTGCATTCCACTCTAGTGACCCGGATGGTACCGACTATGAAGATCTACCACTCAATAGAGTGAGGCATGAAGTGCATCAGTGCGACTTCTGCCGCCAAACCTCCTCCGGCGGCGAGGGAGAGTTCCAGCTCTTGCTCTCTTATCCTCCCATTTGCTTCCTTCAGCGAAATGACGGTCTCGCAAAAGAAGGCAACCACCCTCCACCCAACTTCATTGGAGATCATTACCCCAATTATGCTCTCCAGTGAAAGATATCCTCTAATCAGCGACAACAGCGACAAGATATGCCGCTGGGATGCCCACGCTGGACACTCCGCCAAGGTATGGTGCGCCGTATCTACAGGAGCACCACACTCATGACAGGCGGGCGTTTCCTCACAGCCAACGACCTTTTTTTTTTTCTCGCTGGGAAATGCATTTGCGCACCCCTGCCACTGGGCAGGGAGTGTGGGACTCACCGGCAAGGCCAGAATACCCACTAAAACCCAGCGACACCCTCCTCACCCTGAGTGTGGAGTGTCAGAGGCTCCCTTGCGCATTCACTCTGACACTCCCGGGTGAACCGACTGAGGATGTTCAAGGAGGAGACAAGAGGGGTTCGTAAAGACGCCTCCTGCCACCCAGCCTCCTCCTCCTTAGGGGAGCAGCATCCGCTGCAGNAGAAGAATAGCTGCCAAACAAAAAGGATTCGTGTCGTACAAGTAGTAAGAGTAAGAAGTAGTGAGTAAGTGGTAAATTACCCCTCACGTCACTACGCTTCTGTTTACACTATATTACCAATTACCATCAGATAGGTCCCAATCAGACGCTAACCTGTACAGCAATACGAACGTTATAATCGCAATACTAAATTAATTCACTATTTATATACATTAATTCATTATTTCAATTTAATTTTAATGTGCAATAAAACAATGTTTATAAATTGACGTAGCTTAAGCGATCAACGATCATTTACACGCTAAAAATAATTGTATCCCGATGAAGTAAACGCAAAACGAAGACAATCTCAAATTTTAGTTAAGGACACAGAAGAATTTGGAATAGGCTATATTTTATGATATAAAGTTTGAGTGTTTTTTTTTAATTTCCAGTAAAATTGGAGTGTGCGACTATTCTTCGAAAGCGGCGACATAAACTGACCTAATGGAGTTTCAGTAATGCAATGTATTAAAACTGTGATTCATTCAACCGTTCAATGCCAGTTACACCCATAACATAGGGAGTGGCATTAATTTTAATTGCATTTCTCATTATTATCTTAATTCTAAGTCTTTATACATATAACTCAATATAATCGTGTTCAATTAAAAATTTAATTTAATTGTGCTTGAGTGGGTGAAGGGTATAAGGTCAAGTGCTGATAAAAAGCAAGATTTGAATCTACACGACTTATATGAAAGCCACCGAAGTTACTCAATGCGGCGATCGATTGAGTTGCAGTAAGCAGCAGCATTATTAAAGCTTATTGTTTTAAGTACGGTATTGCCCCATGCGTTATAGAATAGATACGTCTGTATCTAGGCTAGCGAGATAATGATAGATAATACGACACAATGAAGCACGCGCCGCGACCGCACCGGTTCGTTAGTGTAACTGTTGAGTCACGCACCCAAAGATCACCTGACGGGGTGCCTTTGACAGCTCGCGATGCAACACACACGTCGGATCGCCGTGCTCCGCTCGCTTTAACATTAAATTTACAATAACTTTTCAAAAACGAAACGACGTATACAATTACTTGAATTTCCTATTTATTATTTGACATCTGTAAATGGAATAAGATAGTAAGAACATTATAAACGTCCCACAGCCTTAAAATTTACAGCTTCCCCAGAATTACTCCCGACCATATGCAGGTTTATCAAAAAGCACAATGATGAATTTTATACAACAATTAGTTAGATAAGTCTTATATAGCAATTTAGTTGTGTACAATATAATACTCTATAATTATTTAATCAAATCCGTAGTTCCTTCGATATTGTATTATTTCATACCTGTCTCCTTTTTTCATCCATGATGATTATGATGATGACATGACAAATGGTATTACAGATTTTAAGTATTCATTCAATAACTAAATGTATTTTGCGAAAAATTATACAGGTCCATTTATTGAAACCCTACGTAAGGTAAGGTAAGGTGTCTTTCTATGTAACAAGTTTACTTTCAGTCTAAGCGGCCTAGGAATTTATATTGTTTTGTGCATTTTTTGTTTTTAATTTACTGATAAAAGAAACTAGTGGCGCGTGTATAGTGAAATTAATCTCCTACTGACAAGGTAGCGCAATACCCTCTTCAGAATCTCTTA
Source organism: Elymnias hypermnestra (assembly GCA_015832385.1). Taxonomy (NCBI): domain Eukaryota; kingdom Metazoa; phylum Arthropoda; class Insecta; order Lepidoptera; family Nymphalidae; genus Elymnias; species Elymnias hypermnestra. The sequence goes on from JACTOM010000070.1 coordinate 4,992,625, forward strand.
TAATAAAGACTATTTTGACCTTCGGCAGCGTGCAACAACTTCACGACTTTACACAAAGACCGTCAAGAATAATTAAAGTAATTACTGTTTACAGTAATTAATGACCCACATAACGTGTTATGGTTTGATTGACTCAACGTGGCGACGGGATAATTGTGCCTTGCTAGCCTATTGCCACATAATACGTTGCCGTCGCTTTTCAATTACTTGATATCTTCAAAGTTTGACACAATGCCTTTGATCCCGGTACATTGTGAAAGACTATAGAAACATTGTTCATAATCATATATATTATAAAAATACTAAGAATATGTTCACATTCAATCTTGTTAAACGTCTATTTAACGTTATTAGCCATATTTGCAACACGTGGTTCTCATATTGAAATGCAATTAAATTCACATGAGAAGTTTTGTTAAAACGTTTCGATCAGGACCTATTTTAGCCTGATTTCTTACCAAAAGAATTAAAAGCATATTTCTGAAACTTTAAGTTATGTAAAGTTCAAGTAGCACCAAAATAATAAATGCTGATATGTCAATAGCAAATAAATAATTTGTTACCATGTTATAAATTATATCCCTGGATCACCGATCTACCCGTAACCATTAAAACTGTTCAGCAATTGAAACAGTGAAGCATTATTTATAAAATGATGAGAAAATATTCGTAAAATAAGTTGTTTGTTCATAAAAACCAATTAGGAAAATAGATTTTTGTTGAGGTCAGTTTTATTTGGTAAACCACTATCTATATCTTTTTGTACCAAGACAACTCAATAATTGGCGTGTGAATATCCCTTTAGTTAATTAAATTTTACCAGCTACTACAGTTACTACAGGTACTACTACAGAACAAAAGAATGTACATAATATCTGTAATTATAAAAAGCAGTAACTTTCATGTTTTAAATTTCACTTTTTTTATTCAATAACAATATACGGATAATTCATTTTAAATCTTAAAATTAGCTTTAATCTTACAAGATGTAAGTATATTTTAATTAATGGTGATTATCGATTGTGATTCAGAATAAGTGGCGAAGTGGCGGCGGCCAGTCGCAGATAGCTGCGAGCTATCCGGTACATAGACCCTACATTAGGGCTTCTCGGTCCGCAAATGCGGCTTCTTTGTTTTTGCCATAAGCGTACAAGAACATCTTTCAAGTTCCTTATAAAATAAAAAAATGGCCAAAATGTGCATGTCCATGTAAGTCCGGGGATTTTACTTTATCTTATTCGTTAATATGTTCCGACCCGCGACTGCTCGTTCATACCAACATGAGCAATGTTATTAAATAGACAAAATTTTTGATGTGCATCTTCTTATGACATGACATGGAAAGTTTTCGTTACGCGTTACTCGAGGTACATATGAGGGAGTATGTGGTCTCTACTCAGACACACTTTACTTAGAAAAAAAAATTTAACATAACTTGAATTTAAAATAAATTCTATTGGTATTCTATCATCTTCAACTCAACCGATGGACGTTAATTGCTGGACATAGGTGTCCTTCAAGGAATTTCTACAATACACGATCTGGTGCCTTTAGGAAATATCTGTTTCTGGCACACCTTTAACCACCTCTTATCACCTAGCGGAGAGTCTAGCCACGCTACGCTCACCATAACCAAAGGTTTCTTTACCTCTACTACCATGTGTACACTGTTACATGCAGACATTTCTGGACATTTTGATAATAACAATCAAATAGCGATTGAAGTACTTAAAAATACGAAAAACTTGATATCGACGTTACGTGGCCTGTCTATCGGTAATCTACAGAGTAAATTTCGGAGAGTTCGCACAGCAACTATATGACCTTGTTCTTTCATCGCCCTTTTTTCAGAAAATCAAGACAGAAAAACGATTGGCATCCGTACGTGGTGGTGGACTTCCCACGACTCCACACCAAACAATTTGACCAATCCTTACCAAATCGCACCGCATAAGAATGGAATGTCTTACACTTCCGTATTCCCTGACTACAATCCAAGTATTTTTAAAGTCAGGGTGAATAGGCAACTCTTAGTGGGACACGGTCCATCTACGTGTATATATAATATTAGGCCTGATTGTAACCAGGCACATGCCTATTGCACATTGAAAAAAATATATTTATTAAATTTCTTCCCAGGTTGGATAAATTTAGCTTATCTATTAAATACACTGAGAGCAGTGACGAGGACAGCAAATCTTTCATAGAGATTAGCCAATGGAACCGTCAGTCGCCGGATCAACGGCTTTCAGCCAACGTGCCCTTCGAGACAACCGATCCTTATGACAGTAAGATAAAAAATAGTTACCACTTATAGGATAATATCTTAATTTGCATCATCACTTACGTCTAATATTTAAGAAACTGCAAAATACACATCCCTAATTAAGGCTTAAGGCATGCAATCTAACTTAGCTGACCTAGCCTAAACGCCGTTGGCATTTATTCACTGTTATCTTAACATTATTCAGAACACCTTACGATACCTAAGCAGGTATAATGAACTACCATTTTAAGCTCCTCAGCAGTAAATCACGGATACTCGATAAAGTATGGATAGTGCCGTTTCAAGAATGAAAGAGCTTATTTAAGTGGTGAAAATGATTTAGCGCTTTTCACCATTTACATTGTTAGTACCTTTAAATTTTATTGAATAATTACGTTAATATTTCTGTGTAATATATTTTTACTACTTAATTACGTATCACAAATTTGCCCAGATACTTTAAAACAACTTTCAGTGTTTAAGTTTTAAGTTAATTGTAGACTTGTAATTAAATATTTTAATCTGAAACTTTTGTGGTTTATCAACATATTTAAATATATTATTTGCAGGTCCATACCACGAGTTATATAATTTCTACCGAAGCTGCTGAAATAGATACTGTTTTAAGAATCCTTCGATATTTTTCTCTGTTGGTATATCGGCATAAACCTTTAAGTATAAGATAACAAAACTTTTATTATACATTTTTCAATCCAACTATTAGGCCAGCTGTATGCATTTTATTCCACTTTGAAATCATTAGTAAAATACTTTCATCTATCCATTCAAGTATTTTTTTAGACGTGGTTTTCAAATATCAATCCATTGATTGAATTTATTAAAAAAAAAATAGTATTGTGACACATTTTGAAACCTCACGTAAAAGTTTGAAAGACTCTTTTTTTGCAATTAGTTAAAGATGCTCGTCCTCACTGGCACGGGAGTTGCATTTAATCTTTTTTATATAACCTGTTTTTTCTTTGTTTCCAGTTTTAACAATTAGCGTATATTTATACATAATTTAATTAATTCTGTAATTCACTCTGAGAATTTGTTCTTTGGCACCGACACTGCTGCGTGGGTGCAGAAAGCGCGATTGACTCGTCAGCTGTATCGCAGTTCACTTAGCGTTAAAGCGGCGCGCGCTTTATCTTACAGCCACACTGCTCCGCGCCAACTCGCACTTGTACATAATTACTGAATCATTTACACAGATTATTCTATAAATAGTATTTGATGTGAAAAATTATTTAGTGCATTATATTCTCTACATTTCTATCGGATAAAATACATGGTAGTGAAAATAAGTTGCCATGTTTGTATTTTAAAACGAATGCAGGTATCGTAATTGAGCTGGTACTTCTAATTCTAGCAGTTAACAGTATTCGAAGTATGCCCAGCTAGATATTCTAGCATTTTTAACTAGCCATTACATTGCTGAATTCAATTAACATCAAGTGATACATATATACACACGTGTATATACGTACACATATATTATTTTGGTAAAATATTAAAATTTATTGTGTTTGTAGTCGTCGTTATTGCAATCCCCAAGTCAAGCGTGCGTAAGGAAGTTTTACTTGAAAAAATTTAATGAAATGCAATGTACACTATATTTTAATGCCAAATAATCAAATGCGTGTCTTTTCCCTTTCCTGTCAACTGTAACGCGTAATTGTAATTTCTAATTTCATATGTGGAATCGATCCGTTATTGCTCTTCTCACTGAACTAAAATGAGCCGATTAACAACCAAGATGAAAAGAATGAGCTCATGGGAATTTATTATTTGTTTATTATTCAAATTTAAAAAGCCGTGATTAGGGGTCCACGCATAATACTGGGTTACATTTAAATTATAACAATAACTGCCTTCATATTTGAACGATTAGTTCATGCAACTCTTTATTTGCTACGGGATAATAAAGGGTATTTACGTGTAACCGTTGAAACGATAGCCGGATACAATGCAAGAAATTGGCAGCAATATTCGTTTGAATAACATAAGCACAATATAATTCATATTTTTTGGCACATAACAACCTGTGATGATGCACTAAGTATCCGGCTATTATTTACATATCAAAGAAAGTAATTTATTATCTAATTTGTATATTTATTTAAACGGAATCAAAGGAAGTATTAATTGCACATCTCTTCGCTAGTAACTGTCCTATATGCGATGACGTGTTAAATTGATTTTAATAACCTATAATACAACGACGGTCTCCTCTGTTGATCGGTAGATTGCCCTGAACATTTATTTATCGACTTGCTTTTGTGTTCTGATAAAACAATGCATTTTTTTTAAATATAAATAAAACTTTTACTAAGAATATTTTAGGTTACTATTATGCCCACAGTTTTCATAGACATAGATATACTTCCCCTATTAATGAATAAGAAAAAGCCAGGGTAATGCGTAACTGTATTTTATGTTAGAAGTCAATTAACGACTTACAATTTTTATACTCAATAATAGACAAGTTCACAGTTCAAGCGTATAAGGACTAAAATTTTGTAATGTCAATTTTCATTTTTATAGTGTACCTAATTCAAAGAATACTTACCAGTATCTGTGTGAGATTTGTTTCCCCGTACAAACCCATATAAATTATCAACTACCTCTTGGAATATGTAGAATAAGTATATTTTCGAAAGCACTTTATTGATAGATTTAAATGTGGCTCGTTATAATTAAACGCTTTGAATGTTGTCTATCAGTCTGAATCAATATTAAACAAATCGAAATATTATGGAATCATCTCAGACTCATTAGTGAGAGTAGTTAAAGTGTTTTTAATTAAAATTAATTATAGTTGCTTCGCACTGATGAATTGCGGGGTGGTCGCATACAGTGATGTGATGAGCGTTGCTAATCATGCCAGAAGCAACTGTGCAGGTAGGTATATTAAGGGTTGTTGTCGTACCCATTTTTAGTATAATTAGCAAAATATATAATTTGTACATTTTACATATTGAACAAGCGAGTTATTTAATCCATATTTCTAGTAAAACAGTTTTAACAGTAACAGGCTGCATAATTTCCACTAGTTTTATTGCGGAAAATTACAAATAACTAAATGAGTTCAAAAAGGAGCTGAAATTAAATTGAAACAAAACTCGGAAGTAATTTAATCATGTTAGATACAATTACTTTATAAATCGTTTACTTTATTTTTAACTAACATACTTGTAGATTCTAAATTCTCTAAAGATTTTCAATCTTTGATATATGTGAATTGGTACAATATACTGATGTTACATTACATATATATATCAATGCATTTTTATAATTTTCGTTAAATGTATTAGTAAAATTTAAATTCACTTTGAAATTGACTACAAATGTCTAAATTCTATTCATTCATCGCCAATTTTATATTTGTATAAAATGTAAAGTAATTTATCGTAAAAAGATTTTGACACAAAAAAAAACAAGTTTTAATGTATTATATTATACAATGTCGAAGATATATTGAAAAAAGTAACGATATTCAAAAATAACACTCAAATTTTAAATTAACAAATAAAAAACATTGGGCTTTTGCACAACCCTATATATAAAGTAACCCAAGACCAACTGAAAAAAGTCGAACGGGGATATATTAAGTGATAATGAATTTTAAATGGGAACTTGTGTAATATTTTACATATATATTGACGTTAGCCTAAGAATATGCAATATTTCTAGAATTCTTTACAAAAACAAATAAGCTCAATTTTATAACACAATAATATAAAAAGGTAAGTAGCAGCACATTATCGTCTCACTGCTGGGCACAGGCCTGCACACTCAGAGGAGAGAGGTTATTAGAGCGTAGACCTACACGCTGCTTCACTGCGGCTTGGCAGGCATAGAACACAAGTGCACTCTCTATTCCTTGACTCTCATAGTCCGATGTGACGGGAATCCAACACGACCGGATGCACGGGAGTGGAGTACACCACCAACTTCCCAACTTCGGGCAAATATTGAGATAATCTTATTAGAAAACTCAATATCGATTTTTCAATTGGCCCGATCCGAGACTCGATCCCAGAACCTCATGTCTGTAGTGGAACATGCTAAGCACTAGACCAATGAGGCAGTCAAGTCAGTAAAATACGTCGATATTTAAACAATGAAATCATTCAAAATGTAAATTTAATTGTAGAGTATATTATTGTATAATAAATAATTTAATATTAGTATGAAAATTATCGACCTTGTTTATGTAGTGGGTTTTATAAGAACGGAGTCAAGCTTTCGATATTTGTAAAGTAAAGTTTAGATAAACTGATATCCGCAGACCGGTACTACGGGCTTACTCACCGTCTGGCAGCCCGTGCACGTGCGCGCGCGCTCCGCCGCCGGTAGGGACGGGTTCGCTAATCGCTGCAAGATTAGTGCCTTGCATTTAATCATATTGATAACATTATTTCCTTTACTGAGCATTCGTTTTGTTCGATAGTCACAATGAAATATTCGTGTAACGAGTCCATTTGTTTCTCCACCATAGAAAAGACATCAACGACATATTTAGATTCATTGTTGCCTTAGGAACTTTTAAGAATTTTTCTGTATGTGACATTGACTCAATTTCAATATAACATTACTGGACCATTTAATGCAAATGTACAATAGTTTAATAAAGATGTGATTAATAACATAAATGTCGACAAGCCTCGAGACCAATCACTAGCTTATGTCGCAGCTTGTGTCTGCGCGCAATCGTAACTATCGGACATTTAACATACAGTGGTCTCACAACAGTTGGCCATTATAAATAGATTATTGCGATACAGACGACGTGTTTACAGGCACTATCTGTCGATATCCAGATCCAATATCAGCACGACGTCGTGCAATTAACTTTGCCGACAAATAGCTTGCGCTTAAATTGTTCTGATTCATCACATCCTGCATTTTTTTCAAACGCTTAACTATACTATTTTAATAATGAATGCAACAGCAAATAAGTATATGATGTAATAGTCATATTATAAAGTAAATGAGTGAAAAAAAATTTTTCGGTTTAGAAAGTCTCGACATTTCAGACGGCCTGGTCGATACAACGATGCGAATTGTTTCTTCGCTAGCAGAAATTTCAGTTTCTATTTCCGGTAGAGCAAATTTATTTTAATTTTCTTATTTCTCTTCGGTTGCGGCTAGGTACCAAAAAAGTTTCGCCAAGCGAAAAAGTGCGTTCGGGTGCAATTTTGTATAGTAACCTTTAAGAGGTAAATAATCTCTTTTCCTGGTACATGAGTTACTTTCACAGACTGGATTATTACTTTTATTCAGTTGACATCACGATCAAGCACCAATCTGTTTGCAATAAAAAAGATATTATATCTTCTCAACAAACATTTAAATTTTATTAAATAAAATACTCCTAACATAATTGAATTTAAATGAAAGAACTGTAAGGAGAATGGTATTAGGAAATTACATAGTAACTTTCGAATATCTCAACTGTTGTGATAATATTGACAGGTTACGTACAAGCTCGTTATAGTCTATCCGCGAGTCATATTTTCAAAACAATATCTCCGTTAATTAGCAAAAAAAGACAAAGTTCTACATTTAATACTCAGTAACGAGATATCTTCACTTAGTTATTTCTCCTGTCAGTAACGAGAAATAACGATGTAGGAAGAACATGAAACTATTGCGTGTAGAAAACGACTGGAAGAAATACAATGCAGCATAACATTTGGTACAAATAAGTTTAAGATATGAAAACGAGAATGGCCACAATGCTTTAAAATCTTTTTCGATATAAGCAAATAAATTTTGATATTTTGTCCCAATACTATTATATCATATATATAAAATTGGCACAACATTATTCTCTAAGTAAATTTAACTTTACGGATTTTATAAAAATATTTCAACTATATTTACGTGAATACATCTTATTTATATTATACTAAACTATATGTAAATAAGTTAAGATTTTATATATATTCTAAACTTCACTCTACGTGAACATCAACATTAAGAAACAAAATTTATAGTTAAAAACGTCACGTTTATATTTATTGATTTATTTATGAAAAAACATCTTTAAATGAAAAAGAGTTAAACTTGTATTTCCACTCATTTCACTAAGAACCTAAATACAGTAATATACCTAATTACAGTAAGATACTAATTAATAACTAATTGTAATGCCAAATATTGCGATTAAATAATTATTAGACCAATCTTCATTGTTGAGTTACCTATGTACAATTTTATAGCAAACGGCATTTTGTGCTCCTGGAAATTCTTATCGTCTTTCTACTAATGTTTTATAGCTTTAGATTCAATGAGGAGAATATTACGAATAATGTAAATAAAGAACGTACGAAGATGGCATCGAAAGAAATATATATGATATGAGGTAAAAATAAATTACGTATATTCGCAATCTAACCTGATATCTTATAACTTAGACCGAAATGACTGCAGATCGGTCAGCGGTCGCGGGCGCCACTTGCCGATTGTCCTGTTATGCGCGTCGCAACCAATGCGCGGACGTTTTCCATAATTATGTGCAAATCTTAATAATGACCTGCTACGAAGATCTATACTTACGCCCTCAGACATGTAAATATACACAATTATGATAAATATCAATTATACAATCAAAGTGCAGCAGATATAACGCATACAACTATTTTAAGCAGAATGAAAAACTGTCACCTATTCATTCACCAGATTCATCCGGTAGACTGGAAATTTGGTATACCTACATATTACCTTCGTTTTGTAGTAGTATACAGCGTAATACCCCATATTCCGGGAATTAGGTATATTTATATAGGAATATTTATATAAAAGGTCCATTTTATAAATAAACAATAATTACAGAATCATTGGAAATATCTACACCAATATGTGAATATTTTTTTGAAGAGAAACTTCTTTAGGCACATGAGGGTATGTCAGGTCTAGAATGAAATCCTCCTTTAATAAATTTGACATAAATAGACGATTCAAATGTTCTGAATTTTTTCCATAACGTCTAGGTTTTTTTCCCCCTCATCAATGACGCAAAATTGAAAGAAGGAATATTTCTAGTTCCGCAGATACGTGAGCTAATGAACGATGATGTTTTTGATTCGAAGTTGAGCAAAGCAGAAAAATGAGCTTGGGTGGCTGTTGTGAAAGTTTGTCATATTTTTCTTGGGAATACAAAAAGTGAGATCTACCGACAAATCATTCGAGAGCTTCTTTCTGCTTATAAAGATTTAGGATGCAATATATCACTCAAGATTCATTTTTTGGACTCTCATTTAGATTTCTTTCCTGAAAATCTTGGAGCCATATCAGATGAGAATGGTGAAAGGTTTCATCAGGATATAATGCAGATTGAAAAACGCTACAATGAGAAATGGTAAGCAGTAATGCTCGCTGATTTCTGTTGGTCAATTCGCCAAGAAACTCCGATAGAAAGAAAGAAAAGGAAAAAAACTACAAAATAACAAATTTTCTCGCCATATAATGAGACAACTGACCGATATAATTTGTGACTATAATTTAGGATTTTACTTGATGTTTTAATAATATTGTTTGTTATTTAAATACATATTATATTGGAAATCTACTTGTGGTACTTAATTGTGTGTACATTGAATTTTTTTTTGCAGACCAGTGTTATTTGTTTTAATTTTGGACATTTTTAATATTTTGTTAGGTTAACTTTAAAAGTTTGCCAAAGAAGTTTCTCTTCTGACATGTGTACTTTGTACGGACGCACTTTTTTTATTGTAAAGAGTACATTGTACATCAATTTTTATGGAAATTATTAACATGTTATTTTATTATTGTTGTCACTAATAAATAGACAACCCTATCCTATCCATGACTCGCGCACGCGGCAAGCCTCATTAACGAGTTGTAGTAAATTATTAAACGCCTCGAAGCTTGGCGATAACGCCGAGCCACTTGTTGTTGCATTGTTTGCAATCAAAACTAAATCGAAGAAACCCATATCGTAGTAGCAATTATTCGAAACTGTTTTTTGTAGTGCCTATTACAATAAGATTTGTAATACGACTTACTGCAAACTTTTTATCACGACTATGAAAAACATTTGATTGTTGTAAAAATTCATGTATCTATGTATTTATAATTTTTTTATTACATATAAACGAATTTAATAAACGATTATCCTCCTCTGACGTTGCAAATGCTCTATTTGGCTCTATTTAGGAAATGTATTTTTAATAATAATAAATCAATGAAAACGAAAGATAAAAATATGCCAGACTAGCTTGCACCTATGACTTTTCCTGAGCAGAATTAGTATGCATGTATTTAGAAGTAACTGTTAGTCTACTATTTCGAATCAAAATAATTTAAAAAATTCAGTATTCTTAGACCCGTCCATTTAGTATCACATTACGAAAAGAGTACATATTCTTTCACTATACGAGTACATCTCAATATTACGTTAGTATCTTATTAAATTATGGGAATTGAAACAGACCTTTATTTTATTTTAATTATCGACTGCACTGCGGCGGAATGATCAGACGAAATATGCGTCATCTTATTAGTGTCGCCGTAATATTGACAACTGAAACCAGTCCGACGGAGACTGTAGTTTCATGAATCATATTGTTAGTATTTGATTATACAATTCCATTTAAGAAAATCGTTCCTATTCACACGACATAATGTAAAGAAGAAACAATTATCTAATTTAAGGTTAGGTTAGATGTGTATTAAATTAAAAAAATCATAGAATAATGAATTTCTATTTTAGCATAGGATTTTTAACAATGAACATGAGTTCCAATTTGTTTCAAATTACTGTTAACCCACTCTTTTATCATGTTATAGTGGATGACTTTTGATGTTAATAGTTTAGTCAAACATTAATTTATTGATCAGATTTATTTTGTGAAAAATTATACTTTGTAAACTCACACTGTCTTGAGTTTAAGATGTTCATTCTATTTTAGATTGTTGTAGTAATTGACTTTAAAAGTTTTATGTTGTGGTTTATTACTTTTTAAAACAACCAAATCTGGCAAAAAATAACCAAATAAGACACACATTTTACATTTCTGCATAATTGTTTGTTTCGTCTTACTCATGAATAAAGCAACAAATATGCTACTAATAAGATATACGTTATACTGGACGAAACAATTAAACTTACACAAGACATCAAATTGGTTACATGACCGCCCGTCCGTGAGTTTAATAGGCCTGATAAATTAAAAACCACTCTCAATCCAATCTCACTAAATAACTACTTGTCCCGCAGCAGCAAACCATCCGCATTATGTATTGTGGTTAGCTACCGTAACACGCAACTTCTTTACTCATAGTAATCTCTATATTAAGATACCTATAATTTCGTACTAATACCGAATGAACTTATTCACTATTTTATTCAATTTACTAAATAGATATTAAACGCTACAAAGAACTTTTAGTGAGTTGTTGAATTTTATATTTCTGGGTACACAATATCTTAAATGTATTTTAAAACGGCGATGTTATTTTACATGGAGTCAAGTCTAAAAACAACGTGCGTGCGTAAAAAGTACACATGTCAGAAGTGAAACTTCTTTGTCAAACTAATTTTTAAGTCTTGTCTTGTGTCTAAATTTGTTTGCCGATTTAAAATTTATATTAGAAAAGAGAATTAACGTAATATTTATATTTTATGAAAAATAATATTTTAAATCATTTGTCTAGTGCCTTCATCAGACTGCCTCATTGTTCTAATGGCATAGCATGTTCGACTACAGACATGAGGTCCTGGGTTCGAGTCCCGAGTCGGGCCTGTTCGAAATTGAGTTTTCTTTTATGATTTTCTCAATATTTGTCCAAAGTTAGAAAAATTTGGCGGTGCGATCCACCCCCGTGCCTTAGAGAGCACGTGAAGCTGTCGGTCCTGCGCCTGATCTCTTTCCGGTCCTGTCGGATTGTTGTCACGTCGGACTACGAGGGTGAAGGAATAAAGAGTACACTTGTGTACTATACCTGCCAATCCGCAGTGGAGCAGCGTGGTGGGTCTATGCTCTAAAACCCCTCTCTCATATGAGCGAGGATGCCTGAGCCCAGCAGTGGGACGTTAATGGGCTGCTACTTAACTTTTTTACCTTTAGTATATTAAATTATTAAATAACGAGTGTCAAATTAAAATGCCATATGTTATTTGTAAATTTTAAAACTACCTAACCTTCAAACGAATTAGCATAGAAAACGCTGCACATTTTCGCAACGCTAATCACGCGATTCATCCCTCAATTGTATCCCCAAGCGCCTAAAAAAGTTTCACTTCATAATTTTTTACCTTTAATTTTTGAAAGGAGAACTTTTTTAGGCGCGCTATACATTTGTAAGTTTATTAAGAGCCGTCACGCTCGGCTATATGATGCTTGTCGGTGTAAAGTCGGCTTTCGTGGACTAAGGTAGAAGATAAATATAGTCACAGCGTCACTGCTATTTCACTTACTTCACCCTCTCTCTCTTACTGCTATATATTAAAGAAATTATTTAATATAACGAAGGAAACATTATTGATATTAATTTATACATAATCCTGATTACACATATAATTAATGTCGTGTCTTAAGAACACACAAAGTTTTTTTTGTCTAAGCCTAAGCAGCATAGCAACTTCCAAACTAGAAAGGATATCTTAAACTTCGTAATGTTGTCCTAAGGTGGTTGATTGATCGGTGACATGAAGCGTGCGCTGTCAGTAGTCAATTATGTTTACGAGTTCAGGGACCCAGATACGACTTTTATCGGCATTTAGTCATCTGCCTACTTCTGTCTTCGTGTTAGTGAAATAAAATCTGCTAACGAATGAATGACGTGACCATTGTAGTAATCGAAGGGCGTTAAATTATTTTAAATAAAATATACTACAAGTATATAACTGCCTTATTGGTCTAATGGTTAATATGTTCAGCGACAATGATGACATCCTGTGTTCGAGACCCAAGTCGGTACAATTCAAAAATTAATATTAAATTTTCTAATAAGATTTTCTTAAAATTGCTGAAGTTGGCAGTGTGAGCGTTCCCCGTGCCTCGGAGAATATGTTGAGGCGTCGGTCCAGCGCTTGATTTGTCACCGACCGTGTCGGATTTCCATCACATCGGTTTATGAGAGTAAAGAAATAGAGTGTGCACTTGTGTACTATACCTACGAACCCGCAGTTGAGCAGCGTGTGGGTTTAAGCTCTATTAACCCTCTCGCCTCTGAGTGAGCAGGCCTGTGCCCAGTATTAGAAGGATAATGGGCTGCTACTTACTTACCTCTTATAATATATTCTAAGTTACTAACGTCACCGTGTAGAATTTCAAATAAGTATAAAATTATCGATTAAAAGTGCAAATAAGAACACCAGAGATTCCAAACTGGTCATTTCCAATTTATTTGTAAATAAGATCTCATACAGTATTTAAAATAAACTCACTTAACGCCTATGAGGACAAGTCAACCCGAAATTGATATAAAAAAAGGTAAGTAGAAGCCCATTAACGTTCCACTGCTGGGCACAGGCCTCCTCACTCATATGAGAGAGGGATTTTAAAGCATAGACCCACCACGCTGCTCCATAGTACACAAGTGTACTCTCTATCCCTTCACCCTCGTAGTCCGACGTGACAACAATCCGACCTCATGTCTGTAGTCGAACATGCTAACCATTAGACCAATGAGGCAGTTAATTAATATACATACATCTAAATGGAAAGGCCCAAGAGATTTAACATAATTTTCATAATTATACTTTCATACATTCTTTGTAATTGCAGATTATTTCATTTTGTTTTTATTTAATAACAATACAGATGTGTAACCATTTTTTGAAAAATACATTAAATCTCATCACGTGTCCAATGCTGAAATGATTTTTTTTTGTTTACCAGAAATATTATCTTCTACATTTTGGAGTCCAGGGGCTGTAATGCAATTTTATAATACATAGTATTAGACATATTATAATATACAGTAAGATTATTTTTGGGACAATAAATATACCATTTAATGAGTCCTAAAATTTTGTCGTGCTATTAAAAATATTGACGATTCTAAAGCTTCGTCTGGAACTGTTTATTATTTCATACAATATAAATATTACATTTCATTTATTTAGTCACACGATTACAAATTTTTACATATAACGAAACTTCGAATGTTTGAGCGCGACTCGTACAAAAAATTCAACGTTTGCACTCCGCAGCTGCATCAAATTTTAATGCATTCTTCTACAACAATAGAAACTTTGCAGGTTGTTGCAGTGCAAAGAAATCATCTCACTTTCAAAGAAATTCGCCGTCGACACCAGTGAAACTGCCATTGCGTAAACTCTCTATTGTTCAAAATTGTTTTGTTAGTCTCTATGTCATACCATCAGCTGATGTGTTACAAAAATAAAAAAAACTACCCCAAATCGAAAAGTTGCTTCCTCTAGCCATTTAGTCCGCGTAAAATTTCAGGGACTGATTTGAAAATGAAATAGTTTCTGTGTTTAACACAGCTAACCTTTTGTAATATTTTTGTCTTATCACACACACACTAAAAGACCACTTTTTAAAAAGTATTTTGATACTATGTAAGGGACACCCGTGCTCAAACAATAATAGATAAAGTGCAGGACCTTTTTACATAAGTTGATGACGAAGTAGATACTGCATACGACATAGAAAGAGCGAGACGATTTACCTATTATCCTTTTTTAGCCTCATTATTCAGGATAAGTAACATTCTACTATTGTCTAATTCTATTTTCTATTTCATTCTACTATTATAATTACCAGCGTTACCTAGCATGAAGTTTTTATAACAAATAAATAAACTTTTTACATCAGCTTTCCAATAATGGAGGCTATTTTTATAAATTCATTTTATTGCCGAATTAATTTTGATTGAAAAACCTATATTAACATCAAGTGAATATAATTTAAAAATAAACATCTGAAGGGGAATAGATGAATTACAAGTTAGACTAAGATTTGGATAGGAAGAGTATGAACTGTCAAATGATATTTTGATCCTAAGCTTCTAAACAAGACTAAAAGATAAAAACTCAATATTGTTTAAAAAATTAATAACTCTATTTTCTAGAGACACGCATATTTATATAGATAGATTGATAATATCCTTTATGGAACACCACGATAGAGAGAAATATACAATTTTCAGTCGTAGGTGCTTTTAGTGTATAACTGGGCGGTCATATCGCTTATTAGCGATCTCGTTCAGACATCCCTGGCGTCTGGGAGACCGTTCTAGATAAAAGAAAGAACGTAGATGGTGTGTATAAGTAGACATACAATTTTACAAATAATATATACATTTAAAAAAGATTGTGATGTATTATATATACTCAGGTCTATCCATATCTCGTACATATTACGAAATGTATATGTCGGAGTGCAATAGTCTGTGCAACGCTGGCGCCATCTGTCTATCGGTGTAGAGCAGAGTCAATAAGTGGCACTCCGGCGCGCGTCTCTCAGCAGATCTGGGGTGACGGCCCACCGGCGCGGTCGACTTTTGATACTGTCGCATTCCTAACTATTATTGTTAATGAGTTTGTGTAAATTGATATCGGAAACATTAAGTGATTGAACATTATAATCCGAGTTAATTAATAAAAAGTTTGATTGCACCAACATTACCCACGAACGCCCACAGTATGGAAATTATGGATGCCTTTAATGACGATGTCGGCGGAGAACCCTATGCCCATGCTACGAGAATAAGAAAGAAAAGAGAAATGCCTCTCTTTACTCTCTTATTCTCCGACACACATATATACATATATATATATATGTGTGTGTGTGTGTGTGTTTGTGTATGTGTGTGTGTGTGTGTTGAACAAATATGCTATCTCTCTGTGGTACTGACAAACTACACACTTCTTAAAATTGGAGAAGCTCTGCCAAAGACGGATTCACAGGAAACACGTTCATAGGTTGATCGTGAAGGATTTACGGAAAAAATTTGATATACAGTGTTTGGATTTTAGTACAAGCAATACATACATACGTAAACTCATAGCAGGAATTGAACAATGTTACCTTAGTATAAATCAAACCATTACTATTAACCATTATTTTCCTTTCTCTTCCCTTACAAAGTTCCTATCTTTTTGACCCGTTCCCCCCTTTTATTCCATTTTCCTACCCACTTCCTGCCAGTCCAAGGTGTACCGTGCCGAGGGACTCATGGCTAGGGGCATTTGCCTAGTCGCAAGCGGTGGCCCTGGGACCGGGCGAACCCAGAAATAGGCTAGCCTTATTCTGGCATGCGGGGCTCTGCCAGAATGGACCTATGTTCCCTTGCTACTCGTGGGAACGCAATGGTGATATTATTANTGTGTGTGTGTGTGTGTGTGTGTGTGTTGAACAAATATGCTATCTTTCTGTGGTACTGACAAACCACACACTTCTTAAAATTGGAGAAGCTCTGCCAAAGACGGATTCACAGGAAACACGTTCATAGGTTGATCGGGAAGGATTTACGAAAAAAATTGATATACAGTGTTTGGATTTTAGCAAACTCATAGCAGGAATTGAACAATGTTACCTTAGTATAAATCAAACCATTACTATTAACCAGTACAAGGTAAATCTAAGCAGGCGTGGTTTAATGTTGCTCTTGTGGAAACAGCTGTAAGCTCCCCTTTACCTGAACATAGTGTAGTGAGCACGTGTTACATGTGCCCTCGCCTCCTGGACAAAAACCGATTCGTATTTTTTAAGTCTTTACATCCGGAGTTGTAATGTATATCGAATAGTTACGCAATACTTATTATAGCACTACTTACTTAGCAACATATACAAAATTTTGAAACTCATTATATAGAAAGAAAGCTTTCACATGAGCTTCCAGTGATTGGGGCTGCTCAATTTCTCGCAATATAAATTTAATTAAAGTAGAACCTCGATTATCCAAAATAATTGGGAATGAGACTAGTTAGGTAATCAAAAGTTCCGATAATCGAAACGTGGTTATTTTGGGTTACGAGATGAAAAACAACATGTTTACATAAAAACTGTTCATATATGTTTTATGTTTGTGTGTGTATAAAATACACACGCGCCCATGAGTGTGTATTTTACACACCTGAATAAAATCGAATACTGTTTTATTATATTTTTCTAAATGGTCAATTTTTAACTGAGGAACTTAGATAGAAGAAGATAATTAAGCGTATAGATAAACTGTGTCATCGTTCAGATAATAGAGGCCTTGGACAATCGAGGTTCGGATAATTCGGTAGAACATCTCTACTGTTTTAAAATTTATATTAAGAAAAATTGACAAGTTAACATCAAGTGTCATCCACTACAAAAAATGTATCTGAATTTGATTAGATGGTTAAAAAGTTTTATTTTATTAAATTTTGGAAATTTGAATAAGATATATATTGGAACAGTGTTAACCAATAGTAGAAATTGAATTTGCTTCGCTACGAGTACGAGTCGGCAGATTAAAGAGTAATAAATTTTGGAATTTCTTTATGAAAAACTTGCTCATTGTAAGTCACTTCCCAGGACTAAAGTCAATGTTATTTTGAATACCAAAACAATTTCGTTTGTTATTATGCAAATAGAAAAAGACTATAGTCCGATAAATTTATTTTGGTACGTTATTCTTCCGAATTTGAAAGCATACACAGTTCATTTTTCCATCGATACTTTACCTGACCTTTTTTCTCACCAAGTTACTATGTTAGCATAATTTTAAAAAGAAACGTTAATATTAATGTACTTTTTTATCCACTATGCATCTCAATATGTACTTAATCAATCGTATACAGATGAACCTCGTTTCGATTGAAGTCACGCACAAAAAGAACCGGCTCAAAAAACTAGTGCATATTTATAATGAATTAATTAATAACTAGTTTTCAATTGTGTCCCGAAAGCAACTCTCTTTGAGACGTTGAACCGAACGAGTCTCCCTTTCAAAGTCAACAAATAAGCAATCGGAAGTTTCGAGCAGGTGTGTTTTATCCGTTTCCCAGGACAATACTGTAAGTGTATAGGGTAGAAACGATTAGATTTAACTAAATAATGGTTTATAAACCATTTCGATTTAATCTCGTTTCTTATAAATTTATTAATTTATGCGTAAAAAATATTTAAACTAAAATTATTTTAGTAACTTCTCTACTACACCCGAAATCTACATCCGTCCCGAAGACTACATCCTTTTCGCTATACAGACAACTATTATTTTAGAGAGTCAGTCTGTATTCAAAACCAGAAAATTTCATTTTAAAATCACAGGAATAATCACTCCATCATCATGTAATCATTTTTTCCCGATTAAAAAGTAGCAGAAAAATTATATGTGATAAAACTTTTAAAGAGTTCAAAATTCCAATTAAATTTTCAATATCTAAAATGTGGCCATTTAATGAATATATTTGCTAACTTTTTAAATATTGTATTAACACTCTACTGATTGTAGTATCTAACACTGGAAAAAGATATTTATACAATTAAACTATATAACATACATTTCGATATCGAGTTTTGTCCAAGAGATAAATTTATTATCATTTTATTACCTTTAATTTATAGATATACTAAATTAACTGCCGGACATGAAATCACCCATTAAAGATTATCTACCGAAATTATAGTATGCATTAGATGAGCGGAGATGTTTTATGGTCATCATAAGTTAAAGAATTGCAGCTTAAAGAACGAACCTAAAAGAGTACGTAAAGATTTTATATTCGTAACACGTGCGATAGAGGACATTCGTGTCGGTCTTAATTTTAAAACGGTCCCACTATTTCAAAATAATGGGATAATTATAATGTGTGCCAAATTTAAGCTACAGGTTTCATATAAAGAATAGTCAGCTGTTCGAGAGATTTCATAGTTAACTTGTAGATACAATTGCTTGCTTTGGAAGAATAGTGACATAATTCAAACACAGCTTATGTTACATAAGAGCGAGAACGATTTGAAAATTAAAGAAAAAGGTTATATCAGCGTGTTGGGTTCATCGCAACATTCTGCGGGGTACGGGCCTCGAGGCAGGGCCTCATTGCCCGGGCATCTTTTCTCGGGCATTCAGTAAATGCCCGGTACTCTATACGGGCTGGATCCCGCCGGCGACGCCAGCGGGTCCATCCTGGTCAATTCCGAGTGTTGCTGCTACCGCGTCATCTTCGCCGCTATCACCTACGGCTGGTGGTGGTGACAGCAGGAGCTCACGAGGCAGACAACGCCCAGTATTTGCCGTTCTTTGGTACTGGCGATGACGTACAGACATTTTGTGGTGCCACAGCGTCATGTTTACAAATTTGAGTGTCAGTTTTTGACACGAGAAATTATTATTCTGGATATATCATATATATGTTTGTTGGTTTTGGGTTGTTTACAGTAATTTAAAGGATTAGCATGTAGAAAGTACAAGTAACCCTTTTTCCACGTAAATTAAAATAATATGTATACACAGAAGATTCGTTTATCAAAAAATTCTTATACGTGCGTCTTCTACTTCTACGTAACACTGTCGAAGTAAATTGTGACAGTCTGGCACAGGAAAAAGCCATAACTCCAAAATAATAATAATTATTATTCTGGATTTCGCTGTTGCAAATTTTGGTTTATGTGATTATTAATCCTAAGCAACCAAACGTATTCTCTTGATTCCTCAATATCAAATCTAATAGAAGTCTAATCTGAGGGATCTGGGAAAACAACCAGTTATCTTCCGACTTACCAGAAAAAATTAAAAACCTTGCAATGGTTTTACAGACCCCATTGTTAACCTCATACAAGAATGTAATATTAGAAACATAACGAGTAGTCGTAAACACTAATAAATAGACAAACGAAACAGTCTGGTATTAATTATACGAGTACAAAGTGGAAATAAAAGTAGATAGCTTTTAGTCCTCATTATACCATCTATTGGTACTAAAAGCTTCCGTAAAATACCCAGTAAGTTAAAGTTCAAAAGTCTTAAAAGAAACACTTTTTTCCAAAGGGACATTTAAAATAAAAGGTAAATATTTATTATTAATACAGTTATGATCAAAAACCCATCCCGCATTTTCATGAACAAACTTCATCATGTTTACGAAACTAAACATATTCAATTATGTCTCTGTGAATAATAAAGTGAAAACTGGGAGCGATCACCGCATGGTAAGAGGCATTGAATATAAAAGTGGACCGAGAACAGTACAGACTGGTGAAGTCAAAGCTCCGTCCCACTCGCGCTCATATCCAAAATCCCGAGAGGTTAACAATAGTCTAGTAAAAACTGTCCATACGGTTGGAACCACGTAAAAAGAAAACCAAGAAATTCTCTGATAACACTCCTAATCTTATGGAGCTAAGACAGACAGATTTCCAAGTCAAACACAGGGTCTATCCAACTGCAGCGTGGAGTGCGACAGGGAGATGTTATTTCCCCGAAGCTGTTCACTGCGGCGCTGCAAGACCTTTTTAAGCTTTTGGAGTGGAACTGACTGAGCGTCAACATCAACGGCCAGTACAGCAGAGTTTCTCAACAGGTGGGCTTGAAAATGATCTTGGATAAGACGAAAATCACATCCAATATGTTGAGAACTCTGCACTCGAAATTGTTGACACATACCTGTGAGACATAGTCCAGCTAGGTGGGTCCAATTTCCAAAAAGAGGTCGACCGCCGAATCCAATTCGATTGGACAGCGTTCGGGACTACGGCAGATATTTTCGTCTGATATCCCTCAGAGCCTTGTGCCTTGCGAGTGAAGACCTAACGTTCTGAGACTTGGTCACTGACTATGGGCCTCATGCAGAAGCTCAGAGTCACTCAGCGGCCGCTTCAGAGTCGCTCACGACGACGACGACGACAAGCAAAAACCCAAAAAAGAAGACATTACCAAAATATCTACCGGAAAATTTCTTATAAGACGTACTAAAAATATCAAACATGCAACATTATGATTAATAAATCGTCTGAATTAGAATGGCCCTTAAACACGAGACATTCAATATTCTGTTTCGTTTTGTCATAGAAATATAAATTATTTATAAACATTACGAGGTCATCACTACCCTCGATTAAATTAATCTAATCGTACATAAGTTTGTGATCTTGCAGCAATTATCTATATTTCAGGATTTACCAAATTATTACTGCTGTAAGGTCATAAATTTAAGTAAGGCAATATTTTGTTGTTTTAATGTTATTAAATATTACGTTGTACATCATAGCCGTGCAGTATAAATGGTAACAAATAAAAATATTAGAATAAAAAAAATAATTATTTACTCGTGTACTCACCTGTATCGCTAAGAAATTACGACATAGCGCTCAAAGTTATTTTATGATATGGTTCCTTGCACTAGTAAGTTTTTTCCATGGGCTTGTAGTCTAAATCGAAATCGAAATCGAAATCGAATAGTAAATTGAAATCGAGTTATTTCTTACATTACTTGTTATAAGTAATGTAAGAAATAACTCGATTTCAATTTCTACGCCATCTAGCACAAACTGCTTCAGGTCATTACAGAGAAAAATTTATATTTAACTTTTATAAAAGCTTTTAACAGAGCGCGCTGTAGAATTTAATAATAATAATAAAAGCCGTGTGGTCCCGGCAGAGTAGAATAGGACCACCCCATCTCAACCCGCGGGTAACGTAAAAGGCGATAAAGGGAAACGATGCTGCACAGCATCTATGCAGCCCGCCCAGGGAAGATGAGCGGCCCCTGAGTGAGTAGATAAAAAGCTTATAAAACTAAGATGATGGATTTGTTTAATAGAGGTAAACGTTTAGGGCCGCTACCTGGGGGCCGCCAGGGCACGTCTGGAGCTGGCGCTGGACGTGGCAGCATACGAGCCGCCAGCTCAACGAGCAGCACTCGTCGGCCGGCACAGCCACCTTGCCGGCCGACAAATCCATCATCCCCACCATAGGGCTTGGCTTTGGCTGGGACCGCAAGAGCCCAAAATCCGGAGCCCGCCACTGGTGGAGTACGCTGCATGCGACGGACTTCTCTCATGAACGAGAATGTCATGCGAGGACGGACTGGCTACCGGACAGCAATGCACCGCGAGTTCTTGCTGCTGGAGCCGAATCTTACTGTTACGGAACAGAACCTCGCAGATCGGGCTCGGTATATCCAGCGCTCCAACATCTTTAGCGCAATCGAGCTCGAACGATTGAGACGTGAGGTTGTTCCCGAAGTGACTTCTCCAGCCACAGAGCATATCGCAGCTACGGCGATTGTTCACCAGGAGTTGGAGAACAATCAAGATTTGCTTGTGGATGGAGACACCGAGGGAACAGTCTCCCTAGACATAGAGAAAATGAGGGGGATTCTTGAGGAGGCGATTTCCGAATCCAGAAGCGCTCCTCTAGAGGGTCGGCCGCGGCTCTCCCGTCTTACACTGAACGCAGCGACGCGGGATGTCATTGAGGCCGTTAACAAGATGCTGCCCCAATATTTGGAGGGCAGCACTGGCTTGAGTGAGACGGCGTCTATTCTCTTTGGCGCTGCTTTGGCGGTCCACCGGTTTATCGGCGTCAAAATCCGGGAACCGGGACGCACTACTAATACGAGTAGTGCCGTGCCGGCCTGGAAAAGGAGAATAGAACGACGGATCACTCACGCCCGGCGCCTCATTGGCAGACTGCAAAGCTTCGGGTCGGGCAACACTAGGCCAAGGATTGTGCGCTCTGTTAGAATAGCCTTTAACGGGTTAGATGTCAGGCTGAACCAGCCTGATATCGCCCAAAAACTAACAGAGCGCATCGACGACCTGAAGCAGAAAATCGCTGCTTGGGGGAACCGCATCCGACGGTACTCGGAGAGAGTCGAGCGCTTCCATCAAAATCGTCTCTTCGCGAGTGATCAAAAAAGGTTCTACGAAAGAATGCAGCGCTCAGCTTCTTGCTCTAGCTCCCAGCGGCCAGCCTCGGCTGACTTAGTCGCCTACTGGCGGGGCATATGGTCGCTGGAGGTAGAGCACGAAGAAAGCTCCTGGACTGCGGCGGTAGAGGAGGCATGTGCTGTAATTCAGCCGATGAATCCGGTCGCCATCTCGCCGGAGGATGTAGTTGGGGCAGTAAGACGGGCACCGAACTGGAAAAGTCCGGGACCCGACGGACTGCACCACTACTGGCTGAAAGGATTCTCGGCTTGCCATGCCACCTTGGCTCGACAGTTTCAGGGAGCAATAGCGCAGAAAGCGCTACCGAACCTTTTCACTACCGGGATCACTCATCTAGCTCCTAAAACGACCAATGCCGCTGACCCAACCAAGTACCGCCCGATAACGTGTCTTTCTTCCATCTATAAGACACTGACATCCATTCTGAGCCGCAAGATCTCGTATCACATCGACGAGAATAACATCATGTCTGTGGCTCAGAATGGATGTCGGGGCGGTAGTCGCGGCACGAAGGAGCTCCTCCTCATTGACAGCGTCGCGGGCCAACTGGTTAAGCGCAACCGTCGCAATTTCTCCGCCGCATGGATCGACTACAAAAAGGCATTCGACTCGGTGCCTCATTCATGGCTCCTGAGGGTCCTCGAGTTGTACAAAATCGACGGTACACTTCGAGACTTCCTTGGAGAATGTATGAGGCAATGGAGCACGATCCTCTGTCTCCATGGCGAGCGACTGACGGCTGCCGATGACCGAATCAGGATACGGAGAGGTATTTTCCAGGGCGACTGTCTGAGTCCTCTATGGTTCTGCTTGTCCCTAAACCCCCTCAGTTTTCTGCTGGAGAGGTCTGGGACGGGCTTTCAGTTTCGGAGGGGAGGGGCTAGGGTACCTCACCTTCTCTACATGGATGACCTCAAGCTGCTAGCACCCAACGCACCACGCTTGCAGGAGTTGCTGAAGATCACCAGTGACTTCAGCAATTCCATCAGGATGGAGATGGGGCTAGATAAGTGTGCGGTCCTTCATGTGGAGAGGGGACAGGTATCCCACTCGGCCGAGATCAACCTCGAGCCGACCCAGCTCAAGACTCTCTCCGAGACTGAAACATACCGGTATCTGGGCATGTCCCAATGTATGGGGGTGAAAGAGGCAGACATGAAGCAGTCAGTTTGCGAGGTATTTTATGGGCGCCTGACAAAAATTCTTAAGAGTTATTTGTCGGGAGCTAATAAAATCCGAGCGTATAACGGCTGGGTCATGCCTGTTCTCTTGTACACCTTTGGCATACTCAGATGGACTCAGACCGAGCTTGACGCCTTGGACAGACGAGTCCGCACGACTATGACTTTCCATCGCATGCATCACCCGAAGTCCTCCGTTATGAGGCTGTATATACCCCGGAAATGTGGTGGTCGAGGCCTACTTAGTGCTAAGACCATGCATAACCGGGAGATATCCAGCCTCAGAACGTATTTTGAGACGAAGAGGGAGAGCCCGATGCATCTGGAAGTCATAGAATGTGATAAAGGGCTCACTCCCCTATCCTTGGCCAACGAGAATTGGCAGAGACCGGCGGTGCTAAGCACCTCTGACAGGGAGGCCGTATGGAAGGGGAAGGAAATGCATGGACGGTTTTTCAAGGCTCTACACGAGCCTCACGTAAACCGAAAAGCCTCCGTGCAATGGCTGCGCTTCGGGGACCTCTTTGGGGAAACCGAAGGATTTGTCTGTGCGATACAGGATCAGGTGGTCAAGACGAGGAACTATCGAAAGTACATTCTGAAGGATGGCACTCACGACATATGTCGAGCTTGTCGCCATCCCGGCGAGTCACTCAGACATGTGCTTTCGGGATGTTCCGCGCTTGCCAACACTGAGTATCTCCACAGACATAATCAAGCGGCCAAAATCCTTCATCAAGAGCTCGCCCTGATGTACGGTCTTCTTGATGAGAGACTGCCGTATTATAGGTACCAGCCGGTGCCAGTACTCGAACGCGACGGTGTCCGACTCTATTGGGACCGGTCCATTATCACGGACAGGACCATACTGGCCAACAAGCCTGATATCGTGATAATGGACCGGGCACAGTCTCGGGTGTTTTTAGTGGATATCACGATCCCGTATGACGAGAATCTCGTGCGAGCTGAGACAGAGAAAAAACGTAAATATCTGGATCTGGCGCACGAGATTACCGCCATGTGGGGAGTGGGATCCACTGAAACCATCCCAATCGTAATATCTGCGAATGGTCTGATCCCAGTCAGTCTCGCTCACCATCTGAGACGACTGGGGTTCCGTGGCAGTTCGCTCGCAGCAAGGATGCAAAAGGCGGTGTTGCTGGACTCGGCTAGGATAGTCCGGCGGTTTCTCAGCCTGTAGCCCTGACCCCCGGCCGTTTGGTCTCCCTGCCGGGGTGTATCCTCCGCCCGTTATATTTATTTATGTAATTGTTTATGTAGATATATGTATTATTTCATATTTATGTATACAAGTAATTATTATAAATTTATTTATATTTAATAATAAATATATATATATTCTTTGGTCAACGGGCGTGAGTGTAAAAGTAGTAAAATAATAATAATAACTTTATTTATTTGGGCATAAAAAGAAAAATACATGTTTAAATTATCCTGGACCCCTAACTAGGTAACTTAGGTGTGTGTAATTGAATTAACTAATTTTCTGTTCCATTAAAGTCAAGATTATAAAGAAAGGTTTTAATTTTTTTTTTTTTAGTGTATGACAGTTCAATTTTAGAATTTGTTTTGCATTGATAACAAATTAATTAAAATAAATATAATAAGTTAATAAATACTTGAAAAAAAAAACTGTAATAATATTAGGTATCATTTCAATCACATTTGAATAACGTATTCAAAATTTTATTAACGATTGAAAATTTAAATATAATAATGCAGAAAGTGAATCTTAAAAATATGTACACATTATGTGTACGAGTGTAGGATTTCTGCGATGAAAGTCTTTGTCGCTATTAACCAACATGACCTCAATCAACTGAACTAATTGCGTTTAGCACCCCGCTTATCTAATCAGGTTTTGAAAGGAGCCGGTGTGAATACTGGCACACATGTGTTTGCTGGAGCGCACGTGTTCATTCATATATCTTGCGCCGCAAAAGGGATCTCGGTTCCCGACAGGAATAGGTAACATTAAGCAAGCCGTAAGTAAACAACGCGACATCGTCTCCCTCGATAATGTACAAAGAAAATCCTTGTACGTTCTCCATGCTAAAACGGCTACTCAATTTGACGCGATACCATGAAAACACACGTGAGTCACGTTCAAAATCAATCCATTTTGTTATTTACGTAAATTTTAACTACCATTAGTAATGTATGTAAAGTGTTTACTTTCCTTACTTCAGATACATATATAGAAATTGATGAGGTTTCAATTGTTTAATGTTACAAGACTAAATTTATAGTAACTCTCTGTATACTTTTTTGATACTTTACAATACTTATCATGAAATTTTAATTATTACTTCAAATACTAACATGTTCGCATGCTATAGAATAAATGTAATCTATAACAATTCATATATTTGCCATATCTTTTTATAGTTATCTCACGGGATGGTAAATGATCACATAGTTTAAAATGTAAAAATAAATAGGCAGAAAAACGGCAAACTATTATCTTATCATCTTTTACAAGGTTAAATGTTTTCTTTAAAGTTTTATATTCGTATCTTTCATCAAATATCCGTAATTCTATATTGAAATTGTTCCAGCAATTTAAGTAAAAACTTTCTCTTTATTCGTTTTCTTGATTAGCTTACCCTCACTATATAAATTTTGGTAAAATTTTCAAACTTTATTAAAATATATTTTAATACGTTCACTCAAGTTCAAATACATTTTTTGAAGTTGCAGTGAATGAAACATAAGTTTGATTTTCAAATAAGATCATTTTGTAAACATTTTTCAGTATTTGCCAACTTATCGTAAGAGACTCCCGTAAAAGTTTTAAAGATTTCTTTGTAGGTAGTACCTGATTTTAAAATTACTTATCTGTAATCTTAGTATGAAATGCAAAGTTTAGTCACACAATGCGCAATATTATATAGTTACTTTACAACAACTTTATCGTAATGAACTATAATGTCATCAGAACTGTATGTTGCAATAATAATAATATCATTATATATAAAAAGAACACTATTGATGATTATACATTCTGGTCGTGTAAGCCATTTCTATATGCCGAGACATGACATTCGCGGCCCAAATGCTGCTTCCATTTATTCCTATTTGCAGATGGCAAACCTACCTTAAATAACGATTAATTAAAAATACAATTGGGGGAGTCGATTACAAAACACACGAAAATTCTAATTGTAACATTTTTGTTGGTCATCCCTATCAATATGGCACGTCGCAACAGTCGTTAATTTCATTAAGAGCTTATTAAAAAGGCACGCGACCGTCGACAGTTGCGCACGACACGCGGACGATATAATCGAAAAACTTATGGACCGGAACATAGCTGCTGGTACTTATTCTGTATACTTTATTCTATTATGCAGTTGTTAATTATGTAATCGTCAATTTATGTACACAAACCATTTTGTTATTGTATGATTTATGTGATTCTTATAAACAGTTATCAATCTCCAACAAGATATAAGCTGTATTAATTTCAGAACCTGAAATATGAGATTATTTGAAGTAAAAATTGACGGATTAATATTATATACCACATACGTATCTATATTGAACTTGTTTGCATTTGTATTTTAATAAGTAAGTTCTAAGTTATTTTTATACACACATATATCGAAATGGCTGCACCAATTTGAATTCAAGAAAAGCTTAAATTGGGTATTCTTTCCAGATTTTCCCCACATTATTACGAGATCTAAAACTACACGGGTGAATCCGCCGTAGCGTCGGACTTGTTGAACCATTAGTAACTAATAATATTTACAGAAACGAAATGTTACAAACAATTATTATTCATTAACTTACCGTTAAAAGTACGATAAGAAACAAGGAGTCATACAACATGTCATACGTTTCTTACACGTAAGCGACAGGCGTTTATTATTGCCAAGTGAAGAGTATATTTTGAAAAATATTATTTTTTGATATTACGCTTTTTTAATGTATAATATTACTTATGCCATTGATTAGGCAACAGGCTTACTATTATATAACAGAAACAAATGTACATTTCTGTTCGCCGATAGCTACTGGGGTGAGGAAGCACAAAATCGGGCCTTGTGGGCATCATTATGTGAGACTAATGTCCAGCTGTGGACATCCATCGATTGAAGCATCGACGACGATGTTGAGATTAGTCCAAGAATCAGAACTTAAATATTTGCAATGCACTTTATTAAACAATATAATAGGTTGTTAAACAAACCTACCGATAATGAAAATACCTGATAAATATTTCATTTGGCATACGTCAGATAAATAGTATATTTAACATCAATTTACTGATGGCCATAGGAGACCACCATATTAAGTGGTCACGCAGGGTTGCTCATGGCGTCAGGTGGTGTTTTACCCCTCAATGCCAGGCTCTGTTTAATCTATGGTTACGTCATGCATATGAACTCTACATTAGTTCAATATTAATTAATAATATGTAAAAAAATGAGGTATCATGATACACGTTTGATAATTTTATAAATATATACTTGAGTTGTACAATTTGTATATTACCTTCCGGTTCTCTTCTAAATAAATAACGCTTTATTATTCTGAACTTGTATTATGTATTCGGTTACTTCATAAAGTACGTCAAATTTACATACCGGAATATTTAGAGGAACATAAAAAATAATAATAAAGGTTTGATGTCGGTATCATAACCTTATATGATACTGATATCAAATATTTTTTTTATGTTCCGCTAAATATGCCGGTATGTATAGTTTGTGACCTAACCGAATAAAAAAACCTAAAAATTAAAATATTTAAATGATACGAAAATCATTTTTAATAGCTTAATATAGAATTTTATAAGTGTACGTTGGTTAGACATCACGATCGTGGCGAGAATTTTAAGCTAAAAGATACGTAACACAATTCAACAGTTGTCAAGATTTGATATTCATATACTTTATGTTCTTTTGTATTGAATGAAAAGATTTCCTTGTATAGTGTTTTAGTTTTCGAATAATGTTGTGTAACATGTACAGAAGCAATACACAAGCGTTAAACTATATAGAACACATATCACTGTTCAGTAATATGTTAGTGTAATGTAATTAGTTTATTTCATATGTAAACACAACATTTGTTTGTATAATATATTATACGCTTACGAAACCCACACAATCGTCTTTATCGCTTTCCTAGTCGGGCTTTTCAATGTGATTTTTGTTCATTTAGGGGCGTAAGTTTTAAAAACGAATTAATTAATTAATATACGTTTGTGATCAAATGTTCTATTGGTTTTATTCGTAACGTGAAATTGATTTTTTATTTTGCACAAATAGAAATGACCATTTTTCAGAGCATATTACGTCGGCATATGCTGCTAGCATATGCAATTGTACCTCTAGTTATAACAGCTGACTCACGTGATAGTATATACGTGTGTGTGTGTGTGTGTGTGTGTGCGTGTGTATGTTTAAAATAATTTATGATATATTTCAAATAAAATAATATTTTAAATAAAGTATACGGTTCGTCATTAGACTTAATCGTATTCTTAGAAAGAATGACCTTCACGAAAAGAATGGCCTTCGCAATATCGTTCCCATTGGTGAATTTGTAAACAATGTAAATGATGCCAATTTGGGATATTATTTTTATAATGTTTCATAAACGATTAGAATTACTTAAATTATATTAATTGTAACTATTAAAAACTAACAGGGAGTGTTAGTTCCTTAATAAATAAGATAAACAAGCAATGTATTTGGCGCCAAACACTCTCATTGGTGTTTTGCCGTAATAGCCTCAATAGCTAGAAAGGCTATATACTCGTAGAAGTTAGTTGAAATCTCAGTTTGTAATTAACGTTAGCTACGAGTTTTTGTGTTGTAAGTTAGTTTTGTCGATAAAAAGGGCTACTCTGCGATACAAACCTACATCTAATTCTTTAAATTAAAACTAAAGGCTTTTTATTGTTATGTCATAATTATAATTGTATGCTATTTGTATTTATATTTAATGATAATGGGTGTTGCTGATGTGTTTTATTGTAATTTATATTAGATATAACATGGATAAAAAAAAAGTATAAGACTATAGAGTTTCTTGCCGGATTCTTGTCTGTCGTCGGTTAATTACCGAACCGGTGGTAGTCTTTGACAAAAAGTTTAAGTTTAATGGAATTAAAGAATATTTTAGTTTGTTTATTGGCTTTTATTATACATTTATCCTAATTAATATTTAATATTATTTTAAAAAATACTTAAAATTAAGAACGTATAAGTAATTTACTAATAATTATTGTTTAATTATCTCTCTATTTCTGACACGCGCAATTTCATCTCCGTCACGTAAATTACAAGTTCGGTTACCATAAAAATGAGCCACCTCTAAAACATCCTGTCTAATCCTAAAAGAACTTTTCAAATCTGACCAATTTCCCGACAAATTCCCGAGATTAGCACGTTCAAACAAACAAATTGTTCAGCTTTATAATACTAGTGACGATAATAATCCATGATGTATTTAAGCTGTACAACAATTCTTACTGTTTTATAAAATTATAAAAAAATTATAATTATTACATACATTGTATATTAAAAGGTAAAATTGACTGTCATCGTTTAAATTTGTTTAAAAATAGTTGCTAGATTATTTGTGAATAAATCCGCAAATTGTTTATAAAAGTAATATGCGGCATAGGTTTTAGTTTAACTAAAGTAAAACCATTTATTCTTGTCCACTACGTTAAATTTGACATAATATAGATTTATGTTGTATTGATATCATGTAAAGATTGAAAAACGTCTGAAAAACACCTACATTCCTGGTAATATTAATCGAAAGCTAACTTTTGCGTAAATATATACTTTCTAATGCGTAATTACAGTTTTAAATGAATCAGCTGACTTTCTCTATCAATCTTCAATTTTCTCTACAATAAAAAGAGTAGACGGCAGCTAAGTAACGAAAATACCATGGGAAAATTAAGCTAATATTATTAGTACATCAAGCGTAATTGTTGTCATATGCGTAGGCGCCGCACAGTTATCCTCAGTTGCCTGTATTGCTAGTATTCTTTGTATTATATTATTAATTAAAAGGTTCAGTTCCCACAGCTTCCGAAGGGTGAGTCCGGGTGACCTGTCACGGGCGGCTCGTTTATTTGTTATTGTTCGTGATGTGCGATCAGTTCCGCGCGCACTCCCACGACAGGGAGCAGATGCCGGTTGCGGTGCACAGGGCGCCAGTGCCGGCACCCGCTCAACCACCATTCATAATATTATCTCACCAATGACCCTTTTCGTCCTGTGGGAACTAAATCTGCCCTTGGGAAAAGTATGAATAGAATTGCGAAATATTCCCTGCACAAGTGTTAACAATCTATTATTTAACTAAAGATCAACAGTCTACAATAATCGTTTTGGAGTACAGCTTGAATTTCGATGGGCACTAAAGTAATTATATCAAGTAGAAAGGAAAACGCTTTACCTATATATATATATATATATATATAGGACTTTTACATTTGTTATCGAAGTATATGCTCTGAAATCCATTTAACAAAAGAAGAAGAGTACTTTAACCCCTTGCAATCCTATGTCGAATGTGGCTCGACATTGTATTTCTCACATCAACTCCTATGTCGAACTGGACTCTACATTACAATGAAGCATTTTTCAAAGTAATTAAAATTAATAAACATAAATGTACTTTATTCTGAATACCAAATATACCAAATGTACCTACTACAATATTCGCAAGTTTGCAAAGTTCTGAATTCTTGGAAATTCCATAAAATAGTAGAGTATTATATTATATTAAGGAGCAAAGGTGCAAAGGGTTAAAGTTCGAAGTAAAATTTTAATCTACGCACAATAACACGCTGAATAACAACGCAGTATGCAATGCATATCATCAGTGTATCGTGTCTGAAAATATTTTATAGTTTAGTTCATTTTGGACATTTTCATTTCAACTGATGGACGTCTACAACTGTACAAAGGTCTCACCTAATGATGCCCACTGTACCCGATCTTGAGTGGCTTGGCTCCAGGGGCTACCAACGACCCTCCTTATATCGTCGGTCGACATTGCAGCACCCTCGGCCCCAACATCCATCGGTTTGTTAGACTATGTGCCCCGCCCATTGCCGCTTAGGGCTATGTCTTTAGTTCTTCTAGGGATCTCCTCATTTCTGATTTGATCGCGTAGAGAAACATCGCCCGCTACGTGACGTTGAGCTTTCGAATGAGGCCCATAGTCAGCGACCACGTTTCCCATCCATAGGTCATCAGGTAGGTTTTAAAAACGGGAACAGATAATAATTAAATATTGACCGTCTTTGGTCATCTAAAATTAAATTGTAATACAAGAAACAGACACTTGACCCGTCAAAACAGCGTATTATTCAGCGCGAGCGAGATTATCATAATTTGCCTGGCGATGGTCCGCAGGAGACGCCATTGCATATGCACCTCGCCCCGCACCGCCCCGCGCTACACCGCTACTATCCGACGCGCGACGCCAGCAGATGCTCCATTAATAATTTATTACGCATCACATTAGACACGGGTTGCTATACCGTCAAAATTTCATCCTCACATCTGTCTGCTGAAACATGGAAATTTGTCAAATCTGAAAACATTTAAGGAAATATATACTGACTATCTGAGTGTATCAATATTTTGCTAGACATGCGTCTGTTGAAGGCAATCTAGATTCTAGACTTGAGTGAATCAATATTATGTGCACCTGGTTCAGTCATTGTTAAATTTTATAGATTTTTTTTCTTTGGACTAAACTACTAAATAATGTTATTGAAACGGAAACTCGTATATCTAAGACTATGTAAACACGCAACATTACCTCACCAATTCAACCTATATTATTATTACATATTTTTATTCGGGCTACCCTATATATTTAAAAACTTGTTCCATTGCTATTTTAAATTCAAATCAGTTGCCATGCTATTAGAATTTCAAATCCAAAAGATTAGGTTAAAACGTAAAAGGCATCACAGACCTATGTTTTTTTTTAAATCATTGTCTACGTAAGGAAACATCATATATTAAGAAATATTATCAAATACGAGACTAAGTTTTACCATTGCAAAAATATAATCTTTTAAAAAATATAAGTGCAATGTAAGGTACTCCGAATATCTGTACGAACACACGATTACGTATGTAACACTTTGCCACCATCGCAAGTATTGTGAACATCTATCCTGAATTAAGCAAAATTCATCGTTGAACTTTCATGCATCTCCTTCTGTATAATATTACAATTTGAATGTCCAGTATAAATCACGATAACAGTTTCGGTTATCGAATGATAATATCTTCAATAACAAATGCTTTGTTTTTGCAATAACGAACGGAGATTGATGTGCAACAATTACGGGATGCTCCTCAACCATAAATTCCAAATGTGTTGCATCGACAACTAGGTTTTTCTGTAGTCTGTTATGCTGATTCCTAAACGGATATAAATGGTACTATGATAGAAACTATCCATCGTCCATTTTAGGGGTTTCATATAAAAGGACAAAAACCGGTTAGATATATTTCTGGTTTCTTACTAACCCCATTCTGGTTCAATAGTGGACTTTGGGACAGATGATATGATATAAACATAAACGTTCGCTTTATTACATCAATTTAATTTTAGCAATCATTCTATTTATAAAATACAAGCTAGTAGCCCGCAACTTCGTTTATGTAATATTAGTACTGACGACGCTGCCGTACTCTGTAAATAAAATACATTTTTACTCAATCACTCGCGTTTAAAGACCTTTTTTTTGACTTGTAGTGCATGTCTTCTTATTTAAACATAGTTTTAAGCAGGGGCATTTACATACTTTTTTACAACTTATTTTGTAATGACTGCCTCATTGGTCTAGTGGTTAGCATGTTCGACTACAGACATAAGGGCCTGGGTTCGACTCCCGGTTCGGACCAATTTGATATCGATATTGAGTTTTTTATTAAGATTTTCACAATATTAGCCCGAAGTTGGGAAAAATTTGGCAGTGTGATTTGGATGAAGCATGGGGTTGGCCCCATGCTTCGGAGAGCACGTTAAGCCGTCGGTCCTGCGCCTGATCTCCCTTCGATCGTGTCGGATTGTCGTCACGTCGGACTATGAGAGTGATGCAATAGACTACACTTGTGTACTATGCCTGCCAATCCGCAGTGGAGCAGCGTGGTGGGTCTATGCTCTAAAAATGAGTAAGGAGGCCTGTACTCCAACAGTGGGACGTTAATGGGCTGCTAGTTACCTTTAATGTAACTTGTTTCATATATAATTTTCGCTGCAACCCCTACCCGTCCTCAGAAGACGCTATTAATACAGAAAGTATAACGAAACAAATATAAAATATAATTTCTTCAGTGTTGTCTTTGTGTAGTGTTATTGTGTTTAACAAAAGTGCACATATCACACGCTTTCATCTTCATGATACGCGGCGCCAGCGCAGGACTGACACGTCGAAGTTAAAATCGATTACGCCTCCGCTTTAAAGCTATGAATATTTTAACTGATCCGCATGATTGACTCATTGTTAAGATTTGGTGTCATAACACGAACGCTTGCATTTCATTCGGAAAGAAAGTAACCTATTGTATGAATGATCATAGAATATGTAGGCACTGTATAAACCAGTCAGTTATCTATATTAAATTTACCGCTGGCTTAAATGTCTAGTACCGGTTAATTTCCAACGCGTCTTTACCAGTCGTATTTGACATAAAGGAAGTAGCCTAATTTATTGACCTTATATGAGGAAATAAAAGTAATCAAAATACAATTGCTCATAAATTGCTGAGTCTCATTACTTACCTTTCCATAATAACATTGTAGTTAAGAATGATCTTAGTGTAATATAAAAATAAAAAAGAATTTTATATAAACATTTGCAAAGAATGATCATCAAAGATTTTCCAAAATATTAACAACAGAGCAATTGCGAGAGCAAAATTTTTTTATTCAGTGCTCTAGTCACCATCACGAACTATATTACGAAATTACAAACCTTTGCTAATTTAAGAATATTAATTTACATAAAATATAAAATAATGAAAAACTCTTTGAAATAAAAACTAATAATAGCAGAAATTGAGCTTGCACTAAGGATATTTAATTTTGTCTACAGCGTGTCCTAGACCTACAAATCGTATTTTCCTCCTGCTTTAAAATCAATATTGTTTATTTACTAATGATGCCTATATATTAAACTATACAACTGTTTCTAACACTACGCCAGAGTCTATTTTAGCTCCCAACTTTCCGACACACGTGGAGGCGACAATATTTCATGATCTGGAGTCGAGTAATTAAGGGCACATTAAGCGACATTAGATCGCCACCTATATTCACTCTGCAAAAATTCAAATGGACATCCTTATATTTTAGGATTTATCTAATAATGCTCTCACATTTATATGCACGATTTATTTACACAACTCATATACTATATTTAAAATGTCAGTCATAATTTTTACGACCGACGCAAGAAAACAAGTTATAAAGTACAAAAGTTATAATTTGCGATTTCTGCTTTAGAACCCTGAAAAAAATAAATATTGCCTAACATAATTACCTTTTAGTTAAGTAATTATTGAGATCACGACAAAAGACTATACATGGTGTTACTTAGGAGACCGCCTCCGGAAACGAAGACAGACGATAGTACTAATGTCACCTCATGATGGAACGGAAGAAAAATCGACTCTCATTTTTATTTTTTCTGAAATTATCGTTTCCTTTAGTTGCACTAATATGATGGAGCGTGAATAATAATAAAACGTTTTAATAATATGATTCTTTTTTGATCGGCATCAATTTTTTTAAGTCCCCTCATCAGGTGTCATAAGTAATATCGTCTGTCTTCGTTTTCAGAAGCGGTTTCCTACCACCTTGTAAGAACAAAAAATATATAACATTTTGCGTATAAATTGGATTAATGATAACCAAAAATTAATAGAATGCAAATAATGTTACAGTAAACATTAATAAATCCTGCCACATAATTGAAATAGAAGCGGAAATAGAATGCCAGACATGAATTTTTTAATAAATATTTAAATTTTTCAAGGATACCGATTATTCTCTGTTTTTTTACGAAATTTGCAACACAAAAAAACCATTCGGAAAACGTCAGACACTAAAATAGCGAAGTTATGGTGTCTCATGCAATTCATACATCAATTCTGTAACATTTTCCAAACGCCTTATTTACCTTAAAATCAATTAATCACAGCTTCATTTTTCGTATTGTAAGATATAATAACTAATAGACATATTTTGTTGCTTTTCGTGCACAATTTAGAGGGAACTAATCAAGTCTTTCATATTAAGGAGGAAAATACCTTAATTTTTTTTTAGCCACATAAGTTCAATTTCGAAACCCAAACACTCGTGTTTAAAATGTTCAATCCTATATCTATTTATAAGTCAATGCTATACTCTAAAATGTTTAATCCGATATTGAAAATACTAACATAACAAGGTAAGTTAACCAAAACCTTACTTATATTTCGCATGATCACAAACATTCTTTAGACGACATCGCTACCATATAGTAGCTTTAAAGAAAATTAAACAATTCAGATACCTGTTATAAAATACGTGACTAACTTGTTCACTCTTTCACCAACTTGATTGTCTCTCCAGTTTAATATCCAAGGGAACATTCCGTCAAAAGGTACAAATTCATGTCGCTTTGAATAAAAAATAACTTATTCTAGTTTTTATCCAATTTCTTACTTACCAAAAGTTAGGCTCGGTTAACAAAACCTTTCTTTGATCTGGTTCATTACGTAATAATAAGAGGAAAATTGTTAAGTAAAAAATGTGTACGCGGAAATATGTGAGGTCGGAGACCGCGGGTGCTTATGTCAAGTGTCATGGGTAGGAATAGTTGGGACGCGTCGAGTTCAAGAGGCACGACCGGCGACCAGCCATTGTCCGCTGTCTCACGACGAGACGAATCACATCACAGGCTTCATAACCCACGTGAACGCGGTCACGAAACGATTTTACCACCTTATTTCTGTCGATTGGTATAACAAATTCTACCGCCAAAAATGGTGTTCAGCCTTTAATTCCCACGGCTGTTCTTGATATTATTACCTTTATAGTGAACTTGTATTTAATTTCAACAAGAAGTAATTCAATGCCAGTATTGCCTTATTTTCACAAAAAAAAGGCAAGTAGTAGCCCTTTAACCTCACACTGCTGGGCACAGACCTTATTCATATGAGAGAGGGTTTTTAGAGCACAGACCTACCACGCAGCTCCACTGCGGATTAGCAGGCATTTTTTTCGCAATAACCTGAAATTTTTAAATTTTCTGAATACATAATGTGTACAGGAAACAAAATGATTTCCCTATTGATTATGTCGTGTTATTACCTATGTAATATCCAATTTTAAGTAAAAAATATTAAGCGTTAAGTTTAATAGTCTGCGCTTTGTTATAATGAAGCGGTCAAATTATTTTATTGTTGGCATATTAGATCGCATTCATATATATAATAAGTTTTTATGTCTCAAAATATTTCGAATGTGATATTCGATTTCATAGTAATCGTTTTATTTAAATTTATTTCCATCTAAATATCAACGATACTTTAGCGACCGAAAAGAACTAAATTTAAAACCGATATGATATAGGTTCAAAAACTCCCCTGCTGGATATTTGATTATATTTATTTATTTATCTTTATTAAAAGGCACTTGTCCCAGTTTACAGTTTAGTAACATAAAAAAACAAAACAAATACATAAAACATACAGAAAAAATCAAAACTTAAATTAAAATTAATAATAATAATAAATACATTTTAAATTAGAATACAATCAAAATTAAATCTACTAATAATAAAAAAAAACTAAATAAATCTAAGGGTATAATTCTTCCTCGTCATTTTCGTATTTGTACAAATTTATTTCATGTAATTAGTCTATGATTATAAACTATTAAAAGCTATACATATTCCTGAAAATTAAATGAATTCCAATTTAGACTCGAACAATAAACTGAGTCAAATTAAACACTTATAACCCAAGACCTTATTTCCTCTCAGTCTTGGCTCCAAAAGACGTAACTTTGTAAATAAGCATAGGTATTTAATAATACTTTTATTTTTAATATGTTCATTTGACATTACAGACATATCAACTATATTTATTTGTAGAAAAATAGCAATGAAGCATGAGGCGTACTTTTTGCTAGTTAACCAACGTTGCCAGTAACAATCATAAAGGCGTTAGAAAATTTTCTGTATGCACCAAAGTCCTGTATCCAGCGACTGTTTTATAGTTACAACATTATATCTATTACAAATTAAATATGTTATCGTAATAGTTAATCTAATCTCTCCAGGTATGAAACACAGCGAAATCGTCGTCGTCGTCGTCGTCGCTTCAACCGACGGATGTCCACTGCTGGACATAGGTCTCACGTAATGATGTCCACAAGGCCCGATCTTGCGCCTCCTGGCTCCAGCGACTAGCGGCAACCCTCTTTATGTCATCGGTCCACCTTGGTCGGTCTCCGTACACTGCTCCGCCCGGTTCGGGGTCGCCACTCCAGGACCTTCGGGCATCGACGTCCATCGGTCCGTCGGACTATGTGCCCCGCCCATTGACACTTCAGGTTCGCGATTCCTAGAGCTATGTCGGTGACTTTGGTTCTACTACGGATCTCCTCATTTCTGATTTGATAGCGTAGAGTAACTCCGAGCGTAGCCCTCTCCATTGCACACTGAGTGACTCCGAGCTTACGAATGAGGCCCATAATCAGCGACCACGTTTCGGAGCCGTAGGTCATCACTGGCAACAGCGAAATATCTTTATGTATTCTAAAACCAGATACTTCTTTGAAAATTTTACATTTGTCAACTGCCCTAAAATCAAGCCCTACAGCGACCTTCACCGAGCTAGTTCAAGAATGAAAATTAAATGTAAAATATATCAATAAATATATTGGAATTGGATTGTCTAATTGATTTCAGTCCAGAATAAAATTAATTAACAATACAAAAGTGTTTTTTTTTTTAAACCGTCCTCTGGTTGAGTTAATAGTGTTAGTTTGTCGTGCTTTGAAAAGTGAAATATTACTGCGAGAGAATACGTGCGACACCGAGGTTCCGTCGAACCATCCCATGCGATAGAAAAGTACACAACATTGCAGCTGTGTGTAGTTCGTTAATTGAAATTAATCATATTCTGGACTAAAAGTATTTAGATAACCTCTGTGAAAGCTTTTGTATAGCTGGATCCTATACTATTAGTAATCTTTCTTAATCAAGAAATAAATTGCTAACAATTTTTTATTAAATTACGTGAAGATATCAAGTGTAATAAAACTTTGGCTAGCCGGAGTGCGACGCGATGTGCGGGTTGGATGCTCCAGCATAGCCGTGGAGAAGGATTATTGTCGGCAGATGATTTACACATATGAGCGGCACATGACTTGACGGCGCGGATAACAAGCAACGACTGATCTCTTCGCGTGGCTGTCGAAATCTTCTCTTCGGAATAATTTGAATTTGAAATTTTCTATTCGAAATTATTTGAATTTATTTTATTAGCACACGCGAAGAGGCCAGTCGCAAAAGGTTTTATATAAGTTCCCTACATCACTCCCCCCCAGAGACCTGGTTAGGGGCGATAAAAATTTGAGAGCTTGAAGCACGATGCATGTAGTGACAGCTCGATGGGCTCTTTGTCATTTGTGGCGCCTTGGGCCGCAGCGTGGCGACGTGGCGGCGTGCGTGCAGCTCAGAAACACAGGCATGACGGACCATTACGACGGCTGCAGAAGTGCGGCGATGCAGGTTGGCGGTGTCCGGTGTTGTCGCGCGGTACTATTTACAGGTAAAACTACTGCAGAGGCTACAGTAGGAGTCGTTGCTGCTGCTGTGCGTGCGCGTGCTGCGCGGAGGCGCAGCATGGGTGCCGGACGGCGGTGCTCCGCAGTGACATCTTCACGCCGTTGCCGAAGAAGGGTGTGATCATGTCCAACGGGTTGACATTTCTTTTTCATTTGTAGACGCGTTGTCATAGCAACGTCGCTATGATATTCGTCATCGCTGCTTTTTTTGCCATCTTTGTTCTAGCGCGGGTTCACCAATTTGGCTGGTTAGAGGCGCGACTAGAAAAATCACTAGCTAATCACCAAGGATGGTACGTCGCTCAACTCTTGATGAAAACTAGTCGGGGTCACCAATTTGGCTAGCCGGAGTGCGACGCGATGTGCGGGTTGGATGCTCCGACTAGCCCCGTTGCGTTCGTTCGGCTATGCCGGAGTGCGACGCGATGTGCGGGTTGGATGCTCCAGCATAGCCGTGGAGAATGATTATAGTTGGCAGATGATTTATATATATGAGCGGAACATGACTTGACGGCGCGGATAACAAGCAACGACTGATCTCTTCGCGTGGCTGTCGAAATCTTCTCTTCGGAATAATTTGAATTTGAAATTTTCTATTCGAAATTATTTGAATTTATTTTATTAGCACACGCGAAGAGGCCAGTCGCAAAAGGTTTTATATAAGTTCCCTACAAAACTATTCGCAAGACTTCGCAAAAATCCACAGAAAAGTAAGCACTTACCGATGCGACTTTTTCAAATCTCCATTAATAATAAGGCAAGCTGTAAATATCTGTACGCAAAAACTTAACAAATCATGTCCTTTTCAGACAACTCCAAGTTTATCCATCAATTAACTTAGGTATGCATAAACGTGGACAACATTAAAAGTAAACCATTTTAGATTAAGAAGCAAAGCAGTTTGATTTCAAGTTGGTAAACCTATAAAGGCTAAATAAAGCTTTCTAATAAACTAAGTTTTAACTTTTTCTTTACCAACTACTCACGAATATTAAGCGATTTCTTTATTAGAAATACCTTTCCACATGGGTCTAATCGTTTAAGATTTTTAGCGAAACTATTGCACCGCGGTCATTGATCTTTATATAAGAAGACTGGACGTTTCCCGCGATGTCAGCCGCGGAATTCCCGATCACTACATTTAATGAGGCTATACGTTATTTATCTATAGCATTCTTGATTCAACGTGAATACACACAAAAGTATCCTTTAGGAGTTCATTCACATACACACGCACAAAATAACAATATATATAAAGGTAGAATTAGCAGAAGCTTAAGGGAAGTCATAGTTTATTAATAATATTGGTTAATAAGGTTGCATTGATATACAATAAAAAAGAAGTTATTTAAAATCCTTTAATCTTTCTCAATACAATTATAACGTGCCACAATAAATCTAATTTTAAATCAATACGCAAATTATTTGTTTCGCTACTAAGAAAATTAATAATGTAAGTTCACTGATTTAATTTTAATGATAAAAAATGAGAAAAAATCTCCATAGCTGATAGCATTTCTATATTTATTTATTATGATATAAATCGATTGTTAAACTCTGTAGTGGTTGTTTTAATCTTTTGGTTATCTCATTCCAAATTGAAAACCTAACTCGGATTAATAAAGTGTTCAATGACTATATGATATAAATTTATTTTGATAATATTAAGGCGAGTATATACACAATGTATTCTCTACACGCGGAATAGTCTTAATTTTAAATTTTGAAGTAAACCTTCTTTACGCACGCTTGACTTGGAGAGTAAGCTGGTAAATGCGTTACGAAAAGTGTGATTGGGCAAAACGAACGTAATCACAGAGTGAGATATAAGTGGTTAAAGATAGAGAGAAAGGAAGAGTTACGTTTCGTATATCTAATACTCAGATAGACCAACATAATAAATTTAAATATTTGTAGCAAATTAATATACCGGGTGCTTCAAAAAAATGTATACACACTTTAAACTATTATAGTTTTCCCGCTCTACAAGGCTAATGTTATATTTCTTCGCCAGGTGCCAGCATAATCGTCCCTCTATGTTATATTATCAGTTGGAATTTGTAATATCAACATGGGGGACGTACGTTTGAGTTTTGAAGAACGTAAGCAGGTTATTAAGTGGTACTGGAAGTTTGAGAATGTAAATGAAGTTCAAAGACAGTGGAGAAGGGAGTATGATACAGAACCACCTTCAAGATTAACAATTACACGCATACGAGACAAATTCGAAGTTCATGGAACAGTGTGTGATGTGCATAAAGGTCATTCAGGTCGGCCTCGAACAGCTACAAGTGATGAGTCATCAACGGCAGTCTTGGAACTGTTTCAACGCTCTCCTAACAAATCTTCAAGGCAAGGGGCACGTGAAAGTGATGTAAGTGCTAGCAGCGTGCTACGCATTCTGAAGAGAGGCAAGTATCGTGTTTACATTCCAAGGCTGGTGCAACAGCTAAATGACGACGATCCAGATCGAAGGTTGCAATTTTGTGAATGGATTCAGGAGATGGTGATACGTGAACCGGGATTTATGGGTAGCATCATTTGGTCGGATGAAGCCCAATTCAAACTTAATGGAACTGTCAATAGGCACAATTGTGTTTACTGGGGTGAAGAAAATCCTCACATTACAATTGAAAAAGCTGTAAATTTGCCTGGTGTAAATGTGTGGTGCGGTTTGTCTTCAAGGGGACTCATTGGACCTTTTCGATTTGAAGGCACTGTAACTGGTATTAATTACCTAACAATGCTTGCTGATTCCATATTTCCTGCCATTCGTGCATTATACGGTAATGATGATTTTTATTTTCAACAAGATGGTGCTCCGCCGCACTATCACAGGGACGTACGAGCTTACCTGGATCAAAATTTGTCGGGCCATTGGATAGGACGCAGGGGGCCAATCGAGTTTCCAGCACGCTCTCCAGACCTTACACGGATTTCTTCTTGTGGGGCACAGTAAAAGATGAGCTGTACAAACATAAACCACGTAACCTAGACATTCTTTGGAATGAGATTCAAGCAGTGTGTAGAGAAATCTCGTTGGACGTTTTGATACGATGTACAGAATCTGTGGTGACTCGTACTCAGAATTGTATTGATGCTGCAGGTCACCAATTTGAACAGTATTAACATTTGTTATTTATGTTTCATTTACATTGGACTTTCAGCTTTCTATTTTCCTGAAATTTAACTTTGTAGAACGGTAAATAAATTTTCTATGAAAGTTCAAAGTGTGTATACATTTTTTTGAAGCACCCGGTATATATGCATACATATCATTATATACGTAGGGGCTTGTACATGCCTTGAAAAAGTTTTTGAATCACATAAAAGCCTATTCAAATGGACAAAAGGCGCGTCTTAGTTTCATCTACGCGGTAACAATATATCGTGCGAATAAGAATTAACCCTTTCTAATTTACTAAATTAACTTAAAAAATTTTCATTATCTAGCTTAATGGCAAAACTTGATAAATCAAAAATACATATTCCACCGATTACATATGGTAATGACAAAAAATATTTTAAAAATGCAATTACTGTAAAAATAGTAAATATATTAAAGTAAATTTATAGAATTAGTCAACAGAATTTGTACCAAATTGCAGATTAACAATAGGTAAAACTACATAATCAATCTAAGACATTAATATGACAATAAAATCCTATAGTTAGTGGTGTATATAACAACTTAATTTGATTAAATACTTTATAATAAACATATTCCATTACATATAGCATTACTCTGATTTGCATTTCACAGTATATAAGATCTGATTGGTTTGATAAATCAGATAAAGTGCACTCACAAATACAGCATTTGCTCTGAAATAAAAGAAAAATATTATACACATAGTAAGTAGCTGCATATCAATGATTCATTGCTGGGCACAGAACTCCTCACTCATAAGTGAGAGAGTTTTTAGAGCATATGTCCACCACACTACTCCATTATGAGGTAGCAGGCTATACATATCCCAGAATGACTTCTAGAATATGCAGGTTTTCCCACTATCTT
Organism: Elymnias hypermnestra; assembly: GCA_015832385.1. Taxonomy (NCBI): domain Eukaryota; kingdom Metazoa; phylum Arthropoda; class Insecta; order Lepidoptera; family Nymphalidae; genus Elymnias; species Elymnias hypermnestra. Next base: position 5,036,830 of record JACTOM010000070.1, read on the forward strand.
TCCCTAACCAAAAAGGACAATGGTGGATTAGAAAGAACAGCGAAGCATATAGGTTATTTTTATATAAAGAGAAACTTAACAGTTCCAGCTGTGTATTGCAATTTGCAATTTCCCTGCATAGAAATCCACATGTCTCACCACTAACCCATCATGGATTATTATACATATACTTAACAAATATTGCAGCTCTGTCTTATCCCACGTAGATAATTTATTCAATTAGTATGCAATATTAAGTTTTATCTTTTGATTTTGTTTAAGTCTTAGTTAAGTATACCATTTTAGAATTCTTATAAGTTCACACACTCTAAAATTTATTTATACATCCTGTGCAAATTTTATTTATTCATAGGTTCATTTTTTAACTGGATAGAGAATGTAACTTGATATTAAGGGTTTTTCAAATACTATTTCCATAATAAAATTTATTTTGCGACCAATTGTATAAAGAACATCTATTGAAAAGTAATGTAAAAGATTTCTTTCTATTTAATGAGTTTAAAAAGTTCATACTAGATAACATAGGAATTGACTATAACTTTTTTTATATTACTTTTTTAAATTTTGTTCGCACTAATAATGTTTTGTATGTATAATTAATTTTTAAAAAAATGTTTGTTATTTCTGATATCCTCCCCTTTAAAGAAACTTCATAATACCATTCTTGGAATAAATTAGATGGCTTTATTGGTATGAGTACACACTTCACTGGTGAAGACCATATGTTTGATAAAACAGTATTGTGCCAACTAGTTAACACTGTACTCGTAAAAATCCTCTGTCACACAAAAAAAATCATTCCCTGTATGAAACTTTGTTGAAACATAGTCAGATAAATTATCTATACCTAAATTAGCACACTACTATCTCATATCGTACTATTGCTTACCATCAGATGACATCACAGTCAAGTGTTTTCCTCAATAATGAAACAATTGAACTAAATCTTAGACTGGAAAACTAAATGAATATGGCTAAGTGACTGCCTTAATATCTTTTTACATATGCCACATACCTACTTCCTTCAGAATAATATTTTACTTACACATGTCAATAATAATGAAAACATAAAAATAACTTACTGCCCCTCTTTGAAGTACTCTTTAAGAGTATTTGAAAACCTTTTAGAATATTTGACAAACTCCCTTTTCCTCTGCTCAAGTGCTTGTTTTCCAGTGCCAGGAGTATAAGTGGATACCTCATTAACAGCATCCAATAGCTTCTTTATAGCTGATGCTATTTCCCTATTAACACAAAACATAATCATTGGATTCAATTCATATCACTTGATAGACTAAAATCCATAAACCAGTTTAAATGCAAAGGAAATTGTCAAAAATTTGTTTAACAAATATCCATAACACAATCAGTACTATTATAAGGAATTACTCACTTAATTGTTTCAAGAAATGTTTTTCTATCTGTAATTTCATCAGGAATCCTACTCAAAATTTTCTTTAAAGCAGAAGACTTCTTATTTAGTTCCTGAAAAGCTTCTTCTGACCGATTTAATCTGAGATCAGCACCTATAAAAAGAATTACAATGGTAAAACCAGAGTACTCAAAAACACATGTGTCTAATAATATGCTAATTATCCTAAATTTAAATAGAACTTTCTCTTGACAAATACCAAAATTTATTATTACATATATATATATTTTTTACAAGTTCAAATATACTGTCACTTTTTTATAAATAATATATTATTTGAAATTCAACAAGAACAATGATGGTTGAATTATATAGCTTATTTACATTCTGTGTCTGTCAGAGTCCCCTGAAGACGAAGCAAACTTTCATTCATATTTACAGGAATATCTGCTCTTCTCATGATACCAGCCACCAAATCATAGTTGAGCCCTGGCACTGCAGCCTCAGCTTTTGTAAGGGCTGCTCGAAGCGTTTGTGATGCTCCCATATCATATTTCTCTAACTGAAATTATTTTTGTTACTATATTTTTGGAAGCACAGGTAATCGAAATCTATAACTAGAAATAGCCAAAAAACATTTAAGCAATATTGCTACCACGATATATTCCCATTGTAAAAGATATTGATGTACGATTGCAACATACAAGGTAGAATCATGTGAATGTGGAACTATATTGAGCTCTATTAATTCACTACTGTATAAATACGCCAATACTATATGTTATTTACCAGGAAGGTAATCTGCACATACAGTGATGATAACGACAAATCTCTTACCTGAGATAAAACAGGACGTATAAGAACAGGTAAAACTAAAGAAGTGACAGGCAATTCATCGCCCATGGTCATTCTGACTAAAAATATTAATTAACGTCGTAAGAAGCAACGCAAAATAAAAACCAGGCAGGTGATTGTAATATTAATTAAATAAAATACATTCAGAAAGTGACATTCGTTAAAGGAGAAACAAAGTTTTAACCATAGATAATACCTATATAGTATATATAAGTAAGTAAAGTAAGACTACGACTTCAATCATAGACTGAATATTTTTATTAAAAGTAATGATGTAATGAGTGTTTAACTCAGATTACTATTTAAAATTTACAAATAAATTGAATATAACACAAATACCGCACAGGATTGTGTATTATGGAAATCCTTGGAGGAGCCCTATGTCCAGCAATGGACGATCATCCGTTGAGATGATGATGATGATAACAAAAATCGCACTAATAATGAAAAACAAAACTTAAATTAAAATAACAAATTTTAAGTTTCAATTATAATAAAAAAAGAAAGAAATAGTAATAAGAATTTTAAATAAATCTAACGTTTCAAAGCTTCCTCGTCATTTTTGTAATTGCACAATTTTCTGTAATTTGTATAATGTTATTTAATTTTCATTGTTGTCGCTGCAGTAAATATTTCACATCAAAAATCTACAAAGATGCATAATAACCTATAAGCTATTTAAAAAAATATTATAAAATATAAATGATATTTTATGTCTGCATATACAGGGTTATGGATAATTAATCCTTTAGGATGTCATAGTTTACACGAAATACAGATTAAAACAATGATTACTACATACTCGTTGTTGTAATCTGTATTTCAACAAATTGTACACAATTCAGAATTGACTATGTATTGAGATCTATGATTTATGTCATTGAGTTAATACTTTATATTATAAAATTATTGAATCAATGAATGCTAACTGTTACAAGTTAAAACAATTTGTACTCTAATATTAAGGGCTTAAACGGAAGATCTTACAACTTTTAGGGTAAATTTAACCCTTATTATCGACATAATATTAACAATTCAACTATTGGAATTTTGAAGATATGGCCAAGAATACTTCTAGTTCGGCGTTCCGAAAAATTGATATTGATCAATACAACGAAGATAACTTCAAAGAAGACGAAGCTGAACAGTCAGTACCTACTGGGCCGGACGAGGGAGAAGTTTGTGCACTACTTAATCAATATCCTTTTTATAATTCATCACTTTTTAAACAGTTTGTCTGCACAACAAAACTAATTAAACATCTATTCATTAAAAAAATTCAGTTGTTAACAATTTTAATTTTATACAATCTTGTGTTTCTAATACAAGACATATTATTTACCATTTCAGTTAAATGTTACAGCATAATCAAAATGATTCTATTATAAAATTATTTCGATGAGTATATCTCAAACTGATAAGCGGCAAATTAATGTTAAAAACTATTCTTTAATTAGGAACACTGTAGCTCTTATTCCATGAGCTTGGTTATATTTACATTTGTACTTCATCAGATTTATTTTTATTTCATATATTGGAATCATACTTTGCTTCATATTCAACAGAAGTTTTCCTTAATCATCACCATACAGGTCGTTGTGCAGATGCATTAAAACATGTATTGGGTAATGCACCTTTGGGGTCATCCGATCAACAAATCAAGGTAAGCATGTACCAAAAAAGAATTTTGTGTTATTATAAAAATTGTCTATGTATTTGTATATAGTATAGAAATATATGTAAATAATATAATATATGCCTATATATAATAAATACAATAGCTAGGAACTTAATCATTTTGTAATTTAGTTTTCCTGAGATATTCTATAACTGAAGATTTTAACTTTTCCTTAAAAAAATGTAGTCTATTTTATATAATACCAAGTTCATAACTATACTGCTTTGAACTTTTACTATGTAACCCAGAAAATACAATTGACATTGTCAATAATTTTTTGAATCACCATTTTATGTGATTTTGTAATAAAAAATTGATAGGTTAAACTATATAACATTATAATAATTTGATAGTGTTGCCTAAAATTATACTGTTTAAGTTAAATTCTACCTAAGCCATTAGTAAGTATATAATACTTATTAAAAATAGAAATCCTTCTTTATTTCAGTATAAACTTTTATCTTCTAATAATGCTATACATTATTTGCTAGATTTATACTAAAAGTATTCTTTTCTATTAATAAATTAGGTTTTATATTTAAACATTAACATAGTTTAAAAATAAATAGGAATACCAGACAGGTTAAATGTACTTGCAATATTTGGAAATATTCTTTTCAAATTTTATAACCAATAAAATAATAATCACTTTTGTCAATTAATAAAATGTTTTTTTACAGGATAATGCATTGGCTCTTACTTTGAAGGTTTTGCTTGCAATAAAATCTGCACAAATTGAAGATGTTGTTGGCAATTTAACTATCGATGACATAGATATTTTGATGAAGTACATTTATAGAGGGTTTGAGTATCCATCTGAAGGTTCAAGTGGACACCTATTATTATGGCATGAAAAGGCATATAATATTGGTGGTGCTGGGTGTATAGTCAGAGTTTTGTCAGACAGAATGAAGGTTTAAAACTACTTCTACATAATTAACTCTTATTAAATTATTAAAGTTTGTAACATTTTGCATATATTATAATGATTAAATCAATAAATAATTAATTATTATTGTTTTAATTTTAGATGACTTCATGTATCAGGTTCCTTGGTAGGCTTTAAGCTTAAGTTAGCGGTTGTCTTTTAAAATTTGCTCACAGATAACTAATATTCTAAACTTATAAAGGGGTGCAAGTGTATGTATAATATGTGTGTGTATAAATTAAACAGTAATGTTATATAACATGTAACTTACACAGCTTAAGACTGCCATGCCTTAGGCACTAGAATTTAAGTAACATGTTAGTTTTATATTATTGTTACACAAATAAGAGTTTTAACAGTTCTCTTTCGTTCTATAAACATATATATGACCTGCTTCTCTTTATTTCTATAGAAAATATCCCAATTGCAGTGTCGGGATATGGGACTAGGCGAGGGAGCTCTTCGATGTCCATAAATTAAATGGTTGTGCTCATGTAGATTATATTGTAGAGAAAGAAGAGGTAGGGATTACCGTTCTACATGCCCTGACGAGTGTGAGTTGGGGTTGGGCACCCTTACAAAAAATTATATGATGTGGAGTCTGTAGTCATATGAACTATGGTCTATTTGTTTTAGAACCTATTAATAAAAGTGTAGTAGTTAAGTTAAAATACAAGGGCCTCTGAATCATTCTTGGTGTCATGAAGTCTTAGATCCAAGTAACCCACTGCAGGTAGAGGGAACGGATCCCCTTTCACGTTTGAGACGACAGTATCTGTGTGACCGATTTGTTGGACAAAAGCTCTAGCTGGCTTCTCACCCTTTGTGAAGTTTCAATTCTTGACTCAACTTTATAAACATCTCCAAACTTATTCATTTCTCTTACAAAGCTTTGAGTACTTCAAAAAACTTCCTAATCCATAACTAGCTTTCCCTGCAACCCACTATACACTCATACAAGGCTGTCACATTTCTTCCTCATATTATAACAAATCAAAAACTAGTTAAGGAGCATCTGATACAGGCATAATGTTTCAGGATATAATAAATCAAAACTAGAAAAATCATTTACACAGATGTATCTAAATAAAATCAAGATGGTTATGTAGGCTTGGCATGCTGGATTATTCTACAATTTAAATGTCTCCCAGATTAAACTTTTCCTTCATGTGCAACAGACGGTTATAGTAATTGACAGACTCTTTAAGTTGTCTAAAAATTTCAAAAGAGAATCTTTCCCTAGCAAGATGAAATTTTCTAATAATTTGAACATAAGGGAAACTATTCTCATGTCATCAAAAAGGCTACACTGTAATGTTGGCCTGGATCCCGAGGCATTCAGGTATCCGTTGTAATGAATTTGCAGATTCTTTGGCTAAAGACACAATTCAGGTGGGTTTACGGGATCACTTTACGAATTCGACTCAGGATCTGTGTATTCTCGCAAAAACTTGGCAAATAATTGTTAATTTACATATACTACATAAAAATAGATGAGCATTAAAATTGTGTTAAGAAAGTTTTTAATACAATTGATCAATATCAAACATATGGAATTGTTGATAGTCTTCTTAGAAAGGCTCGGCCAACCCCCCTAAAGAAAATTAAAAATTCCCTCTTTTGATTTGGCATCACTTATCGCCGGAAACTGTTCTCTCGAGTACTGAAAACAATCACCATCATTGTCCAGAGCTTTGACATGTTTTATGAGACCTAGTTTGATGTAAATTGGCGGTAGCAGTTGTTTCTCGAAATTGAAGGCTGGACGGCTTAAACTGACTTGAAATTCGTATTCAGCGGGTCGAAAAACATGCCCGTAAGCCAATTTTTTTGTGTGCTGGTGAAATTGAACAAAAAAATGTTATTCTTTGTTTCACCCAACGTCTTTTCGGGTATTAATCGAAAAATATCGATCTTACCAATAAACTGATACGGACGATTTTGCTGCATTTCGGTACGATGCTGTTTAGAAACCGTAAGAGGTGAAATGCCTCTTACCAAATTAGCGTGCTTCAATCTTAGACTATCAACCGTCACTATCAGGCGTGATCACAGTAAAACGCTAGATAATAAAATGGATTTTCTGCCTTTATACCATCTTTGTTATCTATTAAAAAAATATGGAACTATGTGAATTTTTCAAAATAAATTGAATTTATATAGATACGTGTAACATATAAATGTGGCCCGACTATATTTTTATGGGCGGTAACTTGTACGAAAAAGAAAAAAGCCTTATGCTGTACCGGAACATACATTACTACACAGTTGTATACAGAGATTAACAAGTGAAAAATATAACTTATCTTGATGCATATACAACGGTGAATGTTGCGCCGACAAGCCTTTAATAAGCGACTGCCTAAGAAAGTAATCGGTAGCACGGTTAGAGATAGCCTCTCTTCGACGAGGGAAGGTGCTATATAAAGCAACACGGTACACTGGAAATGAAATAGTTTTAGTTGCACCTTCGTCTTACATTCACTCAGTGAAATGGAATCAACGGTTAGTATTTTTTGTTTTTTTGTCGCGATTGCATCGACGGGACCATATCTAATGCTCTTACACTCGGAAATAATCATATTATATAACTTCTTATATCATCACAGAACCTCTGTTCATTATATTGTCGAACGGCAATTCAAAATGAAAGATCGTAATTTCGCTTACATAAAACGCTACTACGTTTATTTGTATTTATTAAACTTTCAGACTACATCTATCTTGTAGTGTTCGAAATAACAAAAAACAATTTATATTTTTGTTGCAGAAATTGATCTTATTGCTTTGCTGTTCCACCTTGTGTCTCGCTTCACATTCACATCATACCCATGTGATACCAGTAGAAGGTTATGAAACCGAACTTCAAAATCTTGGCGAACATGTAGAAATACCAGAAACTCCAGTAAAAGTTGTAAAGATTACAAAAACTGTCGCAGTCAAAGTTCCAGTTCCATATCCGGTAAAGGTCATCGAAAAAGTACCATACCCCGTGCACGTAAATAAACCATATCCGGTACCGGTACCGCAAATTATTAAAGTTCCTGTAGCACACCACCATGGACACGAGGCATTAGACGTCGGTCACAATCATTTTCAAGATCGTCAACATAATGGGAACTCATACCAAGTACAGGAGAACCCTCATGATGTGCAAAGGGAAGCTTTCGATGATTCCGAGAACCAATCTTATCAAGGAGGTAATCACGGAAGCAGTGCTTATAGTGCTCCTAATACTGGCGATTATTCTGCGGAAGGATCACAGGGTGGTTATTACAATCAACAACCTCAAGAATTCCATGGATCTGCTCTTGGTGCTGACGGTCAAAACTCCTTTGAATCCAAGAGTTACGACCTGGCTATACAAAACTATCTGAATAATTTACCACAAAATGGAGATCACGCCGCCCAAGGATCTTATCACTAGGACTAAATAATCTACCTAAAACTTCCGGTACGTCGAGCAGTAATTTTTTTCTGTAATGAAAATGTCCAATATTACCGCATCAAAGGAAGTTTACGGCACAATACTTTATATGATATACAAATAACAAAAGTGAAATTCATTTAGGTACCTGATGTTAACATGAACGATCTGCATAAAAGATTTTTTGTGCGTTGGTCCTGTATGGTTAAGATTCAACTAGACAATCTCTTCGACAAGTTATTTAATCTCTAAGTAGGCATCATTAATTATAACGTCATTCACGCTGTCTTTTCCAATACGCCTTAATTGGTAGAATTACTGTCATTAATATAAAAACAGTATAACGAGCCATAAATCAAAGAAGAAAATCGAAATAGAATATTATTTTCTTCGAACAATCCTTGCTAAATATCAGTGTGACTAATGTAAAGAAAATTATACTGAAATCGGATCACCGAGTTTTAAAATCTGTATCAAATGATTTTCTATATCTGTATCTAGGACAAATAAATAGATCGACGGACAAAAGGTTAATACGATTAGGTAAACCCCTATCATATAATAAAACATAAGCGTACTACAACTTTCTAAAAAGCCTTTATAACTAAATGACGGACTAACACATTATATTGATGTGTATAGGCGTAGTAACGCTGATTAAAATGATGGATCGCATTTATGGAAGCAGAAGTTAATGCGTTTTAAAAAATACAATAACAGTAAAATGAGGTAGATATACAATAGATATGTAACTATGTAGTATAAGTTGTTTTGTTGTTGTAATGCCTGTTATGTGTTGATGTTATTGTTGTGAGAACGTAATTTATTAAATAAAACAATTGATATCATTTTTTAAACTTTATTCTCTAATACATTACATACCTTTCTCATTAGATTCTGTTTATGTTATTATAATTAATAAAGTCAAACCCCAGTAAAACTAATGTAGTAAGAATCTATTTGTAAATACCACAATAATAAGTGGTTACCTATATCTTGAACTAGTGGTCTACTTAAAAATAATTGTTCCTCGTTTAACGTTCAGTTGCATAAAATGGACCGAAGCTACATACTTTTTACAATTCCCAATCAAAAAACAAAAAAAATTATTAAATTTATTTTAAAAATAATTAACAACCCCTGTACCTTTTAAAGTGGCAGTCATACACACGAGAAGATTTCGATAAGATCTGCATATTAATGCTGGAAAGCAAACACGTCGATGGCCCCTAAGTAAACAGTGTACTTGCATTTTAGACATTTTTGTAATTTTGATGATTACATCACCCCACTAATCAACCTAGGTAATAGATTTAATCTAGCCAATAAAAACATGATGCTTAAAAATATGTCAATAGTACAAAATAAAGTACAGGAAAAAAATAACACAGGTAAAGTTAAACACATACACATATAGTGTCCAGACATGATAACTCTAGTCGATAAATATGTGAGTTATAATTTTTTAAATTAAAACTTCTTTACTCACGCTTGACTTGGGGATTAAGCTGGAGCGTACGACAACATAATAAATTTAATTTATTTATAGAAAATTAATATACGTATACATTATATATTGTACGTATGGACAAATTTGCACGTTGCTTCTTGTTAACTTCCCAGTGTCCATATGTATTATATTTATAAAAAATTGTCGCGGTACTCCTGATTACTCTGATACAAAAAAAATGATGCGATGATAATTGAAACTAATCTAAGTTGAACTATATTAATATTGAAATTGTTAAACTAGGTTAGGTAACTAGATATGATAATGTAAGTTAACTAACTATAGACGTTTGACAATCATTTGAGGAAGCGTAAGCAAGAACGGCCGAACTAGTCATTTGTATGAAAGAAGTTATATTTGACCTACCGGAAATACAAATATTTATCAAGAGATGATGTCAGAAATATTGTACATAATTGGTACTTGCGTTTGCAGTCTCAATTACTTGATTTGCGTCCAACATTATTTAAGTACATTCAAGCAAATAAAGGCTTCAGCTTTATTGGCAGCTGTGGAAGCGAATAACCCACGCCCGTAAAACTATATAAAAAAACCTAGAAGCAAGTGAGAATTCAAGCGTTGGTGTAAATCCACATGTGAAATGGACGATATTTATGTTATTTTTGACGTGGTTACGTCTAACATTATATATCGATGAACGCCGGCTGTACACAAGAAAAAACATGACTCATTGTCATGCTTGAGCAGAGTGTTCAAAGCGAAAGCGCGGAACAAGCGATAGACAGGAGCAATCAGCCTAATTCCATTGTTTATTACAACAAAAATTTTTCATCAATATTTTCTAATGACATTATCACTTAAAATTATCGTCCGTTAACCGACTTTACCGACAAATATTTTTTTTATTATTATTGCTCACAGCTTAGCGCTTGATTGTAATCTCACATAACGGAAGCGCGGTGATCTGATAGCGGTAACTTACATCTTACGGTTTTCACACTTTGGTGGTAGGGTGGCAACTAGCCACGGCCGAAGTCTTCCTCCAGTCCCAACTAAGACAACTTAGACCATACAATTTCCTAAATTTGCCCTGACGGGAATCGTGCCCACGACCTGTGTGACAGCAAGTCCGTCCATTTCTGATAAATGGCTATTCATTAATTAATTAAAGGGTCCCGGAAGGAGGATGCCTTAAAAAATCTCTACATGTTCAAATTTTCGGCGAAATGGGGATTACAGTCCATTCCTATGTTATATTTTTCAAGGCGACATCAAGCCCCATTTCGGATACCAATTAATTTTCTACATTTAAAATGAACACATCTATTTAAATACTATTTCAGATATTTCTTAGGTTATATTGCGCTTACGACATTCAGACCCATCTTTGATTTGGGTTTTCCTTTCTTTGGACGAATAAAGTTATATATAACCATTTAAACAACGATTGCACGTAGATGTGTTCGTTAACGTGAAGAAGTTCTAATTTGAAATGACAGCCCGTGTCAACCAAGTCTTCTTGACATGTCAGGCGTTACATTGTCGTAAAAGTGGCGTTAACAGGTTACATAGAATCTTAGATTAGAAAGGGCAACATAGGGTAATGGGTTTGAGTTTTCCAAAATATTACCTTACGTGATTATTCAACGGCCCCCTATGTTAAAATATTTTGGTTTGTTATGATCTAAATAAAATCTTTTATTCCATGACCTGTTGGCAACTACGTTTAGAGGACTTTAAAGTGGAAGTCGAAAATCAACACGAGGACGCTTTTCGGGAAGTGTGCTTTCTCCATCGCTGCAACTCTCAGTGTCACAGTTGTCGAGTTCCTCTGGTGGAAGCACTGTCGCTAAGGTTTTTAGTGTCCGGTCGACGCGTATAACCAATTCAGGCTTGTCATCTTCATCTGACACGTACATTCTTGTAAGATCAGACGCCACGGAAGCTGTATCACAGACGCTGCAGCAATCAACAAAAGTAACATTTAACTGGACCGAAAAGTTATTTATCGTTCGTAAAACGTTTGAAAACAACGAGTTAATGTCTATACCTGAAGATATTATACGAGATGGGCATGGACAATCTTTATTCCTGAGATGGCAGAAAACAGGCGAAAAATTAAGATATGTATTATTTATAAGAAATATATTATTTCATAAGTATTAGTACCGCGTAAAGATTCACGTATATTCGATAAAAAAATGTTTTTTAAATAGACAATTTTATTTACTTCCATAGATAGTATAGCACGTTTCAGATAGATTGAATTCGCCTTAGATATATAGAATATATAGCTATACGTGCGAGAACGACGACGTTACCCCCACATAGGCCTTTTGCTGTTATAGCCTAGCAAATGCATAAAAGAAACAGAGAAATATGTTTATTTTGGCCCGAGCCGGCCCTAAACATGACGAGTTAGTTACACATAAACCATCAAAGTAACATTGTACATAAAAAATATCCACAACACTTGCCTTCCTATCCTATATTCCTTATGACATTTGTGGCTCTTCTATAAGAAAAGTTTGCTGACCCATGCACTATTTATACTTAGCTAAATGCGCCACTTCATATCGCGATTTAAAAATTTGTGGTGAGCGTAGGAGAGCGAAAAACACTTTAAAACTCATACGTACCAAATATACAAACATTTTTTGTTTGTATATTTATATATACAAACAAATTATTAATATTTATACATACAAATTATATATTTATATTAAAATGGGCCGAGCCGCTTCGGAGGAGAACAACAACAAACACTCGGCTCATGTATTAAATAAATGCCAATTATACCAACCTGTTATTACAAAAGTCGGATTCGGGTGGACCAATTGTGAAGGTAGCCGGTTCCTGATCCATGCTACTTGGTGATAACAGTGTGGCTCCAGAGCCTACCGTTTCGTCAAGTGGATGGGATGTCGCCTCTAAAGATATGCACACCTCGTCTTCATTGTGCCCTTTGTTTGGGCTTGTGGAGTCCATATTGTCGTCGTGTAGCGACCTATTTATGTGTATAATTATAAATCAAAGGAAAGGAAGTATACAAAAATATGTATGCAAGTTTTCAGTGATTTTAGACAACCACTCAAGAAATTACGAATGTTATATTAGGCCCATGCGCGTCAGCGAACCAGTTACCAGAGAAAGAGCAGGGCACAGGGTCCGAAAAGCGAACTTTTCATTATGCAGTTTCTGCTTAAGTAACACTTAAACGCCCGGAAAAACGATGCAAATAGATATCTATACGAAGATATACACTTTCAAATATCACAATCCCACACGTCTCACTAAGCTAGTACAACAACGTTATATATTCATTTCATAAGTATATACGTGGTGTAAGGGGGAAACGCGTCACAGTCCGTTTCTCCAAACGCCAACCTCACCTGCACGCGGTGCACCCTGCTCCTACCGACGAGGCTCCGGCGACCGACAAATGGCGGTATAACCATTCTTTATAGCTGACCTAAATGCCACAGATCGATAACGGGCAGCAGCGTTATCGGTGCGAGAACGACAGCACTGCGATCACCAATCCGCCCGCCAAGCGTGGTGATTATTGGCAAATCCACAATATGGCAAAAACAAGGCAGCAAGGGCCCCGAGTCCCCTACAGCCCCGCTATTCCTAGCTCTGGCAGCGGTTACGGTAACGGCGGGGCAGGGGGTGCTAAGAATCTCCGAAAGAGAATCTTAGCTGCCAACCCCGACGATTTGACCTGGCAACATAAGACTGATGGATGTTGGAGGCCGAAGGTGCTGGAGTGGCGACCCCGCACCGGACGGCGCAGTGTAGAAAGACCCCCCACAAGGTGGGCCGACGATATAAAGAGGGTTGCCGGTAGCCGCTGGAGCCAGGCGGCGCAAGATCGGGCCTTGTGGACGTCATTACGAGAGACCTACGACGACGTATATTACAACAATTTTAAAAAACCTTCTTACAAAAATTTTGTAGCAGCGTAGACAACGACACATTATTTAGTGTGCTTAATTAATAAAACATGAATAGTGCACAACGAAGTGTAGGAAAATACACTTACTTTCCTAAATCCAAATTAATTTTGTAGTCATGTGATTTTTGTACCATAGCAAGCCAGCTTGGTTTGTTTAGGTTGTCATCTGATGTAAAAGAAGTGCCAGGCCTACAAAAATTAACACATCGTAAATAAGTAATTCCAAAATATACAAAGGAAGATAGATAGTGCTACTACATATTATAGGAAATGTATACTGGTATATAAATAAAGTAAAATTTTAGCAACCGAGATGTTTGTTCTGATTACTTTCCTAAGATATATTTATAAATTTACAGTTAAGTATAATAAATCGCTACGTGCAACTCAGTAGATTTCTGTTTCTCGCCTGTTAAGTAAGCCATGAATCACCAAAGCACTCTTAATTAATATCCGAGATATTGGTTGATATATACTTATAATTAACTGACTCTATATTTAAAAAAATCAGACTACCATAAATACATAATAATATGCAAACATCAGCTAATAACAAATTGAAGTAAAAAAAACCACTACTTAATAATTGAGTATTACTTAAGCATTATTTCAATTATACCAGAATAAAAATAAGCGCAGGATGTTTATAATATGAAAACTTAGGCCCATTAAAATAAGTCACAAGTTATAATTTTGGTCCATAAGCTCAAGCATACATAGTTCGTTTACAGCACTAAAATTATGTTAAAAACTTAAAAGATTTTTATTTGTTAACTAGCAATGCCCCAAGGTTTCACCTGCGTGGATACCGATTTCATAGCAGTGGAAAGTTTACTTAGTCGGACTATAGATTTATTTTCGTTAACATAAAAGTTATATTTCGTAATCTAATCAATATACAGAATTTATTTTACAAAGATTCATAAACGTATATACATTTTTAAATTTGTAACATCCATTTACGCAGAATATCCGACGTTAGTAAATTTAAAAATACTCTATAGTTATTGAAAGCTTCTTTTTAATGGGTCCAGTAATTTTTAGCTTGATTATTATAAATTGTTAACAATAGAAACAACATATCAAAATGGAAAACTTTCTTTTATAATATTAGAGAACAGATTTATTAGTAATACTTTATTGTCTCAGAACTTCCCTATGCACAACATTTAACATAGTTTAGTTTTGTTCTAGTGTTGGACACAGGATATTATATTATTTTCTTTAGATTGAGGTTTCTTCGTAATACAATAGAAATTCGTTGTAAAATATGGAATGTCGGATTTTAATGATTTAAAAAGTATTGCACAGGTATTGAAATGGTCTTTAATAAAATACATATATAAATATTGAACATTGTACTAAGGTGTTGGGTGTACATAGAACTCTTTATCTCTTAAAAAAGATATGTTCCAGAGACCCTTCGACATAGGAGAATACTTGATAACATGCTGTATACGTACGGTGTAAATTTAACTGTAATCTTTAGCTAACAAAAAATAACAGTAACATATCAATTGACACATACTTATATATTGTAAGAATGGTGTCAATAATTTATACAACATGTATATTCAAATTTATAGAGTAAGATGAAAGGAATTGTAGTAATTATCACAAATACTTACATCGGTGTAAAGTTGACCATGGATGCAAAATAATTTTTATTCTTATTGTGAATTTGAAAGATGTTATCGGGTATCGGTGGCAAACAATCGCCCTTTGACATTTCGGGTAGTATAAAATTGCTTGTTTGAGCGGAACTTAAGATGCTGCTTTCGGAAATATCACTCAGTGAAAACTTGATTTTCGCTGAAAACACTCTATATATCAAATTCAATTAATCGTACGTAACTGTGCTTGTGGGTTTTGATTACAGACTCCATAATAAAACACCGTCGTCACGACTTAAGAAGGTGTAGTATAGAATCTTACCAAACACCTTCACCGAGTTGGTTAATGGATGCAAAGTGTGTTATATTCAATGAAATATGTTAATAAATATATTGCAAATGGTTTGTCTATAAAAATCAGTCCAGAATATGATTAGTTATTAAACTTTTATTTTATTATATATACATTTAGAAGTCATGTAGCCTAAAGCAAACTCGTTTTTTTTCTAAGTCTGTATATAATTATGAAACAAAAATTAGTATTTTTTGTTGACTCATTATACGTATGTCAAACTTACAGATGTCGATGGGTGAAATTTTTCCTGCAACTTCATAGAGAACATCCGGTGACCAAAAATACGGTATTCTAATAAAAACTTTCCCACTGTCTACTGGCATATGGAAACCAAGCTTGTGTAGTAGTTGCAAGAATTTCAAGTCTTTACATATTGACGACTGTTCGCAGTTCCATGGCACCAACGGTACCGAACGGTTAAACACTAAAACCAATGTATTATGTTTTTCAAGACAAAGAACAAAAATGTCCTTACATAGTAAATAAAATCGCTTTCGCAATCTGTTCGCTTAAATATTTTAAACTATTTTAATGCAATGTGTAATACATACATATTCTAATACAGAAAAACCAATTAACTCGAAGATTTTTAATATAATGTTGTAAAAACACATTTTTGTGTGCTTAAATTACAAATGCTAACCTATCATACGAGATGGATCAAATTAATGTGCTACGGAATTGCATATCTTGAGAAGATCGATAAAAAACTCCGCGATGAGATATGTTTACTTGTAAAGGATAACATAGAGTAACCATTTTTATCATTTACATGTTACAAAAATGTTATGTGATGTGAACCAAGTCAATTAAACCTGTCAACAATACACTTTTAATCGTTATGGTAAACGTTACATATGTTGCATATTTCTTTCAAATCAAAACTGTCCTAAACAGCATTTCATTAAGTGGATATCTTAGAAGATATCAGAGGTTTTGATAGCGAAGGTAAAGTGGCTGGCGGACTGTATGCTGCGTCCGGGTTAGCAGAGGTTGGCGGGTGCGGGGTTTGGCCATGTTACATAAGCGTTAAATAGATATCAAATTAAATGAAGATTCAAAAACATCATTTTACACTTTTAGAAGATAAAATTTGGCAAATAATAAAATGGGTATTTCTGTATCTTTATTACAACATGTTGATACAGATTTCAAGAGAATTAGTGACGATTCTTTACCCTGATACGCAAGTTTAACCGATTTCTACCGAACTAAATCACTTCAAGCTAAAAAAGGATGCAAAAGTAGTTCACTTGCAATAATTATGGTTCACTTATTATACGAACATATATATAAAATATTCAATATTTTTACGAACATATATATAAAATATTCAATACTGGCAATGCCCCGCGGTTTCACCCGGGTAGATACCGATCTCGTTGTAGTGAAAGTCTACGAAGTCAGACTTATTTTCTTAGATTCGCATTTTAAAAATCATTATAACTTTTGATGAAATGTCCGATTTTAATAATTTCAAAAGTATTTTACAGGTTTTGAAACGGTCTTTAATAAAATATTAAGGATTAATACAGAGGTATAAATAATATGGTTTGATTATTGTCGACACTTTTATTAACTTATAAATGTAAAAAAAGAAGTTTCAGTGGCATAATTACAGTAGTTGGACATATAGTATCGCGCACTTTTCTGTAGATATTAATACATTCTTAAATATTGTAGAATATTTTTTTGTTCTACCATCAATAGTTTCCGCAGCGCACGCGACGATAGGTTTTTTTGATTATTTCTTTCACACCTTGGGTACCTCAATCAATGCATTTTTACTAGGGATCCCTGTTTTTATTATTTTTTAAGAAAGTAACATACCCTTTGTCGTTCAG
Source organism: Elymnias hypermnestra (assembly GCA_015832385.1). Taxonomy (NCBI): domain Eukaryota; kingdom Metazoa; phylum Arthropoda; class Insecta; order Lepidoptera; family Nymphalidae; genus Elymnias; species Elymnias hypermnestra. The sequence continues at coordinate 5,054,331 of JACTOM010000070.1, forward strand.
TGAAAATGACGCTTTCTAATGGTGATTTTATTTTCAAATCGGTAGTTATTGTGTTAAAACGTAACACACATACATACATACATACGAATACAAAATGTTTCCTCTTTTTAACCGAAGTCAAAGAATGGAGGTTATCAATTCGTCTCTATGTTTTTAAATATTAGTTTAGGAAGATACCATGAAAATTAATTTATTTCTTACAAAAAATCCTCGCTCACTCATAAAATTAACGTACGGAATTGGTCAAAATTTAAAGGTATTCGTATTCATAGAAGTAACGATATGGAAGAGTCAAGAATTAAATCTTATATAATAAAATTTTACTCACACAACGAGTGGTAGCATACAGAAGATAGAACAGGCAAATCTTTTGGCTTTTTTATAAAGTTCTCGAAGGTTTTTTCATCCTGTAAGTCTGTTACAAATTCACATGTATCCGTTTTGTTGAGATATATTTTCGCCCAACACGCTTCTAAAATAACGGTCTGTACCCAGTCCAAAAATTTAGCTTTTCCATCTTGTTTTAGTTGTTCGCATAACTTCCCAATCTCACTCTCTCTGGTGTTTTTGATATCCTGCATGGTCTCCGAAGTTTTAGTGGGCTCTTTTTTTTGGAGTTTAACGAACTGCTCTTTGCTTATTATGAATTGTTTGTATAGTTCCTTTACAACAGCATCCCGTGTTTTAATAATGCCGTCATCTTTAAACATCCTAACAATTTCCCCAACGACATCTGATCTGCTATTGCATTGCATGTAATTCCAACTTAGCGTTGACAATTCATCATCTGTCCATCTAAATAAAACAATACTACACTTAAAACAGAACAGTTACAGAATTTTGAATAATAATGGATTCTATACGAAATATCGAAATCCAAAACCTGTAGTTATACGATTACAATATGATTTCAATAAACTTATTAACATCAATATAATAGTAATTGTTTTATTCGTTTTATTATATGCCCATTTGTCTCACCCAAGCACACGTTGACTAAGGCTTTCGTCATGCATTCAAATTTTTTTTAAATAAAACTTTACACACACTTGACTTAAGGAATAAGCTGGAAATGGGTGACGACAGCGTTACGGGCTGACGAACGGACAGACAGCGATCATATATAACACATTTGTATTAAATTAATATATCGTGTGGTCTAAAGCACACTAGTTCATTTAAAGTTTTTACATTGAATATTAATATAACAAGTGAAACAACGGAAAAGTTTTAAAATACATTAAAAATCGATATTTAAAAAAACCTTTAACATATGGATCGTAATAACTTACCCGACCGACTTATTGGGATCAGAAGGCTCTTTGTCCTGTACTGTGGACACTTCCGGGATAAGCTTATCTATACTGTTCGCGGGAACCACAATTTCTTTTAACCTGGGATCATCGAATTTACTATCATCCAGAAAGAGTTTTATCGAACTCTGTAGATTATATGGTTTCTTTACAAATGTATTTATCACATACTCTATGAGATCTGTCCAATCCTACGGGAAAATAATGAAAAATTTTGATAAGAATATAAATTTAAGTTAAGAATATAAGAATTCTATTCACCTTTAACATATACTTTTAACTCTTTTAAATAACCTGGCGTAAGGACTGTTGACATCTACGTCACACAAATGGCATTGCACCTTCAGTTTTTGTTAGGTAGATAGGAGTTACTTAAGGTATTTAAGATTATCAGGACTGGATTAAAGGGGGAGAGCATCCGGGGCAACAGCCCTGGGGCCTCCACAAGAGAGGGGTTCTTACAATAAAGACTTCGAAACTATTCTTACACTAAACTATTCAACTAGGAAACATGGGCAAATAATCTCTCTCTTGAGATTTTGGAATTTATAATTCGAAAGACAATTATGAACTCATGGGCGTAATTGATTTTTCAATATTTTTTTAAATTAATATGTCAACTAATAAAATGGTAAAATTTCAATAATTATTTGTGGTTATGAGGGGCCACCACTCCTTTTATGCCCCAGAGATGGTATAACTTTACTTACGTCACATATTTCAAATTCAGATTTGCATATAGCTGTAAAGATTCTGAGGATCTTTGGTTGAAACAATGAAATCGGGCTACCCAACTCCCCTGCCACGTGATGCATTATTGTAAATATACAGTCATTAACGAATTCACCATTTCCTTCGTAATCCTCCAAAAGCAAACCATACTGATACATAATCTCAGCAGAACAAAACCTAAAAGAAAATTTGAAATCAATTTATCTACTATGATATTATCTGCGGGTGACTATGATATAATATATACAAATGTGTATGAATACATGTGTTATGATTTGTCTGATCGGGTTTACCAGATACCTGGTCAGAGGAAATTTACCCCTTATGGTTTTTGAATAAAAAAGTGAAGTAGTTTAAATAATGATTTGAACAATATGTATGTGTGTGCAATATAATAAGCATAAAAACAAAAATATATCTTACTGTTTTATATGGTCAACCATATTGGGGCTGGCCTTTTCATTTTGCATCACACCGTCCATGAACAATAAAAGATTGTGATTTGTCACGATCAGATCCTGAAATGTTTTTTTGTGAAAATTTGCTTTAAAAAGATCAGTGTCATACTAAGCTCACCTTTAAAAATACATATTTGCATTTAAATATAAAAATAAAAAAAAAGCTATAATATTACATAATAATTTCATTTTGAAGTAAAACTTCTTGACGCACGCTTGCTAGCTTACGGCTCCCTCTATATATATATGGATATTATATTTAAACTTCAGTCATGTGGTTTCAAGCACACTCGTTTATGTGTCTTTCTATTTAACATTGCTATTACACAGCAGATATATATTCTGACATTTAATTATTATTATGACTTATAATAGGCAACGCAGCTTTCGTTGATGCGCCTATGCTTGTTCAGTCTATTCTTGGACTGATTTAGCGATCTCGCAGTCACCACACTCTCAGGCAATTTGTTCCAGTGGCGTACAACTCAATTACTGAGAAAGTGCTTAAATGGATTTGATTATGCTCGCTTGTACCTAAGTTTAGAATCGTGGCCTCTTAACTTAAGATTTAATATTTTCAAGACATTTAATTACCTGTAAATACTGTTTGGAATGGTAACGTGGATTATAATACTTCAAAAGGAGTACAAAGAGCGAGCGTAGGTCGTCTGTTTCGCACATTTGCAGTTGAAGTTTGTCTAGTTGTTCATTATGATTGTTAGACGTGTTCGCTGATTTTTTATACACCTCAATGGCCTGGACAAATTCTCGAATAGCTGTAACAACCTGTTAAGATATTGACTATTTGAACGGGTACATATCACGATGGCGATTTTTAATTTTTAATTTTGCCGATATTTAATCTGCGATCGCGGAGCACATTTTGCAGCAGGGAACTCAACACTGGATAGAACTTCATAGCCCAAAAGTTCTTTCCACGGACCGCCATTATATGCCGAGATTAGTTCGCGAGGCCATTGAAATTAAAAAATATCCTAATTTCAATCGTGAAGATGGTTTTAAGCTGGCTGATACGTGGAATCCAGTGGTGAAGCTATGCCAAATGAACAAACGACGCAATTTTTCAAAATTAAAACGTGACGTTGTGAGTGTAGTATGCCGACAAATGGATGTGGGTGCCGTGAAAAATAAAAGAATCAGACGTAGGGTAGACAGATTCTGCCCTTGACAGCTTGACACAACCGACCACAGCAGTATCGTCGTGACCACGATCCATGCAACTGGGTCGAAATATCGGCAAAATTAAAAATTAAAAACCTGTTAAGAAATACAAACGATAGAGCCATAACCTTTTTAAACACTGATAATAAACTTAGTTTCAGTACGTAGCTAGAATTTAGTATTTACGTCTAGAAAAGTCATTGTCGATTCGATAATTTTATTAGAAACCTTACCACTCTAATACACGAGTAGACAGACAAGAATTTCTAGAATTCTTGACATTGTATTTCTTACACCAACTCCAATGTCTATTCATCATAAACTTATTAAGATAGGCAATTGAATAATTTTCTTTCTTTCAAATTTCAACAAAACTTTTCATTGATATGCACTTTTCAAAAACTTATTACTGAATTATTAATAAGTAAAAAGAAAATTCGGAGGGCAAACGGTTAGAGGTCTGAAAACGATTTGTAGTATTTACTACTATTAAATTCCTGTTTGCTATTGGGACATGCAGGTTTCCAGAGAAAGTTTATGTTCACCAAAAGAACAATTTGACAAAAGTTTTTTTACAAGATACTTAGAGATTACCAAGAATATATATAAACTCTGATCAACAAATTCAAGGTAATATTTTTCATCAACTAAAATAGTAATTCTAACAATAACTGTGATAACAATAACTTTTCTCATAACTTTATGATTAAAAAATGACAAATTATGTACGTACGGACTCCGTAATATACTAACCAGATGAAGTCTTCTTACACATGGCTTCAAATCACTTCTATCCAATTTAATAGCTAACTCAAATTGCTCACACAAATTAACTCCTTCAGCGGTTAAATATGATACAATTTCATACGACAAAACGCAAGAGACATGTTCTAAGTCTAATTCAATCTGCGTTGCGAATTTGAGAAAATACGTCAAAAGCCAAAAGAAATGCGATGTATCAATTTCGAGTTCCACATTCGTCAATATTTGTGAATGAAGCGTACGAATTAACGCGTTATAACCCTTCAGAAGGAAATCAATTGTGAACTCTTTTAATACATTAGAGATATCGTCATCAGTTGGCATGCTTTGTGCTAATCCTTGCGCGTTTATGCTGAAAAAAATTGCTATTTTATTAATTTAATAGAAACAGGTAGTACTCTCTAACCTTGATAAGTTAGAAATTTTTATTTATATTATATTGAAATTTATTTTTATTCAGTATCAATTTTTTTAACGTCATAACGACTTCAAAATCGATGAAAGCCGGCGGCACGCGAGAAAAAGCATGACTCAGTGTCACGTTTCCCTGAGGCGTACGTGCACACGGAAGCACGGGATAGGCGATAACGAGCCGCGATCGGCCTAAGCCTTCGACTAGATACACATCTATCATGCGTAGCTATTATCACGTAAATTTCAATAAAATTAGAATACTTACGTGTTCGATTTACTTTTCTTTCCGAACTTTTTTCTTTTACGCTCCTGAAGGGTGACATTGGGTCTGGCTTTATTATTAACTCTCTGTTTAGATGTATGCGGCTTTTGGTGTACTGGTTTTTTGGTGGGTACTTCATCCTCATTACTAGATGTGGATATTGATTCTTGATTTTCTATCTGTGTACCGTAACCACAGTCTGAATTTTCAGAAATAGTCACACTTTTACCTTTCTTCACATTATTATTTGATGTATTAGTTCCATTATCTTTGCATTCATCTTCCTGTAATAGTAACAACGAATTGACAACAGAAATAGAAAATTCGTTTCTTCTCAATAATCGCGGAAACAGCGTTATACCACTTACTAACACTAAGAAATACAGAAAACCTTGACAAGAATCTGTTGGATTTTTTATACAAACAATGGTATTAAAGAAAATATTAAAAAAATATTGATGCGATAACAAAATTTAAAGAAAAACTAAAAAATTATAAAAAGTCACTGTAAAAAATTAAAAATTAAACACAATTACAGAAAAATATCAAAATTAGTGTAATATTGCAATTTTAAGTTATTTACTTGTTTAGTAGATGCCTCCGGTTTTTTAATATTATTTGCTTCGGAGGATTCTTTAGCGATATTATCCGTATTTTCTAATTGTGAGTTTTGTTTATCGCTTTCACTATTCCTCGATGTATCATCCCAGGCATTATTCGTGGAGTTGTTTACTGCATTGCATTTCCCACTGGCTGCAGTGTCCGACGAATCTGATGTTGGATCCGATGTTAACATCGGAGAAGAATGATCACTACCTGTTTAAAATACTTCAAACTATAATATGGGTTATATACTAAATTATTGACATATATCAGATTACTATCAACACAAAATTTTTACGCTATTGACACGCTAATTGATATGATAAGAATTAATCTTGCAAATAGCCATGATTCAAATCTCAACTCTGCTAACGTGCTCCCTGTATTACAACTCAACCTAATATATAAAAGAAAAAGAAACTTGCAAATAAACTTTTGGAAAAGTAATTTAAAAAAATTACTAAAAATTATTTACAAATTTACTTACAAACTAACATTATAAAACAGCAAGCGGCGTAGTATACTGGCGGAACCTATGTTGTTGAATTATACTGCCTCTTTGTAAAAAAAACATCAGTTGTAGTATTATTTTTTAGGTGAATATTTTGAATGTTCGACTGGTTGTATTAATAGAAGGCTTATAATCTAATATAATGAAGATACTTCGCACCCTGTTGTGAGAAATATCCACAACAAATACAAGTATGTACCTTTATATCACCATCCTTATAACATTATTCTACTAACTTTGACTGCTTTATTTAAGTTACTTCGTAAACACTTTCCAAAGACAAAAATATATTAACTTCCGGACTTATTATCATCTTAGTAATCATTCTAATTATATTGTTTTACAATTAGTATTTTTTTTTATAAACTTCATATGTATTTATTGACGTCGGTTGAATGTCTTCTGATATATTATGGAATCGCATTACTCACCTTGTAATGAATTCTTAATTTTATGTACTCTTATAGTATTTATGACAAATTGATTTTAGGCAAAATGTATTTTTTTTTACTTAAGAGTGTATTAGCAGTTCAACATTGTTCTTATTTGGAAAAGAACACATCAAGAAGAAAAAAAACGAGTGTGCTTTAGACCACAAAGCAAAGTAAAACATTATATATATACACATCTATATACAAAGCGTGCCAAAATCAAGCGTGCGTAAAGAAGTTTTACTTCAAAAATTGCATATTTCCAAAATGATTCAGGGCATTCTATCCAGCCAACTTACAAACTTAATGGACATTTGCAATATCGCACTTTTTCCTTTGTCTTACCCATAAAATAAATCTCGCTACAAATTACTTATCTTTATGTAATTTACACATCGACGTGGAATGAGATTCACTTGATGTAAATTACTGGGTTTTGTTGTAGAAATGCAACATAGCCAGATTTAATTTTAGAAATGACCACTAATAGGAGTCCATGAACATTGGCAATTGTAAAATATATTTTTGTTTCTCTGTACCCCTATTTGGTGGCGAAGTATTACTTTCATTATCTTCAGAGCTTTCGGAGAGTGTTGCCTCGAGCCATAAATTAAGAAGCTTATGTAAAGTGGTCACATGTTGGTCCTTGTATAAAAGAGCAATCAATTGAACCATTGTAACTCCCCAGTTTATCTGCGAAAAAGAAACGAATACAAAACACATCGTGACTTTCACAACACAACATCGGTAATATTCTGGTAACTGAATGCTATTTTTTACATTCTGTCTATATATAATATATCCGTTTTTTTACGTGTTACGCTACATTGTAAATTACAGTGGGGGACCCATATAAGTAGTCAATCGAACAGACTTAGCTCTATAGCTTTAGCAGTTTCAAAAATCGTCTTTTAACGGATGAAGAAACTGCCAGTATAGTTTAATTCAATTATTTTAACTGCATTTTGTCTTACAGTATTCTGCTTTGAAATAATGCTACTGATATAGACACAATATTTTTACTGCAGAAAAGTGCCATTCATACGATTTGCAATATGTGTCCAAGAGAGTTGCTAAGAGAGAAATTCAGAGCAGTTAAAATAATAACAGTTTTCTGCGTATACGTAAAAAAATTGTTATTCATTCTAGTGGGCTACATAAATATTACAATTCAAGGGTAACTGTATAAGTTTCTAGGACAAACTCCCATAAGTTTTAAATATTGAATGTATCCAGTGAACTTTATAAAGCCTGAGAAAGATTTTAATCGCAATTCATATATAAATTATATTAGTTTTTAATCGTCAATGGCATCAAGAAACAGAACTGGTATTTCATACAAATTCTCGTAAATGAATTTAAAACGAATTCTGTATACCTTTGGGATTATTAAATACAGGTTTCGATGCATAACAAATTCAATTAACTGTGGAGTGCAGGGATAAGAAATATCTGGACGTACGAAAATAAAAAAAAATAACATTTCATTCATAAATTATGTCTACGAACAGACGACTGTGAGATATTGTAGCAACTACCTGCATATTCACACTATGTAACTAAGTAGTCACAGAAACAATATGTAACTAAATAGTCATAGTAATCAAATAGTACTTACTGCAGCCGGTATTGTCATCAATTTTATTAGAACTTTGTCAATACTTTGACTAAATAAATTCCATATTAGCTGATTCTGAACAGTGTGCGGTGGGCCATTGAACATTGGATTTTGGGGGTTAACATCTTCTGGTATATGTAGTATATTACGTAAAAATAAGAGGGTGTTACTTATATTCGTACATTGCTCAACAGAAAGTTTGAAGATTTGGTCATTGTCAAAATTCTTTTTTAAAAAGTCCATTATAACTTTAGTAACACGATGATCGGTAAGAGCCACCTTTGTTGACGAAAGCAAACTATTTATTTCGAAGATAGTATGTCTTCCGGTGTCATTTTTTGAAACCGTTTCCAATGACAATAAACATTCCACCGGAATTGTTAAATTAACTAATATTTTAATTAGTAATTCGACTGTTTTATCATCTTTAGTGTAAAGTAATAAAGGTATAAGATCTTTTTTTATATTCTGACCAAAACTGATACTCCTGCGGTATGTACGTAAATATCTATCTTCTGTTACTAGGTTTTCTAAAATTTCCTCTAGGGTAGCTGCAATAACAACAATTATTATACGAATAAAATCATATTAATGCTTTCGGAATAATGTGTTCATTTCACGTACAGTTACAGTTTTCATTTATGTGATATCCATCTGGAAGTGCGTAGCCAAGATTGCTGAAGGAATTGTGAGTTTGAGGACCACTAAGAACCCACTCCATAATTGAACTGTAACGAATGAAAAGATATCGATTAAAGCAGCCTTGGTTAAAAGATAGATTGATGAGCTTACCGTAACAAAAATCTATGAAATTGTGTGCATTAAAAAATATTAAATACTTATTGCTATAAAAGATAACACTACTTCTTTATAAATCAAATCTATTATTTTACAACAGACGTCGTCGTCGGTATACAAAATTAACATAATACTTTAGCTTCTCCCGATACACCGTGAGAACCTTCTACACGCTAAGGGTTCGTATAATCTGAACATATCTTCGAAGATTGGTCCAAACAACTACACAAATGGAAAAAAATTACAATATGTGTATTATAATTTTCTCTTGCTTCTACTGTTTGTTTTAAATTAATAATAGTTTTGTAACAAATTATTTGTTTTGCAGGAATTACATCACTTGTATTTTCAAGTGTCTTTGATACAATTTTCTATTATGTATAAATTTTAGAAGAAATATTTTAATCAGGTATACATATTCATAATCACATTTATTTATTTTTCTTTACGTTACTGCTATACATGTAATTTATCTATATTACAATGAAATTACCAGCCATTTTCTGTTTCTCTAGGAAATTTTTCAAAACAACAGGATTTAAAATAGCTTTCACCATGCAATTTTAATACTAAATTTAATCTAAAATATAATTTTATGTTATTTTTTTACAAACATCTTTTATATATAAACTCAGTTTTCTTAAATACATAAATCATAAATGAAATTCTTTATCCCTAAAACTTGGATGAAAATGGACATTTGTTCAACTGGATGCAAAATGCTGGGTATTATAAAAAAATATTGAATATCAATATTATCATCATTCTACCCCAATATACATATCTCAATGTGCAATATAAGTTTTATACAATGAAATATACCTCAAACGGTCCGCGTGAGCCCAACCTACGCGCCAATAGTAGGTCACGCTAGTCACGTGTACAGTACACGTGCCGATCGATCGCAGAGCCAGTAAGTACAACCACAGAAGGTAGTCGTTTTAAATGAATCATTTGTAATAATAAAAAAACGAAACTTTACTGTACTGTTTTTATCGATGCTTTATATGAATAAAATATTCATTTGCACAGTGCAATTGAAAAGCTTATAAAAATATCCTGTCTAAATCAATTTAAAATTTAATTGCCTAACTTCGTAGATTAACGTCCAATGTGTCTTATGTATTTCATGATACTCTCGAAATCATATTATAACATTTCATACATGGGTTTTGCTGGTGCTAGCTTGGGTAAACGCGCCATTTATTAATTTATTTTTAATGTTTAATTTAATAATTAAATGTTAAATTTTAACCAACACATACAATATTGGTAATTGAGTCATTTGAACAAAAAAAATTTTTTTTTAATTGTATATAGTCAATACACATGTACCAATGTTAAATGCAATTTCATTTTTAATTAATAAATTTATGATTAGTACAAACATCATACAAAAATATCATAGGCAGGCAGTTGTCTACAGTTGTAGTAAACAGTTGTAATAGCCTCTAGTGATAGATAGGTAACTACCCACACCCAAGACATCCCATGAAACCAGACTCAGTAAAACGTGAAAACCCAAGTTTCTAAATTTGCCCCACTAAGAACTTGGAAACTCTGCTACTGAAGCAAGTACTTGCACCATTGCTTCACTGAGGCCAAATGATACATCTTGTACCAAGTATATTGAATTGAGATTATAAATTTCTTCAAAGACAGTAAAAATTTTTGTAATGGCTGCCCAATTTGGCGAAAACCAATGCTGACACATTGTTAATATATTGGTATATTTGGCTTTCAAAATTTCTAAGATTGGTAAAAATTAGGTTTAAGTGGCAGATCCATATTTTGTATTTTTCAGTTATCTATTAGAACGATAATTATTAAATAATAAAATAGCTAAATTTCCAATACAAAACAACACCTTTAAGATTTTATTTAATATGTGATTTATAATGTACCATATTTTAAAACTCTTAATATCTAGTCAAATACAAAATATCTTCAGAACATATTATGGATAAATTATAACAAAATTTGGCTAGCATTATTTTAGAAAATACAATACAATTTAATAATTAACATCTAGAAGACAAGATAGTAATTTCAAATTTAACTAAAATTTAAATTTAATTATTAAACCAATATATATAAACTAAAGGTAAAAACTTAGATGTTTGTTATATGTCATTTTATGTATAAATTATTCAAGAACATCAAAATCATCAACCACAATTTTTAGCTCATAGTTTAAAAAATCTATAGATAAATATTTACCTTTTTGTAAATCCTGAAACTTTTAGCACAAGGATATTTAACGTGTTCTTCTGCACCGGAACTTCACATTGTTTTTTTAATCACTAAAAATTCTATTAATAACATCAGGTAATAAAGACCCATTATTCTACGAATATTTAAATTCGGCCTGTCTACGTTATATATACATTGATCAACCAATTTCTTTACATATTCGTTGTTTGAGAATGTGTAATATAGTGTATTGCAGTACTTAGTAATTATACAAATTTTAAGTAGCAACTCAAACTTTGCGAAGTGTCCCAACCAATGGTCTGAGAAGAAATAAAACAATATTTTATTATCGACTTTCGTACTGTTGTGAGTTGTGACTAGTGATTCAACCGGTTTCTGTAAAACCTAACAACACCGGTTTTTAGAAACCGGTTATATATAAATATCGGTTTTATAAGTTTCAATACACTGGTTTCAATAAAGGAACTTCATGGAAATCAGTACTTCGTTTCGATAATTGAATATTATTAATAAATAAATAAATTAAATTAAATATGTTGTTTTCGTCCATGATCCAATTTTTACTTAACTTTAGTTTTAGAGCATAATAAATAAGTATTAAGTCATAAAAAAAATTTGGTGTTATGTAACCACGATGTAAATGAAACTTTTTAAATTTGCAAAAAAATATTACACAAATGGCTGGTACGAGCCAAGAATGCCACCATATTTGCCCTTTTCAAAACAAAATCACATCTAAATATTATTTATTTAAGTTAGCTTAGGAAGTTCTTTTGAATAGTTATTAGTCTATTAGTTCTTAATAAAGCTACCACTGCTTAGGAATATTGATTCTACTGGGAAGGAACCAGTCTGATATTATTAACTGCACGTCTAGAAAATTATATCCAAAGCTGACAAATATAGAAACCTAGGCAATACGCACGAAAGAACGTTATTTTTAAACTGCCAGTACATTTTTCTAAAACAACGTGCGACGTGCATGAAAATCTCATGGATGATAATAACATTTAAGAGAGCTAAATGTTATTATCATCCATGAGATTTTCAGACGATACCTGCCCAAGGTATTTGAACTGCTCAACCCTTTCCAATACATTACTGTCAAGATAAACTGCCGGAATAATCTTTGGACCTCTGCCAGATCGAAAATCTAACGTCACAGTTCTTTTGATGTTGTAATTTAGACCATGCGATGTTGCATAATATTCACGGATTCCTATTATTTTTACAATATTGTAGGAACGTCGGGTTTGTTTCAATTTTGGCCATTTTAATTGTATATTTCTACTGTTAAAGCTATTGTAATTTTGATACTCTCGTTACTTTTACATATCCTTAAAATCAGAAAGTTAAAGTGTTATATTATTTTTTAATATTTTTATAAGGTGTTAATCTTGCTGTCTCCACTTAATATGCGTCCCGACCGCATATCTGCCTGCTCATATCTGATACGTTAACAAAAAGTTTCCTGAAGCAGAATACCAGCACATTTGAAATAGTACAGATTATAATTTTGATGCACTGTTACATTTTGACGTTTTATACGGGACGACTTCATAAATGTCCTATCCAACACTATTAGACCTCTAGTTTTAGCTACTTAGTACTTACTACTTACTCTGTAATCTGTATTTTGTGGTTCCTACCATGTCAATAATTAAAAATCCGTAATACTAGTTACTTAACAAAGGTGGTTTTGTTATACTGAATTTTAAAAAATCACTATGACGTTAGATTTTAGAGACTTTGAAAATAATTCGTCTGATGATAGCAGCGATACAGACAGCGATGAGGTCGATTCTGAGATGGAACAAGATGAACTATCTTCCTCTGATGGTATATAATTTACATGAATCATTGTGCATGTCATAGTAATGAATATTAATAGGTTTAATAATAGCTTTTAAATTGTAATATAATTAGCTTATCTGTACATGACTGCAAATAATGCATTGTTTCATACTCAGTACAACCCAATAACTTATTCTAATAATTTTAGCTTTTCAAACAACTATATCAATACATTGAAATAAAATTAAAGTGCACTTGTAGTATTAAAACAATACCATTAAAAAACTATTATAATTATTGTCTCTGGGTTTGTACGCTCATCTGCAAACTACTGCACCATTACACCATGAATAGATCATATCATGCATGTTGCTTGAAACAAAAGTATTATGTTAAACAGTAGTCTAAATGATTTCAATTATGACTTTTGTCAAACTCTTGTCTACCAGGTTTTTAGCTTGTACTTCTATATTTTAGACAGTGGAGAAGGTAGCGGTAATAAAATGTATGACAATGAAAAATCAGCCAATAGTTCTGATGACAGTGAAGATGAAGATGAAGTTGTAAAAGCTATTAAAGCTGAAAAAAATAAACCTCGTGATCATCCTACAATGATAAAATGTGAAGATTATATTGTTGACATCTCTTTTCATCCAGTGAAAAATATAATAGCTCTAGCAAATATAGTTGGAGATGTCCTACTTTATGAATATAGCAATGAAGAAACAAATTTACTTCAAACATTAGAATTACATTTAAAAGCCTGTCGAGATGTCGAATTTGATAATGAAGGAACTACTATGTTTACTACTGCCAAGGTATAAATGATTATGGAAGAAACTTTTTTGTTCAGAGTGTCTTTAGCTGTTTGCCCTACTGGCTTTACAGCATAACCTGAAGAAAGGACATGCGCTTAGGGAGGCTGCCACCTTTTAAGTGACAGCCCTTAAAAGGGGAAGCTCTCATGAAAATGCTGGTCCAAGATAGTCTCCTGCAAGACCAAGCCTCGGCTTGGAATAATGTTATCATCAAACACATATCAGGCATTTGAGGGGTTTCAAAGAAACTGGTTATTATTGGACTTTCAGAAACTTTAGCATGAAATGAAGTTGAATATATATGATGATATGAAATATTAAGGGTCCTTACATATGAAATTTGTATGGGAGGAATATAAAGTCAATTATTTTTGTAAAATATACTTTATTAAGAACAGTATGCACCCTTGGTAGCTGTGCACTTTTGCAATCTCATGGGTAGTTCATTGATCCTTTTACTAAAAAAACCATGGGGTGAGAATCAATAAACTCTGTGAAGGTGGTTTGGACTGCTCCATCAGTTGAATTTTTTTCCTTGTAAGAAGTCCAAATTCTGATAAAAATGGTAATCTGTTGGGCACAGTCTGGGGAATATGTTGGTGTGTTGATTGTTGTGCAGTGTGTGTTTGTTGTGTAGCAGCAGTGACCTAGAACAATTGCCCAATCTCTTGTTTAGCAGCTAGTTCTACCCTCACGGTTTGTAGTTGCTGACAACTATATTATATCTGCTATAACTGTTTGGCCAGATTTCAGAAAGCTCTAGTGAATGATATCAGCACTAGTCCACCAAGCACTCACAAGTAACTTTTTCTGAGTCATTCAGATTATAGTATAGTATCTGCTTTTACTCACAGGTTATAATTCGATTTAAAACCCCTTCATTATTGTGTTGGTCGAACAAAGTAAACAGTAGATGATGCATGCTTGCAAGTTTGATTCACACAATGTATGAGGTACCCATCATTCCAAGGTTTTTACTTGTCTGATTTGCTTCAAGTGGATCAATACAGTTTTGTCACTTACCTGCAGCTATCTCTGAAGTGCTTTGTGATGGATCTGCTTCCACAATAGTCTTTAATACTTCATTTCCCACTTTGGTCTCCAGCCGTCCACAGAGTTGGTTCTGAAGTTAAAATTTCCAGAACAAAAATGTTGAAACCAATATCGTACCGTGCTTTCTTTTGCGACACCAGCGCCATTCACATCATTAGTACTTTGAGCTGTTTCTGCAGCACTGATGCCACAGTAGAACTGGTAATTGTTAATAAACCAATATATCATGTTTCTGTAATAAGCGACGCCAAGCAAAAAACAAATTAATGTCTGTTTTCAAAACAAATATGTACCAGCTAAAAAAAATTGTATTTTTGTATTTGGAATTCTTTACCAAAGAGGAGATAATATTTCAGATCCAAGTGGTCAGTACCACAAAATGCTAACTTCATATGTAAGGGACCTACTATTACTAATGATGGCAGACGTTATTTGATTATTCTTACACAAATTTGAGTTTTCTGGACATAATTTAGGCATGTACAAAAAATGTGTTATTTTTTTAGGACAAAGCAGTGATGGCTACAGATTTAGAAACTGGAAAACTTAAGCAATGTATTGAAAATGCTCATGAGGAACCTGTGTACAAATTACTCCCTCTAGACAGTAATAGAATCATTACAGGTAACAATTATGGAGTATGTTTATTATAAATAAATAATGCTTACATATTACCTAGAATGGATTATAAATTAAATACCAAAACAAACAAAACTTTTATGTTGTATATATTCATGATACACTCCGCGTCAAAAAATAGCACCTTTTGAAATTTTGACTTCAAGCGAATAATATTCTTAACTTATTTGTTGTAATAATAATAATAAAGCCCTTTATTTATTTCCTTATGGTCTACAGAGAAGTTAAAGTAAACATGCATAGACTTAACCTAACTAATAACTAATGTAAGTGTACATGAGTATGCACTGCTGTTGTAGGTGTGTTTGTGTGTGTATATGTACATACATATATGTTTATGTAAGTGTGTGAATAAATGAGTTCTTAATCTATACTAATATTACATATTTTCATTCCATAAGGATCCCCTGTTGGGTATAGGCCTCGCCCAGTTCGTCCCATTTTTTTCTGTCCATTGCTTTCCAGCTGTTTTCGCTAGATCATCATTTCACCGCAGTCTTGGTCTGCCCACTCGTCTCTTGCCAGTCGGGCTCGGCCACATCGTTGAAGTATAAGTCCACCTTTTATCTGTTAATCTGGCTATGTGGCCTGCCCATTTCCATTTTAATTGTAGCTCACGCTGCAAGGCATCGGTCAGTTTTCTTGTTCGTCTAATTTCTTTGTTTGATATCCTGTGCATTTTATGTATCTTCAATATGCTCCTCTCCATAGCCCTTTGACATACAGATATCTTGTTTTTTATTTAACTTATTTTATTTTACTAAGTTATTTATTGTACCCTACCTAAATTAATATCATTTGAAAGCACAATTAATACACTTTAAAACGCGTATCGTTCTTTTCTGTAAAAACAATAATCACAAAACGTTAGGGTCTTTAAAAAAAAAAGTGCTGAAAAGCTCTTTAGAGGACTCACTACTTGTGCCACCTTGGACACGAATAAAGGGGGGGGGAGGGGGGGTAAAAATTAATTATGGGTCATTAGCTATCCAGATACCACAGAAGTCACACTGGAACAGCTCCAGTAAGAAAAAAACCCTGAAAAATGGATACCAAGCCGCTCAAGTGGTAGCACTACTGCAATCAGGACTACGCCAAGTTGATATTGCTCGACAACTCAACATAAGCCGTTTCCGGGTGAAACGAGTATCCCAGCGGTTCCAGGAGACTGGAAGCTACATCAGGAAGCATGGATCCGGAAGACGACGTTGCACTTCCGATAGAGACGACCGCTATATTGTGTCGATATCTTTGCGTAACCGATTCTCCAACGCTGTTGAGCTGCAACAGCAGCTCCGACGAGCTCGGAGGACGTCGGTGAGCGTCTCCACAATAAGAAGAAGGCTACGAGAGAAGAGAATCCAGGCCCGTAGGGCTGCTACTGGCCCCAAATTGACAGCAGAGCATATGCGAGTCAGACTTCAGTTTGCCCGAGACCACGTGGATTGGACGTTCGACCAATGGAAGTCTGTCCTCTTCTCCGACTAGACTAGGGTATGTTTTTTCTGCAATGATAGGCGAAGAAGAGTGTACAGGATACAGGGGGAACGGTACTCACAGGCCTGCTTTGAAGAAACCGTCAGCTACAGAGGAGGATATCCTGCATGTTCTTGGGCGGAATTTCGATCCAAGGAAAAACCGACCTTATGTGCGTCTTCTGCACTGGAGGTGTACGTGGCCAGAGGTCCCTGACTGCTCATCGGTACATCACAGAGATGCTGGAGGACCATGTGGTCCCGTATGCTGGTTTTGTCGGGCCTGAATTCACATTCATGCACGACAACGCCCACTCCCATATGGCAATCGGCATCATTATTCGGGACTACCCGAATCAGGTTGGGATCCCCGTGATGCAGTGGCCAGCGAGAAGTCCTGACCTGAATCCCATAGAGCACCTTTGGGATGATCTGAAACGCCGGGTGCGGTCTCGTGATACTGCCCGTGCCTCCCTTGAACAGCTTCGGGACACCGTCGTCGAGGAGTGGAGTGACATTCCTCAAGAACGCATCGTGACGTTGGTGAGGTCAATGAAGGATCGCATGGAGGCTGTTATTAGGGCTAAGGGAGGTAACACTAGTTTCTAAGTTTAGTTTTAAGAATTTGTTTTACAGTATTTTTTAATTTTGTTATGTTTATAGATTAATTAAATTAAGTAATTTGGGCATGAATAAATGTTTTTCCTTTTTTCATGAAAAATTTTTTTTATATGCTTAGTAATGACTGTCACAGTTTTATTATTATTTAAACGATTCAATAACCTTTAAAATGAGGTCCCACACTTATACCTTACCATAGATGAAATAGGCTTTATAGTTGCTTGAAGTCAAAATTTCAAAAGGTGCTATTTTTTTAACGCCGAGTTTATAAGATTCTATGCAAGTCTAATTATAACTTCCAGTAAAGCTACTTATTTATCAGACACTATATCAGGATACTCTTTATTGTTTACCTCAAAAACACAATAACAAATTATGAATGCACGAGGCTTATACAAGTAAATGTACAAAAGGCGGTTTTATCGCTAGTCTGCGATTTTTTTCAGACAACCTTTAGGAGATGGAGATTGTGCAAAAGTAGCAAATTATATTTCAGTCATTCTATATAATCTTTTGCTCAATATAAATAGTTGTCATATTTCGCTAATTTCATTTTGGACACTGGAACTTTTAGATCAGTGACATTAACTATTCTCTAATTAAATTGTTATTCTAAATATTACTCTTTAAGTTATATTCTACTTTTTAGTTTAATTATCATTAAAAGTGTGTATTTTAGTTTTGTTAAACTATAATTTTTTTTTTAATTTTCATTACTTATAAAACAACCTATATCAAATCTTAATATATACAGATATTTTAAGGCTTTCATCTCAATTTAGAAATATTACATTCATACATAACATCACGCCTCATTCCCACAGGGGTAGGCAGAGACAACATCCTTCCACTTGCCACGATCCTTGCATATCTCCTTCGCTTCTTTCATTCTCATTAAACCTTTCATACAAGTTCGTCGGTTTAGAGTACTCTTGACCTGGCCCTTATTTAAAATGTCCTGGATTTGGTCCAGGAACGTTCGCCTTGGTCTTCCCCTTCCAACTTTCGCATTCACTCTTGACTCATAAATCCTTTTCGTCAGTCTCCTTTCATTCATTCTCTCTACATGCCCAAACCATATAAGCATACCTTTCTCAATTTTAGTCACTACGTCTTCTTTTATGCCACAACGTTCTCTCATCACACTATTACTTACTCTGTCACTCAGTTTTAGTCCACTCATGCTTCTCAACGCTCTCATCTCTACCGCATTTATTTTACTTTTGTGATTATTCTGCCATACCCAACTTTCACTACCAAATATTCTTGTTAGTAATTTCATTATTACATTATTTTAAGAGGTTGTTTTTATTTTAGTTTCTTTTTTGTATTTCTGCATTGTCCGCATCGTTGAAAAATGAGCGAATTTTGAACCAAATTGATTCGTTCAGTGTGACAAAATCACATTTAAAAAGTCCGTTATATACATACATAATTTTTAGTAATTTTAAAAATTGTCCAAATCTGGTCAGATAAGCAGTGAACTATTAAAAAAGAAATCTTTTTCATATGTATGATTTCTATAGAAACAATTAAAACAAATTAATTTTTGACATAAGATACGTGTCTTCATGTTACACGTATCATTTCATTATACGAGCATACAGCTTATCATTGATGTATAACTAAAACAAATTCGTCGTGGTACGTCAGTAAATGTTTCATATGATTATTCAAAATCAATTGAGACAGATTAGTTTGACACCAATGTTTTTTATATACTCTTACTATTTAAAAGTAATTCTACTAAATATGATCAATACAAACCTTTACTATAATTGCAACCAGGAGATGATATTGGAACAGTAAAGTTATGGGACCTAAGGAAACAAAATCCTATATTTTCCATTAGTATAGGTGATGAATTTGTCGCTGACATGGTTACAAATGATGCCCAGAAGTACCTTGTGTGTGCTAGTGATGGTATGCTTACATCAATTGATTTAAAAGGCAGGTGAGTGTACGGCAATTAAACCTGTGTGTAGAAAACATATCTTTTCGTATATATTAAGTATTTCATTCATAGATTTATAAAATAATAGCTTAAACTATCAGCTGCACTTGTAACTCTTTGGAATAATGGTGCTCGTACTCGTTTTGCTAGCTGAGTACCTGGTTTGGATTCCCGACAGGACAATATTTCGGAAATTTTATTTTGTCTAAGTCTGGACTTGTGCGAAACTTCAGTGCGAGGTGTGCGAGATACTGTGTAGAAATCATAAGAGGTAAATTACCTTCATACCAAGTTAACGTGCTTCGATTTCAGACTGTATCATTACTTACCATCAGATGAAACCACAGTCAAACGCTAACTTTCAGCATTAAAAAAAATCTAGTTTTGAAATTTTTGCATGTAACTTTTTTTTCAAAGTGAAACTTTACACCCGCTTGACCGCGGAAGTAAGCCGATAAATGGATTACAAAAACTGATCGGGCAAGGCGAACATAATACACGCTGTACTTCAATCGTGTGATCTAAAGCTCAATCATTCTTTTTTAGCAAAATATTTACAAGATCTGAACAGTACGAAACGGAATTAAATTGTATGGGATTATTTCGCTCTGACACCAAGCTGCTGGTCGGATCGTCTGTTGGAAAATTCTATTTATTCAATTGGAAAGAATTTGGATTGCATAGTGATGAGTATATTGGACAAAAACATTCAATACAATGCATGATCCCTATTACACAAAACATTGTTGTATCGTCCGGTGAAGATGGTATACTGAGAGCTGCACATATGTTTCCTCAAAGGCAACTTGGTGTAGTGGGTCAACATAATTTACCGGTAGAAGCCATTGATATAAGCCACGACGGCAAATATATCGCATCGTGTTCTCATGACAATGATGTAAAATTTTGGAATATTTCTTACTTCGAATCAATAGATTCACTTATAGATGTTAATCACAAACAAAACAAAAGAAAAGATATGGCAAATAATTTACCTTCAAGTCATATTGAAAATGCTTCAAGTTTCTTTGCAGGTCTAGCATAACGTAAGGTGTGTTTATATATTATATAAAATAAACTAAATAACATTTATCAAACATTTTTATTCTACAAAATGTGAAATGCATAAAAATACCAAAATATTTCTCAAAAAAACAATTGTTTATATTGATGTAGTTCCCGATCCAATAGGAATATGGAGAATCACCTACTTAGTGGCTATCAGCACTACGAAAAGAGTCACTTTGCTAAATCGCACAAGTTAATCACAAACAATTTTAATGATTTCCATAAATGAGCTTAATGATCTTAAATCAACTTCACATTTATGCCTTTTTTTATATAACCTATTTGGAGAACATCTCTAAGATGCTTTAAGTTTAAAACTGATATACGCAGAAACATTTTTGTGTACTATATATGGTTTTGTTTTAGTACCAAATTTAATTATTGCTTCTAAAAACCTTATTCGAAACACGGAGTTTTCATAAAAAAATCCTTACATATACTAAAAATAGGCTGCGTTACACTTTAGAGCAGCGGTCGGGGAACCGGGGTAAATTACCCCCAAATGGGGTAAAATGATATTTTTGGAGGTAAAAATAAACTTTTGTGAGTAAAAAGTATATATTTTTAATTTGCTATTTTATAAACCTGTTAGTTTAGTATTTTTCCATTATTATTATTATTATTTGTTACACTACCCAAAATTGTCAACCCTCAATTGTACCCCATGGATTTCAATTTGTTATATACACTTGAGGGAAAAAAATACGGATTCACAGAAAATGGGAGTAAATGATAAATTCTTGTTATTTTCTTATTCATATGATAATTTTCGCCTAATATCAAATATAATATGAATTATAAAATAACAAGAAACTATTGTTTACTACATTTTCTGTGGGGGCGATATTATTTCCTCAACTGTATGTTACATATATAACTATTATTACGGTTACGTATTACTAGGTACTTTTGGGGTAATAAGTAAAAAGTTCCCCGACCGCTAAATTATCGGTCGCCAACCTTTTCTTATAGAAGGGCCACAAATGTAATATATTATAAGATTATGGGCCACATGCGGCCCGCAAGTCTCTTGCTGCCGACCCCCTGCTTTAGATTAACGGAGTATTCTATAAATATTCTTCGCTATCAAAATACATTTGAATGCAGTTCACAATTAAAAGTTTCATGAGAAAAACTATATAGCTATAATAAATGAGCTGCACATTTAAGTTTTCATAAATTAGATACAAAAAATATCAGTACTATTTTACTATTAAAATACGTATTTACTATTTAAGTGTAAATCTTATAAATGGCAAATATGAATACATATAACAAAACTTATTTTGTGACGTTCTTTCTTTAAATGTTTAGTAACAAATTTCTGTAATGTAATTACATGATATTAAGTACAGCTAGGAGTTCATATAATAATGTCATTGTGGATAATGTCATTTAGATAACAAAGTAAACAAACTAAAATAAAGTAGTTTAGATGTTTTAAGAAAGTTTGCCATTAAATAGTGTTTGTATTTATTGTTTACATAACATGAAGAATTTACTGAAACTTATACTAACCAAGAAGTTGGTAAACCAACAGATGGTACATTGATATTCGTACAATGTTTAATACATGAAACTTAAATACATTTAAATATAATAAGCTATCACAGCTAGCAATAATCATTATTCATAAAGTCAAAATAAATAATTAAAGATGACAAAAGAAAATTTAAATCATAAAAATACTGTTACTATATTAGTTAATTTATGTTTCAAAATATGGTACTTGGATTGCATTATGCAACCTGTTACTTAACTATAGACGATGATTAGTTTTCTTCATGGCATCAGCAGCTATACAAGTTTGCGGGTCACCTGATGTTAATTAGTTACCGCCGCCCATGGACACCTGAAGCACCACAGGGCTTGTCATTTTTTTTCGAAATATCATTAACTGTTAGCCCTACTGGCTTTTACAGCGTAACCGAAAAGAAGGACGAGCTCTTATGGAGGTCACCACTTTTCGAGAGTGCGAGCCTGAAAAGAGCTCGTTTTCAAGGGATACGCCGCTCCAAGGGCGTCTCCTGCGAGACCGAGCTTCGGCTTAAATCGACATGAAGTTAAGTTAAGAAGCAGAAGTTAAGTCAAAATTGTCAATGAGTGGCTTAATAGGATAGAGTTTAACCATTTTTTTTAAATGTCTCACTATCGTAGTTGAAAACTGCCATAGAAGAGGAATGGGAGATGATCCCCCAAAATTTTATGAGAGCTATTGTAGAAGCCTATAGAGGCAACACGCGTTATTAAATTAACCTTTATTAAATTGAACATGTTTTTTATTCAATAATCAAGTGCCTTCATCGAGGCGCATACCCGACTTGTTAGGCGTAGCTCCATGTCGTGTGGTATTCTGAATTCAAATTTAAAACATTACGATCGAAAAAGATGGTAAAAAGTACCAGGTTTAAAACTGCATCAATAGTTTTTGTTCAATCTAGCAATAATATTTCGGTAGGGGCCATCGAAACCTAAACTCTAAGGTGGGCCAATAGATGTGTCCAGAAGAGTATATTAGACAGTTCAAAAGTATTGAATAAATACATTTTAAATTTAGAATCATTGACAAATCAAATGGGCTATCTTAGCAGCCAGTCAAATAAAAGGAGTTGGTTTTGTAAATTATCAGACTACAGATGATATCAATACTCTAAGAATAAGAGTACAGATGAATTTGAGCTTTTCTATCAATTGACACATTTTGATATATTTAATTACCTATGCTCCAAAGAAATTGAGTTAACCATGCTAGACGTGTCAATAAAGGAGAAAACAATTTAAATAAAAAAATTGCATTACAAAAATGAATCAAAATTAAAGTTCATTACTTGTTTAACTTTCTTGTCTGACTGCAGATCATAATAAATTATTTTATAGTCCATGGAATAGACTATGACAGTAACATCTAAAAGGTGAACATATGAAAGGTGATACTCTGAAGAAGCATATACTGTTTAGATTATATAGTAATAAATCTGTTTGATTGTAGAACAATATCAGTCAGCATGAAGCATTAGTTTTAATGACCTGTAGCCTACCCATTATTTTTATAACTAAAGTTCTTCATGCTTTGGCTTTCTTCGATCAGGAAAGGACCAAAATTCAGATGGCAATCCTTTTGAATCTCTTTCACGTTTTACAAATGCACTAAATGATGATACACAGTTACCAATAAAATAATTAGCTTGTCCTAAAATTGCTAAATCTAGGTGAGGATCACTTGGCTGAAGTCTAGTTACAGTGATTTCAATATTGTTTAGTGAATTTTGCATATCATCCTTCATATGGTTTGAGTCTGAAGCGATAAAGATATATTTAATATCCCTGAACTTTTTAAGAGCTCTTTTCACTTGCCTGGAATAAAAAATACTTTTAAGTAAACAAGTTAACAGTATTTGAATTACACTTATCATTAGACTTTAGAGAAGTTTGATAAGTTATGTATGAGATTGATAAAGCACATACTTAATTATTTCAATCTTATTTGGGAGACACATTGATGATGTTAAAGTGCCCCTTTCATTTTTATATCCAACACATTGTGGTGCAGAAAATAATCTAGGACTTTCTGGTACATGTTGGCATGCCTTTACCCAGTCCTGGCCATTTCTTAAATGTATTCCTAAAAATCCACCAGCACTCATGTTCTTCTTAATAAATAATTTAGATTTCTTGAGAATATCATCACTCCAAGTTAAATATTTTTGCAAATGTACATTTTCCAGCTGAACTGGAAAGCTTGCTGGAGCACCTTGGCAAAATTAATAATTTCAGTAATATAATTAAACAAATGCAACAATAAGACACAAAAAAACAGTGCACAAACCTGTAAAAGCCAATACAGGCCAATCTTGATGTGAATACTTTTGTTTCCATAACTCTATCATTTTTGGATTGTGAGCATCATAATTTAAAGGTCCATAAAATTCTGATCTAACAAAATCTATTTCAAATGTATCCCAAAATGAACCAAAAGGGTTTCCCGATTTAGCATTACAACTGTTTTCCACTTCACCAATTCTTTGTGTATAACAAAATGAGATCCTATTTTGGGGAGGCCATAAATGCGATGCAATGTTTTCCATAAAATATCCCATAGTAATAACATGGTTATACTGATTTAAGGTGTTAATGTTAAAATAGCTGTCAAAAGGAACTTGTATAGATTTTGGCTCTCCATATCTATATTCTACCCAAGGAGGCAGAATAAGTGTTCTGTTGATAGCTTTACTAAAAGCTAATGCTCCTAAGAAATGATCAGCTTGGTTGCCAAATCTACCTGAAAAAAAAAGTCAACAGTTATATAAAATGTAGTGAAGGTAAAATTTAACATAACCATTCAATTAAGAGGATTTGAACACTACTGACAACAATTAATACTGTATTAAAAGTTTGCAATAAATATGACTCGTAAACAATTTAAGTTAAATTTATTTTTAAGACGTGACACTTTTCCACACTACTAAACCTACCAATTTAAAAGTTCATACTAACCCATGCAAGGGCAATACACAACATATCCAGCAGTTTTATTACAAAAACTATTTAGAATATTTAATAGAAGTATTGTACTAAAAATAATCATTTTTCAAGGTATAACTTTTATGTGAAATACGTAAATTCTATTAAACAGTTTTGTAGACATTAGAGACGAGGTTAAAAAATTCTCAAAACATTGACTCTTTCTTGTTTTTTAAATTTGTAACAAATTGTTTTTTAAATGTATTCACTAATAGGCATTAAAACTTACTAGTATAATATGAACTACATAGCCTATATAATCTGTGAACATTCACCACAGGTCACAGACTGATTTTTTAGCAATTTAGTATATTGTTATAATTGATTACTTAATCAGAAAAGAAAATATATTTCCACCATAGATTTAATATGCTCGGCCAACAACTTTAAAGATTATAACAATCGGCCGAAAACTACAGAAAAAAAAAAACAATTTGTTGCCTCAAGTGCACTTTGGAAACGAGCTTGAAAATTATCAGATTTATGGTTTAGAGAAATCCATCGGATTGTTTTTGAAGTTAAAACTTCTTCAACATCACTGTGATTTGAAAGTCGATGAAATGAAAAAGCGACCTTAAAAAGAGACAGACATATATTCATGAGATTTAGCGTGGGAGATAGGAAGCAATATTCAGTGTTTCTTTTTTTTTGTTCGGACTGTGTTTAGCTGTTAGCCCTACTGGCTTTTACAGCGTAACCGGAAGGAGGACGGGCTCTTATGGAGGCCGCCACATTTCGAGTGCGAGCCCTGAAAAGGGCTCGCTCTCCGGGGAAACGCCGCTCCAACGCGTCTCCTGTGAGACCGAGCCTCGGCTTGGAGCGACGTTATCGCAGAATCATCACCCGAAAAGGAAGAATCGGAAGCGCCCCCGGGAACGTGGGTGAAGTCCACGCCCAGATGACGTCAGAAATCGGGGACCTCGATTCCGCCGTAGGAGTCGCTGTGTATCGCTTGTTCAGTGTTTCTTATATTCGTAGTGCTCTGCTTCGTACCCCCTCTACCCGTGTTTACTAAGGCATAGCTGGACTCGGGACTTAAAATTAAATCATTAATATAACCAATAGATAATACCTATATACTGGTTATAGATGTGCCAATTGTAGTCCCATATTTCCATTAAGCCGATTTGGAATTGGGGCTTATCTTCTTCTTACTAGTTTTGGAGCTGCCTCTAGATGGCGCTTCATTATTTTAAGATTTTGGCTAAATCGCGTTTTGTCAACAATTTTTTTAAAGGATTGCATTTAGGCCTCATTCATGTCGCCAAGAGCCCAAGTTCGTTTTAAATTATCGATGGTATTAAAGAAGAGATTAGTTAAAGTAGTATTAGAAGTATTTTACATAAAATATTTTTTTCCTAATCGAACTGTGGGTTGATTCCTGGCGGCATAAATGGGCCCATGTTAAGGCAGGCGCAATAAAAACAATTAATATAATCACTTCTTTTTATTATTACTGACAAACACTTCTATATGTAAAACAAATAGTCTTAAATAAATAAAATGCACTCAAAAAAACTCTTAAACTTTAATCTTCACAATATGTCGCACATTTTTAAAATATCAGATGTAGGGATGTCGATATTCGTCGATGTTCAATGACAATCGCTCTTTAGCTAGAAACCATTGATGTTTTGATTTCTATACCATGGATACATCAATTACAATACAATATTGAAACCACAATATATCCTTGAGGGCCATCTAGCATCTAGTTGCATATAGTAGCTAGGGGCTAGATATGTATCTGTAGCACACTGTCACATTTATCACGCTGATTTTCAGTAAATAATTTAATATCCAGGGCCCAGAGGGTGCTTAGTCAGATAACCTGTCCGGTTACTAGCTAAGCACGCGGGTAAGCGACCCCGGGTACCTCGAGCTGTTACTACCGCTACAATTTATCCCCTCCGCGGTAGAAATATCCTATCCCCAACCCAAATACCCCCCCAAAACTCCTATCTGACTGTCATTTCCTATTTATAACATCGCACACCGATAAATGGCGGTATATCCATTCCCCGCTGACCTAAATGCTAGAGACCGATAACGGGCAGCAGCGTTATCGGTGCGAGAGGGTCAGGACTGCGATCACCAACCCGCCTGCCAAGCGTGGTGATTATAGGCAAAACCAGAAATGAAAATCACAAGGCAGCAACGGCCCCCAGTCCCCGGCAGCCCCGCTATTCCTAGCTCTGGCAGCGGTTATGGTAACGGCGGGGCAGGGGGTGCTAAGAATCTCCGGAAGAGATTCCGCTGCCAACCCCGACGACTTGACCTGGCAACATACAACGCACGCACTTTGAGGACCGACGAAAAGATCTTCGAACTGGAAGAAGCAGTAAACAAGTTACACTGGGATATTATAGGATTGTCGGAAGTCCGTAGAGAGGGGGAGGACACGATAATCCTCAAATCCGGTAACTTGTTCTACTACCGGGAGGGCGAACACCAGTCCCAAGGTGGTGTCGGGTTCCTCGTCCACAAATCTCTCGTCAACAGCGTTGTAGAAGTTAACAGCGTGTCCAACAGGGTAGCGTACCTGATACTCAGAATTACCAAACGGTATTCGTTGAAGGTCATCCAGGTTTACGCACCCACATCATCGCATCCAGATGATGATGTAGAGGTTATGTATGAGGACATTTCCAAAGCCATGCATACCTCTAGGACCTTCTACAACGTTGTTATGGGTGATTTCAACGCAAAACTCGGCGAACGAAGCGGGGCAGAGTTGAGAGTGGGGCAATTTGGGTATGGGCAACGGAACCAGAGGGGACAGATGCTCGCTGATTTCATGGAAAAGGAGGGACTCTATATGATGAACTCTTTTTTCAAGAAACAGCCGCTCCGAAAATGGACCTGGCTGAGTCCTGATGGTTCCACGAGAAACGAGATTGACTTCATCATGTCTACGAAACGGAACATATTCAATGATGTCTCTGTGATCAATCAAGTGAAAACTGGGAGCGATCACCGTATGGTAAGAGGCACATTGAATATCAACGTACACCGAGAGCGGTTCAGACTGGTGAAGTCTACGCTCCGACCCACTCGCGCGCATATCCAAAACCCCGAGAGCTTTCAACTAGAGCTGCAAAACCGCTTCGCCTGCCTCGAGGATTGCGAATCTGTGGACGAGCTAAACGATAGGCTAGTGGAAACTGTCCATACGGTTGGGATGAAATTTTATAAACCCCGTAAAAAGCAAACCAAGAGATTCTCAGACCATACTCTTAATCTCATGGAACAGAGACATGCAATGAGCTTGCAGTCTACAGCAGACGCGTCCGCATATCGGCAGATCAATAGACAGATCTCTAAATCGCAAAAGCGTGATGTGCGACACTTTAATGCCGAGCGTATACGAGATACCATCGAACGCAACAAAGGCACTAAAGTGTTCGCAAAAGATTTGTCTATCGGTCAGAGCCAGTTGACGCGGCTGAAGACCCATAACGGCGAACTCATTGCATCTGGACCTGAGATTCGGAGGGAGGTTGAGAGTTTCTATGGACAGTTGTACACATCGACTTGCAAGCCTATTGATAGTTTGGCTAAAGATCCCCGTGCCAAACTGACCCGGCATTATACCGAAGATATCCCGGACGTCAGCTTGTACGAGATTAGTATGGCTCTCAAACAGATGAAGAACGGCAAGGCACCGGGTGATGACGGAATCACAGCGGAACTCCTGAAGGCGGGTGGAAAACCCATTCTTAAAGTCCTTCAGCGAATGTTCAATTCCGTCATTCTGGAAGGCACGGTGCCCAAGGCATGGCATAGGAGCGTGGTAGTTCTGTTCTTCAAGAAAGGTGACAACACCTTATTGAAGAACTATAGACCTATTGCGCTGCTAAGTCATGTCTATAAACTGTTCTCGAGGGTCATTACGAATCGTCTCGCTCGCAAGTTTGACGACTTCCAGCCTCCCGAACAAGCCGGATTCCGAAAAGGCTTTAGTACCATAGACCACATCTTTACGCTGCGGCAGATTATACAGAAGACCGAGGAGTATAATCGGCCACTTTGCTTGGCGTTCGTGGACTATGAGAAAGCCTTCGATTCGGTGGAAACATGGGCCGTGTTGAGATCTTTGCAGAGATGCCGAATTGACCACCGGTACATACACGTGTTGAAGTGCTTGTACGAAAACGCCACCATGTCAGTCCGTATACAGGACCAAAGCACAGAGTCTATCCAACTGCAGCGTGGAGTGCGACAGGGAGATGTTATCTCCCCGAAGCTCTTTACTGCGGCGTTGGAGGACCTGTTTAAGCTTATGGAGTGGAACGGACTGGGCATCAACATCAACGGCGAGTACATCACTCATCTACGGTTTGCCGACGACGTGGTCATTATGGCAGAGACTCTGGAAGATCTCAATGCAATGCTCGATGACCTCAGCAGAGCTTCTCGACAGGTGGGCCTAAAAATGAACATGGATAAGACGAAAGTTATGTCCAATATCCATGTTCCGCTCCACCCAGTCATCGTTGAGAACTCAGCTCTCGAAATTGTTGACGAATACTCATACCTGGGACACATAGTCCAGCTAGGTAGGTCCAATTTCGACAAAGAGGTTAGCCGCCGAATCCAACTCGGTTGGGCAGCGTTCGGGAAATTACGGCATCTCTTTTCGTCCAATATCCCTCAGTGCCTGAAGACAAAGCTCTTCGAACAGTGCGTGTTGCCAGTGATGACCTACGGCTCCGAAACGTGGTCGCTGACTATGGGCCTTATACGAAAGTTCAGAGTCACTCAGCGTGCGATGGAAAGGGCTATGCTTGGAGTTTCTCTACGTGATCAAATCAGAAATGAGGAGATCCGTAGCAGAACTAAAGTCACCGACATAGCCTTACGAATCGCGAACCTGAAGTGGCAATGGGCGGGGCACATAGTCCGACGGACCGATGGACGTTGGGGCCCGAAGGTGCTGGAGTGGCGACCGCGCACCGGGCGGCGCAGTGTAGGTAGACCCCCCACAAGGTGGACCGATGACATAAAGAGGGTCGCCGGTAGCCGCTGGAGCCAAGCGGCGCAAGATCGGGCCTTGTGGGTATCATTTCGTGAGACCTATGTCCAACAGTGGACGTCCATCGGTTGAAGCGACGACGACGACGACGAATTTAATATCAATCTCTGCAAAGACTAAATGTATTGCTAAATTCGCTTAGCCAAATGTAAAAGAAGTCTGTAAAAATATTCAAATAAATGATAGTCCGCTAAAGAAAGTCAAGTCTTCTTAAGAATAACCTTAGATTCTGGGGTTCTGCGGGGTGCCCATATTAAGTCTCTGGAGAGCATACTTAGTTTAGCTGCATTAATAAACAAAAGCATTATATAATACAAAACGAGCGATACGTGTCGTATAACAATCAGGATCTCGTGTTTCTTTAAGAGAAAAATTTACAGAAACATCAATTCTTACAGTACCGTCGCAATATATATTGAGTAACTTTTTATATATCCTTAATAATATTCACTAATATAGCAAAAAGAGCGAAATACACAATTTTAATACAAAAATAGAAAGAAACTTGTAATGCCATATTATAGGGTGAAGATGGTTCAGAAATCATTTTCCGCCTTAAGCAATTGCATTTTCAATAACATATCCGAATCACTTTTTGGTCTGCCTCCGCATAATTGTAAGAAGAATGTTAAAAACGTTTTATTACAAAAGGCATATTACATGAAAGCTAAACCTAAACTGCTACACACAGACAATGTTAATATCAATACAATTGCAACTCTCATCGGTCTCCGTTTGTAAAATATACATTTCAACGATGCATTGGCCTATTACGAGTATAAAGAAACAATAAAACCATTTTATATATTGAAGTTATATTTGTTACCGAAAATATCGATGTTTTGTTGTCGATATTGACATCCCTAACCTAATATAAACATATTAGCTCTATCTAGGATGCCTCAAAAAAGGTACAATTGCAGGTAACACTTTCATAGTTGTCACTACTTTCCATATTTTAATTGTTCATTTGTTTGTATGAGAGTTGCACCCCCCTGATATAACCTACAAATATCCTCTTGCCGAATTTTTGTATTTGTCTCATTATCTTGAAAGCTTCACTACTAACACGTTAATTGCACATTTTTTTTTTACTTTTGCTCATCTTAAACGGTCCAACAATATTATGAGTCTACGATGAGGCTGCATGGTCTTAAACATTTTCCATTAACATTCTTACCAATAGTTTAAAAGCCGTGAGCTGCATACATAATACCTATATAATATATATATTATACTGATTAATTATATCTATATACCGGGAAATTAACCCACAGACTCCATTTTATTTAACCCCAATGCTTTTGGAAATACATTACCCCTGTAATTAAAATTCCTCAAAATGATTTTTAAACAACATGCAGCTTTTTGCATTGCAGCACTTTTCCCTGTTTGTTGAATGGATGCTTCTTACCCATAGCCAATGCTTATATGGTTCAGCCTTAGAGAAATTAGAAAATACAATTCCCTAAACTTACACTTCTGTGATATATCACCATTATTTTTGTCTAAAATTGTATGTATAAAATACCTTAAGGATTTTGAACAATAAGAAATAATGTTACATTGTTTTTAGAATAAAAGAAAACAGTATTTTATTTATTAAAATTTATTCAAGCTTTAACTGCATAAACACGTGGAGGAAATAGAGATTTCTTTCTTATTTCTTTTTGTGTTTTAATTTTAGCTTCATGTTTAGTTAGTGCCTTTCGCATAGCACGGGTTTTCTTAGGTCTTAGGTCAAGTGGCTTATATTTTTTGTTCTTGTAGTGATTCCTTAAATTCACCTTCATGTTTTGGTGGTACACAATATAAACACGTGCAATTGCTTTCCTCACAACACGTCTGGAAATAAAAATGATACTTTATGTATGACGGTTTTAAAGAAACAGTAAGTGGCCAGTTTCAAAAGTATTTATATGTATGTGTTGCTATATCACACCCTCCAGAGACAATTAAGGGCAATAAAAATCCAGGAACTCTGACCTGAGGACTGTATTATCTGATTAATACAGTTATTGTTCCCGGTTGGAGGTTTATGAGGTACACCAGAGTCAGCTAGTATTTACGCTGGTTTTAAACAGTCTATTGACACATTGACATTCTTATCATTTACAAGAAGTTTGGAAACCTCTCCATTTCTAAGAGTTAAGCAAGGAAACTTAGTGATTAGTTGGTGATTTTGCTAGTCACACTGCAACCAGCTAAAACTCCAACTAATCTAAATTACAGCATGAGAAGAGGTGCCACTGTGCTGCTGGCTTAAATGACTTCACATCACAGCCTAACACAAGTCTTGGATCTTCCTTATATACAGAAAAAAGTGCAGACTTTCTGAATTCCCTTAATCTTATTAAATTTACCACTTAATAGATTAGTTATATACTATTTTAGACTAAGTTATCAGATGACATCGAACTAAAACACTAAACATACTACAATAATCAACAAACACAGTTGGAGGATGAAAGGTATATTGTGAATCCATGTGTAATAATAAAATGTTATCAGAATAGGATGACAAATTTTTAGAAATTAATCCATTGTTAAGGAATCAAATTTTTTCCTTTATCTGTGACAATAGCTTTCATCTCAGATATTATAGAACTGCAATGGGAGGATTTTTAAATAAACATATATGTCGAGTGGGTTTACGCAATTCATTATACATAATTCAAGTTTGGGATGGTGTATTCTAAAAAAATCATACCTCAACTTCAATACTTTTTCCTTTTCTGGGACCATTTAAAATCACATGGGGGAAAACATTATGTCAATATACAACCAGACAATTCAATAATACAAATGCATACAGCTTAGATGCTTCCACAATTTGACATTTATATCTAGGACACTTCTGTATTCCAAGCTAATAGGCAAAACTAAGAATAAGGAGCCATTTCAAATGTTTGTAATTAAACTAACGTTACAGCTTCCTATCTCCAGGACCCCTATTCCAATACACACAGGGTACATATACATACAGGGTGTATGTAATCCTGTCAATCAATATTAATTATCTTTAGAAAATGGTATTTATTTAACTTAAAATATATTTGATATTTAAAACATTGAAGTTGTAAAGTCGTTTCACATTTGTGTAATTAATTGTACTATATGTACTGATGTAAACATAATCTTATATGAGTGGAGGAATATGATAAAATAGTGATTGTAAAAACCAGAAAGATCTTTGGATACAAAAAGTTGCAAGTAGTCAATAATTAGGTATGCCTTTTCTAGTCCCCTGCAAAGTATATATCATATGGTAAAGTAAATTATTCCAATAAAGCAGAATAATGTTAAAGCTTAATAAAATACCTACATTTTTGACAACTTTGATGCAACACCACCGGTAACTTTCGCTACACGTAGATTAGTTAACTCAGTTTTCAACTCTTCAAGTTGTTTGAAGAGTTCCTTTTTGTCTTTAGTACGCAATTCTGAACACTTAACCTTACCCTGAAAAATTAAAGGCATCATTAATAAAAGATACACCAAACATTGTTAGTAGTTATAAGAACCACCAATAATTTGTTGTAATTATGTTATGATACTGATATAAACGGGAAAAGTATGAATATGAATAAAATTAAGTAATTTCGTAAACACAAAAATAAACAGATTTATATCAAAAATATAAATATCATTCATATAAATTAAACATTATCATCTGATAAATAATATTTATATTGATTAAAGTCATTTGATCTCTGTTCTTTTTCTAGATTTTTTCAAAAATGAGTACACACCATTTTTACAAACACCTTCTGTCACCACAAGTTGACATAAAAGACCACTGACAAAACTGACAATGACAAATAAAAATACATGACGGAGATTGGTAAATACACAGACTATGAAATATTTTGTCTCAAAGTTTACAGTGTATATAAATATTCAAAGCGTTGTCAAAGAGGGGAGAATTACTTAAATTTTACGAGTCCGTACTCTTTATAGCGAGTTATATTCATTATCGATTCTTATGTAAGTACAATCCAGGGTCGAGTACTTGAAAATGAGTGTTTAAAAATAGCCTCTTATTTGCATTGATTTATTACAATCTCATCATTTAGGTGGTCATTCCGTATATAGGACTTGCACTCAGGATCTATGCAATTGCAGCGTGGAGTGCGATAGGGAGACGTTATCTGCCCGTTATCTTCACTGCGGCGTTGGAATACATCTTTAAGCTTATGGAGTGGAATGGGCTGGGCATCAACATAAACGGCGAGTACATCACTTATCTACGGTATGCCGACGACGTGGTCATTATGGCAGAGACTCTGGAAGATCTTAATACTATGCTCGATGACCTCAACAAGAGGGCCTAAAAATAAACATAGATAACACGAAAGTTATGTCTAATATACATATTCCGCTCCACCAAGCCATCGTCGGATAGTCTAGCAAGGTAGGTCCTATTTCGACGAAACAGGTAAACCGCTGCATCCAACTCGGTTAGGCAGCGTACGGAAAGCTTGGCGATCACTCAGTGCCAGAAGACCAAAAGTCTTCGAACAGTGCGTGTTTCCAGTGATCGCCTACGGATAGGAAACGTGGTCGCTGACTACGGGCTTCATTCGAAAGCTCAAACTCACAAAGCGTGTGATGGAGAGGACTATGCTTGGAGTTTCTCTACGCGATCAAATCAGAAATGAGGAGATGCGTAGAAGAACCAAAGTCACCGACATAGCTCTAAAAATCACGAAGTGAAGTGGCAATGGGCGTGGCATATAGTCCAACCAACCGATGGACGCTGGGGCCCAAAGGTGCTGGAATGGTGAACCCGCATCGGGTGGCGCAATGTAGGGAGACCCCCCCCCCCTGACATAAGAAGGATCGCGGCTCTCTGTCTCACTTGTTCGCACGTTTCAACACTCATTCAAATAACATGTTGTAACAGGTCCCTCATTTCTTCTCGCACTCACCCTATATTTTCTGAGGTAGGGTAATGGCTACCGCGACATCGCGAGTCCAGGATATCTTGATTACAAATATTATTTTTATCCACAATTACATTTTGACAGTTTGTACGGGACGAATTTAAAGAATATGTGGTGGCCATTCATAAAGGCGTTCAGAGCACCATTCACTCTCCTTTCAAGATCACTTTCACATGTTCCATCTTTTGTAAATTTAGATCCAAAGTATATAAGTTGTAACTGCCTCATAGGTCTAGTGGTTAGCATGTTCGACTACAGACATGAGGTCCTGGGTTCGAGTCCCGGGTCGGGCCAGTTTAAAAATCAATATTGAGTTTTCTATTTAAGATTTTCTCAATATTTGCCCGAATTTGGGAAGTTGGCGGTGTGCTACACCCCCGAGCTTCGGAGAGCACGTTAAGCCGTCGGTCCTGCGCCTGATCTCTCTCCGGTCGTGACGGATTCCCGTCACATCGGACTATGAGAGTGAACGAATAGAGAGTGCACTTGTGTACTATGCCTGCCAATCCGCAGTGGAGCAGCGTGGTAAGTCTATGCTCTAAAAACCCTCGTTCCTCGGAGTGAGGAGGCCTGTGCTAAGCAGTGGGACGTTAATGGGCTGCTACTTACTTTTTTTTTACTTTTATACAAATTCTTTCACCTCTTCCACTCGTTCCCCTTCTATCGAAATATTGCCATTCGTCATAGATTCATTCACTTTCCATTCTTCATTCATAATATTTACCATCTCCTGTAGCTCATTAGCAGATGATGCAAGTGTTACTTGATCATCAACTTACAGTAAACATTTGATTTGATGAGTATTTCATTCATTCTTAACCCATACATACTTTCTTTTAAATCTATCTAACAGTTATCCATGAGTAGGTTAAACAGCTATGGTGACGCAACACACTCCTGTCGAACACCTCTTTTGACTGCACAAGCACTAGAACCCTCATAGAAAGACTTCAATGCTTGAATCATACACAACGAATAAAATAGATTTCAATTTTACCATGAATTCATATATTCTTTATTTAATGTTCCTTGTTAACTACATTATACTCTATCAGTACGTTACCATATGTTCATTAAATATCTGGTGATCGTTTTTTTGTACTCACTAACATCACTATATCTATTCTCTACTTAGTCTGTGATCGGAAGACTACAGAGGTATAGAAAATTCTATATAGATTATTTTATAATTTATATAGTATATGCAAATTGCAATATACTGGTAGTGGTAAAACACAGAAGCCAGATAATTGACGTAGACTTATACCTTATTTATGATGTTAAATGAAAGTAACAAATAAATCTTTTTTTTTTTTATACAATATAATACGACTACAGTTTTATCTGATGAATTAAGTATTTATCTATTACGAATTGCATAAGATTTTATACAAATTTTTAATTTTTACTAATAAGATTATATTGGATTAAGCATTATGCAAAATAGTGTCATTAATTATAAGAAAGCTTCAGAATATTGGGCGGAGATTCCAGCAACATTAGATGGCGTGCTTGGTGGTTTTGGGTTTATATCAGAAATAGATATTAATGGTTCTACATTATTTCTGAAGTCAATATTGAGTTTAGAGAATGCTCCAGCGACTGGAACTGCTCTAGACTGTGGAGCTGGTATAGGTAGGATAACTAAGTACCTGCTGGCCCCATATTTTGACAAGGTTGATGTCATTGAACCAGATGAAAAATTTATTAATTCCATATTGGATTTTGTTGGGGAATATAAACATAAAATAGGAACACAATATCAAACAAGTTTGCAGGCTTTCGAACCTGAAAAAAAATATGATATCATTTGGAATCAGTGGGTTTTAGGCTATTTAACAGATGACGATTTGGTTACTTTTTTGTCATGCTGCAGGTAATCATTTAGTTTGGTTTATTTGAAAATATTACTAAACCCTAAATTAATTAAGTATAACTAAAAAAATGTGAAATAAACATACCTGTTGAAAAGATGCAGATTTTTCTGTGTGAGTAAAGCAGTTAATGCATGCCTAACCTTTGGTGTCTCCTTATTCAGCATGGAGATAAAAAACTGTTATAATATATTTTTTTTATAATAATCATAGGAGTTTGTTTTAGGAATGCCCTTTCACCTAATGGTGTTTTAATTGTGAAAGAAAACATTACTTCATCTGGGAGAATAGAAGGTGATGAAGCAGATTCATCAGTAACAAGACCATTAAAAACATATTTAAAAATATTTCAATTAGCAAAACTCAAAAGGTTGAAACAGTGTAAGCAAACAAACTTCCCAACAGGAATATATCCAGTCTACATGTTTGCACTCATTCCTAATGATGACAATAGAAAACCAAGACAGAGTAGAAAAACCGATATGAACAAAATAGAATGAAATGTTACAATTTGACAAATGAAAAAATATACAATACACAATTTTTGAAATTTTGAGCATGATAATCCACATTGTCTTTTTGTTACTGCAACAGCAATCACAAAAATCTGCATTGTTCTGTTCAAGCAATGAATGTTTTGGGTTTTGGTTGATTATTGCAGAGTTCATTATTGATTTTTTTTAAGAATGAGTATACCACACTGATGGGAAAAAATTAGATCTAGCTCTGAATCTTAGGGTTTTTACTAGATGTAGGATACTACATACATATCCATGAATACATAAATTGTACATACAAACACTAACATTTTTCAAACTGGCTTTAATGTAAACATGTAAATATTGTAGCATTGTAGACAGAAATTCAAATTGCAGATGCAATTTTGTAGTTTTGTGCCCATAGGCAGCTACTCCTACAAGTTTTATTAATAAACAGCTTAAGTGGTTTTGATGGTTTTTTCTTATGGAGTTTTAATTTCTTTTCAATTTGGTTTTGTACCACTCACACACAAAGTTATACTAAAATTAATATAGATGGGTTTTAATTAAATTGAATATTACATCTATTCTCTGTACATAATTGCCTGCACATTGTCTTTTTGTCTGATTGTATGTCCTATCATCACTCAACTGTATAGTACTTATGACTGCATGACAAGAATGTTGTTAAACCTTAACATAGTCATAATATTAATAAATTTGTCAATATTATAGGGTGTTTGTTATGCTCATTGCTTTATATTAAATACATGACTGATACAAGAAAATAACTTTTCCCCGTATCTTTCAGCTAGTCATATTTAGGGGCACATAGCTAATTTCCTTAGGAATAATATTTGTGATCATATTTGCAGATACTTTGCTATATATTTATTATTACAAAATATATTAAAATTAAAAAAATATATGTATAAGGTAAGTAGCAGCCCAATAACATCTCATTCTTGGGTATATGCCTCCTCACTCATAGGGGAGTAGATGAGTAGAGCATATACCATGCTGCTCCACTGCAGATTTGCAAACATAGTACACAAGTGCACTCTCATTGATGTGACGGGAATCACACGACCGGAGAGAGAACA
Organism: Elymnias hypermnestra; assembly: GCA_015832385.1. Classification (NCBI taxonomy): domain Eukaryota; kingdom Metazoa; phylum Arthropoda; class Insecta; order Lepidoptera; family Nymphalidae; genus Elymnias; species Elymnias hypermnestra. Next base: position 5,093,009 of record JACTOM010000070.1, read on the forward strand.
GGCGCAGGATAGATACCTTAACGTGCTCTCTAAGGCACGGTGGAGCACACCGCCAACTTCCTAACCTTGGGCAAATATTGAAAAAATCTTAAGAGAAGACTCAATATTGACTTTTAAATTGGCCCGGCCCGGAACTCAAACCCAGGATCTCATGACTGGCCAAACATGCTAACCATTAGACCAATGATGCAGTTAGCAAGCAATACAAAAATTATGTATATGTGTTATAAATTCACAAAATTCAGCTGTAAAAACATGTTATGCATATACATCTAACAATTAGCGACTTTAGATAGATAGTATGATTTCTGGAACACCACAAAAAATAGAATACTTAAATAATTCTAGGGTACAATGGGCGGTCTTATCGCTATTTAGCTATCTCTTCTAGACAACCCAACGCATAGGGAGACCGCCAAAGAAAGGAGAGAGAGAGAAGGTAGGCGGTGTTTATATATTAAAAGACAAACATATAATACTCAAAATATATACATGCAGTAAATCTAATATATAATATTTCCCTGTCACAATGTTAGTTACCGTATTCCTTCGAAACGGCTTTACCGATTTGTACCAAATTTTATATGCTTATTCAGTAGGTCTGTGAATTGGCTACTATCTATTTTTCATACCCAAGAGTGATAAGGGGTATAGGGAATACATACGTATAAATATATATCACACCATATAGTACATACATACAGTTTTATCCATGCCTTTATTGAATGAAGTGGATCTTATTCCGATAAGGTGATATAGTGCACTGGCGAATTATGACAGACAGCGCGTTACAGAGGTTAATTGCACTAATCGTGAACTATTATAGAAGAATTTAGATTTACAGTGCTGTGGCTGTAGCGCCAATACATCAAAACGTCATGCGTTAAAAGTATCGGTCTGACGAAACTCGAATTTATTTTTTATGTAACGCGCAGTTTAAAGGTTAAACAATAGGGGAGGGATGGGCACTTTTTCACATTATTAATTGTTAAAAATTAAATAAGTAACATAATCAAAATTTAACGCAAAGGTACATTGCATCATACATTTGGCTACATGTTTAAGAAGGAACGTTCTACAAATTATAACCAGTACTACAGTAATAACAAAATTTCAGAAACATGTCAATTGTACCCAAAGCTTCCCATGGTAGGGATGCTCAGGCACCCCCTGTGGGAGGTTTAGGCATGCCATAAAAATATGTAATTTTCATAAAATAATCTAACTATAAAAGTCATTGGCATCTTGCTTAGTCTAATAAATTTAACTGTAGCCGTGGTATGGCTAATTTCTTTAATTCGTCGTACATAATGGATAATACTCATTATCATATAAAATTTCACCAGCATATAATCATACACTTCAAATTGTGTATCTGAATGTCGTCTTCATCAAACTCTTCTTCAACAAAAGAACCTTTAGAACTCTCAGTTAGAGGAATATTTTCTTCCTCACTATCATTAGTACACATTTGCCTTTTCTTGATTCTTTTCGATGGCAATTCTTGTGAAAGCTGAGAAATCTTTTTAGCAATATTTTTAAGAACCTTTTATTCCTGTCTGTCTCGTTTTGCTTTATTTTTCCTTTGTTTTTTCTTGTTCTGTTAGTTCTATCAGTTTCTTCTCGGGTGTATCTGTTAAATTTATTTTACATTTTTATAATAAATATACATAAATGTAAAATAAATAAATATCTTTGTTTTTCCGTTTTTACGATATGAATTTCAATGATGAATCCTTAACATATCTTTGTTTAAAATATTGTTGCAAGTTTGATCTAGGGATTTCATATTTATTCTTCTATAACACGTAAAATTATGTCTTACTAAATTTCGCGTCGTATACTTTTCTTTTTAAACTTCAACGGCATCTTTCTGTAATAAAAATAATTATCTTAACAATATCATGTGAAATAAAGATAATCTGTATTATTCTTTACATTACATAATACGATTAGGGAGCGATGGGCATGCCCAAACCTCCTTTAATACAAGTGCTCATTGCTCCCTTTGCATATTAATACAACTAAAAATTCCCGTAAAAAAATTTGGTAAGATATATTAGCATGACTTACAAATTAATTAATACGTTAGGGAATTTACATTGGATAAAATATTAAATAGAAACATACCTTTTGCTGATTCTTCATTCATTTACTTTGTAACCACAACAAAATACTTACCTTGACCGACGTCTAACTTAAACATGCAAATCTGTTGAATGTGCAGTGTTGTCTCTGGGCAAAGTATACTACCAAAATAGGTAAATAATAAAAAACTTAATTTTAATGTGGAAAAACGTGGGGTGTCCATGTCTCCCGACTGCCCAAACCTCCCCTATCTCCCCTACAGTACAGAAGAGTGATGACGTGCAAATTCTGATGATTTCTGATTGGAAGCCACTTAGGTAGTTTTTACGCAAGCCATATATAAACCGAATGGCGGTGTTTCGAAGTCGCTCAAGTTTAATCAAATGCTCCTTGGTAAGATCTGGCAAGCTTGCGTCGGCGTAGTCGGGAGTACCGAGAAGTTACTCCAGATCCGTATATAATCCAAATCAGAATTGATGACTGATGTAACAGAGGTCAAACTATCAAGACTGTTCTGGCTATATATCTGGAGATCGACTGCACACAGATAGTAGAAAGAAGAAAAATTATGGTTAACAGAGTTGATGAAAATACGCCACTCTTGGGCAGTCCAGTTTATACATCGCTGGCAACGGCCCCTCGGGTAGTTTCGAAACCAGTCCAGTGCGGGCGGAGATAACGTTAAATAATTGCAGAAGATTGAGAAGGTTTTGTTTTTAGGAAAAGGCAGACTTGGTGATGGACTCATTTTTCAAGGACTTTTGATTAGAATGGCAACATAGAAATTGGATAGAAGTCAGACAAGGAGGATGTGTTAGAACATTTAGGAATAGGAGTGTTTTGTACATTCTTCCAAGCTTCGGGAAACTCGCCACAGGATCAAGATGAATTGAGGATGTTCTTCGAGACTTGAATAATAAGGTCAAGGATGTGAAGAATCACCTTTCGGCTAATGCAGTCGGTATCAATGGCATTAGATCAGACAACTAGAATATTCCTTTTTAAGTCACATTCAGCTGTAAAGCAAAGCAAAGAAAATCTGGAGTTGGCCTTGATGAAACATCTATTGAGTCATATGTTCAAAAATGTGTATTTAAAATTACGATGTCCACGTTATTAGAAGAAGAGTTATGAGATTTAATATCAACTCCTATAGATTCAAGAAATTTACTAAGTTTAGCTGAGCCGCCGTTTTGCGTCTCTACATCCTGTATTGCAACGATTCCGTGCTTAGTGTGCTTAGTCCTTTTATATGGGTATAGAGTTGTCTTCCATGTATATTAATTAATACTTAACCTATCTTTGTTACATGTACAGATGCCTTGGGTTATCGTGTCTTTCTCTACTTTAAAATTTATGTTTAGCTTCATATTTTTAAGAATAAAATGTTTTAGACGACCATTCAACCAAGATGCAGGCAAGTGCTTAACTTTAATTGGTTTGATAGGAGCATGCTTATCGTAGAGCTGATTAATACGCGCGTTAAATAATTCTACTTTCCTATCAACGAAATTTTGTAATATAACACAAGACCAATATAACTTTGCAGCATCGTCGCGTAGACGGTTCTCATCCATTCCATCAAAAACGTAAGTAGCAGAATAATTATAAGCTTTGCTTTAGGAGGGCGTATTTTGTAAGAAACAAAAATTAAGCCATGATGAGAAAACGCATCAATCGGACTTTGACCGTGCTGAGAAACAAAGTCTGATACCAAAGAGGAAACCAAGGAATAATAAGGTAAAGCAAGGAAGGGGTGCAAAATGACAGTTTATGAGTACACGCCAATGATAAAACGTTGAGGTTTAAGGCCTCTGTCATTGACAGTAGTTACCTAGATCGGTAGTCACTTTTAAGCCGACAGGTATTGAAGTCACCCATTAAAATAGTGTGTCGGCATGATGGAAGCTAGTTTTCAAACTGATACTCGGAAGTGTAAAAGTAATGAATTTGGAGGGAGGGGCTGTAGAAAATGCCGAGGAGGATTTATGTGTAAGATGGGGTGACTTCAATTAAAAAATGTTTAGTTCCATCTGCAGCTGAGGGCTGAGTAGATGAATTTTTAATAGTGTACGGTATGTATGATTTTAGGTAAATACCAACTCCTCCACCTGTTCTGCCAAGGCGGTCATTCCGAATAAGACTGAAATCCAGGCAGTGAGTAAGATGCTGACCAAAATTCAGAGACCAGTATGGCATGAATACGAGGAATATCAAATGACGCAAGCATACCAGTGAAGTGAGCCGGAATACTTTGAGTGTTAATATGTATGACATTGGTATTTTTCAGCGATTGTGAGAAGATTGAATTGAGATTAACATTAAGTGGGCCGAATGTAGTACTGTATAAACTGTTTTCACTGGAATTATCAGAATTACTGTTCAAAGACATGGAAAAAAATTGGGGCTGGCAAAACTAGGCTCGATGATTAATAAAAGAAATATTTAAAAAACTTATATATATATATATATATATATATATATATATATATAATACAAGATGTATGTATATAGAATTAATATAATGCACAGTATGATCTCGTCTGACGGTATGTAAGATGCTAATGCAAAAACCAGGTCAAAAACACCTCTTTGCAGCATTGTACCGGATTTTTTTTACTTGTAGCTTTTTGTGGAGTGATAACTGAATTTTTCCATTCATTCAAACCTCGAAAGTTAAAAATAAACCAAACATAATGTTTGACCTACCGGCAAACGAAGACGTGGCTATTTTATTTCAAATTTGCTGAAAAATTATCTCAGAAACGGATACATTAAAAGAAATGTAAACATATATACCATTTTATTATTAAATATAAACATAAGCTGCTCATTCAATACACTATTGCAGCATATAATGTTGAAAACGATTCTGTTTTCTTGCTTAACTAGCAAATAAATAATATGATCACAAAACCTGAATAGTGCAATTAAAAAAACTGAGTGTGGACACACGACTAAAAAAAAAAAATATATATATAAAAATGTTTTACTCTTTTTTGGCCATTACATGTATTTCTAGTACATATTTTCACGGCAGTATGGTTAAAATTTAGGGTTTCATGTATTCTTTAATGCTGAATCAAAGAAAAATAAAAATCGAAAATCGTATGCAGTGGGTCGATCTTATTCCTTAAAGGTATCATAAATATTATATCCTATTCTCAGGCCCACCCTATATTCACAATAAAATCAGTTAGGCCGTTTCGGGGGAGTTTGGCAACAACCACTTTGACACGAGAATTTTATATATATTAGATATATGTTTATATGTACGATATATACATGTGTATACGTATATTCATTTTCTACAAATATTTCAATTTATTATGTTCGGCGCCCCTTCGTTCCTTGCCCAATCACGCATCGTAACGCTCTCGTCACGTTTACACCAGCTTTCTCCCCAACTCAAGCGTACATAAAGAAGTTTTACTTTAATAATCGTTAGGCATCGTAGCGACGTATTGGAGCTGTATCGACGTTATAATTGTTAATTTTAATAAAGTTTCTGATATACTCTCTGTCATTCTCGGTTAATAATGACCAACTCTCTAATTCTACTAATATTTCTAGACTCATACAGCTCTCTATTATTCTTTGTATAGCAGATATAGATAAAAAATCAGACTGCATTATCCGTAATTCTTTCAAGTAAATCATAGGATTTATTTCTAATAGTTTAAATGTAAATTCATCAGTAAGTTGAGTAGCAGTTCCTATTTGAATGAATTCAACGTTTACACAATTCGTCAATAGGAACAATAACTGCTCATTGGTAAACGATGAGACACACGTCAGCCTTTTTATGTTTCTAAAGGGTAAAATTTCCAACTTCTTTGTGTATAGAGAAGTGTGTTGAATTAAAGTGCAGTTATAAAAAGTCAAACACTCCAGCAGAGGACAAAATTGACTTATGTACATCAAAGCATTTAAATCCAATTGATCAACATGCTCGAGATGTAATTTTAAAATGTTACAACCTTTCACTTGAAGAACCTGTTTTACTTGATCGGCATAAAAGTCGCACGATAAGAGTTTTAAGTCGTATAGATTTTTTAAACTAATCAAAGCCATTAGATCACTTTGCAACGTATTATGAAATACAGTCATACTGCATACATTTGGGCACATTTCAACAGCTAACTGCAAATGATAACTGGTGGCATATCTGCTTACGTAAATTCTTAAATTGAGTGGACAAGTTTCAGGACAATTTATATGAATGAATTCAAGAACTTTGCCTATTTCGTCGCACCTACCAATGTCTTCCAAATTGTGGCAATTAATCAATAAATTGACATAGCCTTCCCATGTAACAAATGTTTGGTATAGTTGAATACATCTCAAATCTTTGAGTTTGCTTATAATATTTATGCTTTCATTTGTAATACATTTGGAACATGATAAATCTAGTTTTCGTATATTTTTACAGTTTTGTACTATACATATTAATACATTGTCTGTGCAGTCGTAATTTATGATTAGATATTTAAGACGATGCAATTTTTTTAGAGCACCAATAATTGATCCTTCCATATCGGCCGTTTTCCAACCCCCAGATAAAGATCCTAAATTTAAATAAACGAGCCCACTTAACATGTGTAGCTTTGAATAAAATACTGTACGCATCATTTTTGGTATACTATCGATTGATACATAAGTTAAATTGTTAGTAAACAATACTTCAGTCATTTTTACGATAACATTCATTTGACTGACGAATCTACCCATAGAGCCACGGAAACCCAAAGATTGCTTAGTCTTTTCTATCAAATCTGATAACGCCTGTATAGCTTCCTTAGCTAATTTATCGTGAAGCATCCAAGGGACGTGAAAATCTAAATAGCATCGTATATTCTCAACGTATCGGTTTAATGATGCTTGTGCTTGGTTCGGATGTTGCTGTGCGAGTATAGCAGTTGGCACCATTTGTATCTCTGCTTGCTTTGCGATCCAGTCTCCAAGTTTCGTTAAAGCCAAACCTTCAAGCGTCCTAGGTTCTTTGTATCTCGTCATGTTGAAACTGAAACACATTATTAAGTTATATACGTATTGTAAATTAATAGCGATAGATAAATAAAACAAATTATAGCAGGGCAGGATTTAGACTCTCTTAGTCTGGCTGACGCACGTTCACTTTGAGCTACTTATCAGTGATATAAAAATATAATTTTGAACAAGAATTATATAAAATAATCTGGAAAAGGCCAAGAAGGCTTGTAAAATTACAGAATACACCATATTATTATAAATTTTATTGTCGATACACACGAACAAACAAAAATCTCTTATAGACAATTCAATTCAATCACGCCCATGAACTTAAAGATTATATGCAGTCTCTTGGAAATATTTGCTTATTTGTAATGTTTATTTTGTTTGAATATGCAAGAAATCATCCATTTAGCTTAGTGAATAAAAATAACAAAGTTTTAACAGTGCATATTTCCACTTTTTTAATAGTTTTGAAGCCTCTATTGTGGGGGCCCGTCTCTTTTGGAGGCCCAAGGCTGTAGCTCTGGATACCCCCCCCCCCCTCTCTGAATTAGTTGGTTGGGGCGTCGTTTTCTCTTATATCACCGTCTACGATTGCTCGATGTTGGAGTCAATATATTGGAAGTAATAAAATAATATGTATTATCACTACATTAGTTAGCAAGAGGTCCTCAAATAAACATTTCACATAATTGGTAATTTGTCTATCCTACCAAAATGCCACGTAATAATATCCACAGTCTTTGAATAAGATGAATGATGAAATATATAAATATTTATCCAGTTCTAATAGGTAAAGATCAAATCTACTTTTGTACGTAATTATAATTTTACAGTTACAGTACTACCTTTTTTCTAAATATTTTCTGCTGTCGTCTTTAAAATAAATTGTTACAGTAGCACTTGCGTGTTTGCCGAAAGATCTCTGTCTATTTTTACCATGACTTGAACTACAGAGCGAGTAGCGATAGAAACATTTAAATGCGCTCCATCCGAATACGAAATATATAAATAAGAGAATAGTGAATTATAAAGATAAATTTACGACAACGATCTTCACAAATGAATGAATAATTGTAGAGAGAGATTGTGTTACAGGCAGCCATATTATATGCAATTTTGTCATTTTTACATAAGGGTTACATATTTTAAAAAATGCCATATATTATAAAAGTTTATAAAATATGATTTTGTAAAGTACTCTGTGTTTATTCCTTATATTTATTAACTATTTTGAGTTTCTCGGTTATTATATACAAGTCATATTTCGTGAAGGGATTTTTCAACAACGACATGTTGCCGTTACAATAAAGCCTGCGACGTTTCTAAAATTTAAATTAAGTCACTATAATAATTATGTTCATTAAAATTATAATACATCAATTAAAAATGTTTGTTTCTGGTAATGTCACGTAGTATAGTATCGTTTTTTTCGTTGTTGAATATATTATTACATGATTGACTTGATCGTTTTTTGGTTTGATTTTATTTACCATTATTTGTAATAATTTATTATTTTTTGCTATCATTAACAACCTGGTATTCCCTGATGTTGTACCGTCTTAGTAGTAAAATAACAGAAGCGTAGTTAAGGATATTCTGTAGCGCTCTACAAGTTACTAACACTAGATTCCTTTTCATAAAAGAAGTCCCGCGGTGATTTCTGAAACTAAATTTGACAGGTCAGCTATGTTGTCATTCGTCAATGCTATTGAGTTCGTTTGTTGTGGTAGATTTTTGTATTTAACTAGCTTAGTATGGTGTTTTAATAACACTAAAAAATGTTCGGAAGAGAGTCGCCGCCATTACAGGTACTTTTTAGAGTTGCCTTATAACAATTTTTTGCTGTATTTATGGGACTTTTATGATATAAATTCATTTTTGCGACCAAATTTATCATATACCAAACCCGATGAAACTAGGTAACGGTAATTAAAACATATATTACATCGTAAATAAGCATTACAAACTTAAATTTACTATTATATTTAATTGCAGGTGTGTCCGAGAACAATTTTGTAACAAGAAATAGAAAAGAAGCTATAACAGCGGCGAGTACTTCGAAAAAATGTCATCCCGGGAAAGAGTCGCCCTCATCCGAAAAAGTTCGATTTTGTGCGCTATCCGGCAAAAAATTCACAGTTTTTACGTTGTGCATAAAGAATTACCAACATTGGCTAAATTACGACTTTTATTACTTTGTAATTTAAAACTTTAGTAATTTAAAACTATTTAATGATAACACCACACTTACAGAGTCATAATAACGTTAGTTATTTAGGCTTATTGCATGGGTCATCCCATGAGTGGGTTGTTAGACATTTTGATGAAAAATGCCGATATATACTTTTGAATTATCAGAAATATATATGATTCACTAATCTGAACTATTGTTATAGTATGGGCTTGAGTAATAAAATTACATCCCATAAAAATGTATTTATTTCTTAAAACAATTTAAGAGCTTATATTGTTTCTTCGAAGTATGATGGAAATATACATCGGCATATTAAGCGGAATATAAATAAAATTAAAAGTTTGATATCAATATCATAACCTTATATGTTACTAATATCAAATATTTTTTTATGTTCCGCTAAAAATGCCGGTGTGTGTAGTATTATTTGATAAATTACATAATTATGCTAAATGTAAAAAAGGTAAATTTTTTTACTCAGAAATGGCAACATTATGTCCCGCGATTACTGCATAAAATATGGACTATACAAAAAAAGTACCTATATCAATATTCGACATTGCCTATCTATACAATACGACGGTCACTTACCGGTGACAAGCTTAGATTTGACAAGTGATATAAAACATTATTGAATTGTCATATAGATGTCATACAATTCATAGCAATTTTTATAATCACGTACAATGTACATGTTTAGTATAGATAAGCAAAGACGTTTAATTTATTATAAAGATCTCTTAAAGGTGCTACTTTTGAGTCATTAATGTAATAACAATGACTTTACCCTTGCCCATACCTCCGTGCGCTAAACGAGACTGTTTGAGTGGCTTAAGCTGTGAACGCTTCGAGTACGCTAGTACTATGGCTACAACATTATTAGCACCGGTTAAAACCGAACGCCAGATTCTAGAACACTCAATGTCGGAAGACGATCCCAATGCTAATACTCAACTGCCCAGTGAAGTCGGAGAGCAACCTAGATGGGGGCCGCGGCACCGAGGAGCTCAGGAACTTGCCGAACTATATAGTCCAGGTGAAAACTTTCCCACAACCTTCAATTGTATAGTTATTGATTGTTGAAACATTGCATTGAACTATTGAATAATTAAATGAAACTGAAAATTGTCTAATGTAGATTAATTTACAACAAAACATAGACTTAACCATAATTATCTCATTTAATAGTCTATGTACTTTGGAACTATGATCTATTTTGCATAGATTGATTGATTGATTATAACAGATTGATTGATTGATTTGATAGTACATATTAACTTAAGTTGATTTCTTTTCTCGTGTTGATAGTATATTTTCTGTATAAGTGAGGCAAGTAGCATAAAGTTCACTTAATATTAATAATTAAGTTATTCACTGTTCCCAAAGAATTTGCAGGAACTGTTAATGTGTTGCTGGTCAAAAGAGCTGCTATTTTTTTACCAGCCTTTTCCCATCTGAAATCCCCTTTTTCTACCAGATTCCTCACTCACTCATTAATTTTCTCAGAGAATTTGCTGCTTCCCAGGTAAAGCTAGATACAGTTACTAGACACAGGTAGTTACCAACTACAGTTACTTACTCTACTGCTGTTAAATGTACCTGTTGGATATAATTGTGTTAGAATAAACAACATGTTTTGTCATTGTAATCAAAAATGTTTTTCTTGTCTCATCAGGGAAACAGTTGCAAGAATTGGTATGTGTAGTAGTCTGTTGCACATTGTGTGTATGTGCAGGAGTTCTTATGGCCAGATATATCCGTGCAGATGCCTCACTATTATTGGCAGCCATAGCTGGTGTACTGACAGCAGATTTTGCTTCAGGGATTGTCCACTGGGCTGCAGACACTTGGGGAGCAGTTGATCTTCCGATTATTGGCAAGGTATAAATCAACAGAAATTATTTTTATTTTATGTTATTATCAAAATGTTTATTGTATTATGGATAGTAAGTTCTTTAGTATATAAACAGTGCCAAATTCATGAATTCATTATATTTTACTACAAGACATCTTAAGTGAGAATTACAAAAACTTCTTTGAAAGAATTGTCCACACAATTTAAAGTAAAATCATATTTTTTTGCAAATTAAAAAGGAAAGACTTTTCATTGGGTCCATATTTAAGTAAACTACAGGATTGTAAATGTAGTTGGTTTATTTTCTAATCACTTATATTTTGATATTAAAAAACCTTTAGTAAATTGTGGGTTTCTATTATACTTCCTGATCTAATAGGGAAACCTGTTCTTAATGAATTTATGTTGCATCACAAAACATTATATAACATTTCAAGTCAATTAGGCCTATTGTTTTAGTAATTTTGGGATGAATGAGTGAGTAAATCACTTAAATAAGTAAATATATTTTATTTTTGATAGTTAGTATATAGATGTTCATGTACTTATGTAGTACTATCAATTTTTTTAGTAAATTACAACTCCATTTGTTAGAATAAATTACTTAACTATTTAATTGGAAGCCAATGTTCTATACAATGCATTGTAATCTTAGGCTAAATTATGTTTACCTTTCATGTTCAATTTATACATTGTATAACACTGATTACAGGCTAACTCTAAATGCATACAAGTACATAATGTTCACAATAAAACTTAATAACTAATAAACATAGAACTATTTAAATATTACAAAAGACATAAGTAATAAAAAATGCAGTCATGCTTTAAAAACATAAACACTATTTAAGAAAAATGTTTAGTAAAATGTGTTAATAATGAACTGCCTTAATGGACTGCTACTCACCTTTCTTTAATAAAAATGTCTAATAAAAATTGTATGGTATTTAAAAAATAATGCAAATATAATAAAAAATTATAATTTTGACATACGTCTTACAAAATGTGACGTAAAAATAATGCGTCAAATATTTCACTGCAAAAACAAGTATTTATTGACTTTGAAATATGTGATTTATAAAAACTTTATAAGTAGATAAGTAGCAACCTATTAAGGTCCTGCTGCTGGCCACCTGCGTTCTCTAGAATTTAGGGATTTTAAAGCGCAGATCTAGAATTCCTGCCGTGATCGGCGAGATTACTTACGATGTTCTCCTACACTGAAAAAAAAAATGTTGGATTAAAGTAAAAAAATCACGCACATTAGTTTCTTTTTAGTAAGCGAAACTTAGGGTTTGAACCTCTGTTTTCTCTGAACGAGAATCTAGGCCATTATGATTGTATGGATTCTTTCAGAATTTTTTACGACCGTTCCGTGAGCATCACATTGATCCTACATCAATAACGCGCCATGATTTCGTTGAGACGAACGGCGACAATTTTGCAATAACAATACCAGTTTTAGCACGAATTGTCTGGCAGTTGCTCACATATGATGACATCACGATACACAAGCAATTTCATTGGATCTCCTATTGGTATTTGTGCTGTATTTTTGTCGCGATGACAAATCAGGTATGGACACATTTTCAATACTAAAACGTAATTAATTGAATCTACATTTATTTTAAACCGATGTTGCAATTCTTTGGAGTAATGTTTTTAAAACTATAGCATCAGTTTGATGGCTTCGTTGGCGCAGTGGTGCGAGTACTCGCTTTGCTAGCACAGGTCCCGGGTTCGATCACCGGTACGACGAATTTAGGAAATTGTATTTTCTAATTTGTCTGAGTCTGGACTGGTGACGGACCCCAGCAAAAACGTATCGCCAAAGAAATTGTGCTCAAGTACGATGCTGTGTAGAAACTATAAGGGGTGTATCATCACTTACCATCAGGTGAGATCACAGTCAAGCACTAAACTGTCAGCAATAAAAAAAATTCACCGTTAGACTTAATTGAGCGTAGGGCGACAAATTTGAGAGCAATTAAAGAGAAGAAGAAAAGAAATCAAATAGATTTCCTTGTAATAGTTTTCGGATGCCTTACATCAATCCGTGATACATATTTCGACCATGGTCTTTCCATCGTATTTGTCATTCTACGATGCAGCAAATTTCCATATTCTAGAATAATCACATACTTGACCTTGAAACGATAACTAGATAATGAGTCAAAAAAATGTTTTTTCTCGAACGCTGTATTTCTTTTACCGCACTAAAGTTGTCAATAATATTTGTATAAGAACAGATAATTGCAGACTCGATTACGACAAATCTTGAATACGTGTAAATCATATATGTCAATAATGGTGTATTTTTATTTCTATCAAGTTAGCATATGAGTGTGATCTTACCTAATGGTAAGTGGTGACACATTTCAATATAATAGCGCTTTGAGACGAATACAGGTACTTAACCTCTAAACATATAATAAATAGGGGCACGTTCTTGCTGGTATGGACCACCATAGCTAGTTACCAAACTAGCCACGACCGAAACCACCAATCAGTCCAAATCTAGACATATAGGAAAATTTAATTTACTAATAAATACTATTCTGGCTAAAAGAACTAACTATTAAACTCGTCTATAGTCTCGTAAGTGTTAGTAATATTACTTATAATATCGAAATTTCTAGTTTCGACAAAGACGTAGCCAATATTATTTTTTGTAAGACCAGGTATCCGCTAAAAAAGCAGTTTAAACATTGTTGGCATTTCAAGGGATGAGGGGTCGGGTAATAGAACTAGATATAGTACTTTCCAAAAGGAACTGTCCTATTTTTTTAATAACCGATAAAAGTACAAATTTCAACATATATTAAATGAAAATTAAAACTACTAAAAGTGCTAATGCGTTGCATTTGAAATTGCGTTCCATAGTAACTTAAAAAATGAAGGCTGTCATTGCGCACCTTCCAGCAAGCAGGTAATATTTCGTTGCAATTTTATGGCCGCGGCGTATTTCATTGATTTATATATGAAATTAAAGATCTTTTATCCTGTAATTTATAAACTACGATTGCCTGTGTAAGGTAGCTACCGTCTATTAGTGATCACTTTTAAAGATTGATTTAATTTTAAACATCATGAAAACGGTTTGATTATTTGTTTATTGCACCAGTAGAGACAATCATCGTTGTAAAGTTAAGCACATGTTGAAGCAAGCGTTCATTGTAGATTCACAAGTGGTCACATACGTACTTCGGATTGCCCACGTGGGTGGTATGGCTGCAGGAATGGCACGTGGTATTACCCCGTCGCCATCACCGCATACATCACGTTGCGCCGCACGAGACTTACTTTTGCATAACGACAGGTTGGCTTAATTGGCCATTAGAAAAGTTGCACTTTTGGTCAACGCTTGAGGTTATTATTGAAGCTTTGACGGGTTGCAAGCCCCGCGCTGATGACATGAAGTGGGCCCAGAAGCGTTCCTAGAACTGACTCTGTCCATTAAAGTAATTTTTTATACTATTTCATCTAGTTTTAATAAAACAATCGGTAAAAAATAATATTAATTTGCTAAGAAAAAGTGTCTTGCTCTTTATAAGTTCTATTGCTTAAGAGTGTGATAAAAGCGATTATTATAAACATAAGAATTTTTTAATATGATGTAAGCGAAAATATATTTTTATATTTTTTTGCTGCTCGGTTTTAAAGATTTTGATGGAAACTTTGTTTTTCTTAACATCGTTGTGTATTTTTTAAAGATAAATCGATGACATATTCCGCCTGCAACCTCTTATCCATCGTCATTTGTCATTGTTTAGACGTTATTATCAGGCGCACTTATCTTATCTAAAATACTTAAAAGAGTTTCAAATATTTTGCACAGAAGATTTGATATATTAATATTTTAAGATGCTTAAAGTGAATACCAAAACGTATATTATACACTAATATAAAACGTAGATAGTCGTTTGAATTAAATTGAACCTGTGATAAAGTAACATGACCTCTATCTCGATACTTAGAGAGATGACGAGGTATGACAAATACACTAGTTAACTATTATTTTAAATGTTGAAGCAATAGTTTTCGACGTACGAGTGATACGATTGGTACATTAGGACTGAAAAACTCATTATATGATGTACCCTTATGTTCGTAATAACTTTTGGGTACAAAAATAAATAGTTTTAATAAGAAATCTAATTACAAACACCTCATATATGACATGGTTAATTTTCTTGTTGATACAATGTGTAATATATATATACTACGTAATAAAATAATTGCGTGTCTACAAACTGATTATATACACATAGGTACACACTCGCACACATAATTCTTGTTTGCACCTTTGTGCAATTTTTTATGAGATTTTATATATAAATGTACTATGTGTTGTCTATTTGCTCCCATTGTTCGCTATTGCAAAATTGATTGTTATTTTAGTATTATATTAAACTTAGCGTTATATTAGAATGGAAATTATTCGACTATTAATTGTTATAAATTCATTCTCTTGTGAACGCTTAAAAAAGAAACCAGTTACATCCGTACTTGTGGGCTGATATTTCGATCGTTTTACTTTTAACTGTATATTCAGCTCATTAAACAAACTATTCAGAGTCCAGCCTTGTGAAAATTAATATCAGGTTAGAAGTCGGCGGTATCCCACATTCCCAAGCCGCAGAAAGTACGGTTAGCCGTCGGTAGTGTGCAAGATCTCTTTCCGATGGTGCCAGATTTGCTACCCCATTGGACTAGAGTGTGAAGAAATAGAGAGTGCACTAGTCTTTGCAATGCACCTGAGTACCAAAAGACCTCAGTTACCGTTGATACCGTTGCGCTTCCATGAGGCGACTGAACGTCAAATAACCGAAAAAAGTAAAAATAAAAATGAAATACGTAAAAGGTTCTTTATAAACTTTTTATGATCACAAAAAATTTCAAGAAAGTAGCTCTTTTATTATTCAAGTTATTCAATAAAAAACTCTTCGGAGGTTTCCAATCCCTCGGCCGGCTAAGTTTATTAATAAAAACAAATTTACAATATGCATAACATTGTTTATTTTTACATATAATATGATTATTGCATAATGTATGATATTTATTGTATAATTTCGTAATTGCTTACACAAGCCTAAATCAAAAATTAAATATACAACACATTAAGTTGCGCGTATCAAATAATTTCATTACGTAAGATCACTTGGGAATACTTTAGATAATAAATACAAATGAGCAATTACTTTGTTGCACGAGCAAAGCATAAAGCGTTGGTGTTAGTTGGTTACTGATTTTAATACAAAGGTCTTATCAAAAAAAACTTTAAACAAACGCCGAGCAATTTTTAAGTATCCATATTTCAATACGACGCACAAGGAATCAAACGAAAACTGAAATTTAAATGAAAATTGTCGTAATTTTTTATGGTAAGACCGTATGTTCTCAACTTTTAAACAAATTCGCCTTTATATTATATGAAGGCGTGATGCTATGTAATATAATAATGTATTGCAACTGCCCTGTATGGCAATAATTAGATTACTAACGAAAACATTGATATTATAGTGTTTTATACTTTATTGTTGCTGATAAGTCCCTTTTTATTAAGTCATACTCCTATCAGTTTACTGTTTATTAATTATTTGGCAATTAAATACGGTAATTTTTTTAATTAAGGATCTATTTATTGGTAATTAACATTGTTATTGTGTGATGATTGTTTAAGTATACATTAAATGTTGTTAACGAAAAATCTATATTTATATTTAATGAGTTTGATACATAATTCTTTTATTATATATGTATTATAGGTCTAAAGGCCCCCAGGATTTAAAAAACGATTATGTATCTTATCGAAATAATATTACCATTTTTGAGTCGAGATTTTAATTAAACTATTTATTGTGAAACCAAGTATAGATTTTTTAACATTTAACAAACATATATAAATGTAACAAGAATTATCTTAAAATACATTAGAATAGTTTCGAAGTCTCTATTGTTGGCCCTGTCTAGTGGTGGCCCCGGGGCTTGACGTCGGATACTCTTCCCCTCCTAAATTAATACACAAGAAGGGCTGACTGGTAGATAAAGCTTTGTAGCTTTAAGGCCGCCGTTTGCACTCTGTGCAATAAAGTTTATAAATAAATAAATCCGGCCATGCATTATAGAAGTCATTCCACCCAAAGTATATAAACGTACAGTTGAAATAGTAGAACTAAATGGAATTTGTCAGTTCTACAATCCCATAAATTTTAAATTTCTACTGATATTTTATAATTTACTTTAAAGATTTTTTTGTATACAAATTGTATATACTGTACACGATAAGTATTTTTACTAGTTTCTTTTTATTTTAATATTACCTCTATAATTCATGACAACAATGCATAAATTAAATCGTCACTATACTTAAAGCATTTGTAATAGTGAAGAATATTCATGTCGACAAGTATTATTAAATTTCATTTACTATAATTTGAGTTTTAGTTACGTTAACAAAATAAACGTTAGTATTGTGCGCAAACGCTCGAACGCCGGATGACTTCAATACGATGTAATTGAATGACCGTACATGACGTCGCTCTGCTCATTGAGTCTAAGGGTATTTACGCACTATGCGGTTAGACGGAATGCAGCCAGCCGTACGGCTGATCGTAATCCAACATTTCTATGAAAAATTCGTTTTTATACGCACTGCGATGCGGCTGCCGGCTAACCGCTCCGGGTTAACCCAACCGCAAACCACGAAAATTTTCTAACCGCATATTCCGGTTTGGGTTGCGGCTCTCCGCCACCCGGTTAAGCGCATAGTGCGTAGGTGCACAAAGATTTACAATTTTTTTTAAAGAATAACTTTACGCACGCTTGAATGCTTAGCTGGAGAATGCATGACGTCGAACATACTAAATTGACATATTTGTAGACAAATAGTATATGTATATACAAGTATACATATACTATTTGTCTATATGTTTTAAGTTTGTCGTGTGGCCTAAAGCACACTCGTTTTTTTATTCTCTTTTGATATTAACACATATCTCCATTAGAGTTTAAAAAAAGCCGTTTAATTGTGTTTCCATCCCCACCGCGTCTTGTCCTGTAATCAAATTAGGTTTTCGTTTATATTGCTGTATACATCTATGTCTGAATGTCATACATGTATGTCTATATACTAGTCCTTAAGATTTTTCTTTTTTAATTTGTTTGACTATTATTAAAGGACAAAAAATTGGACGGACATTTAGATCTTTGCACTCCACATTTTCCATAATGCATAGTATTCTGCTTAAATTGGACAAAAACTAGGGAATTTTTGAATCCTATATTATCATACAACGTATTTTCAGCGCCTTATAGGAATTTGTTCCTTATGGAATCACTTTATTGTTATGTTGAGTAGTAGAAAATTGTAATATACTTCTGATGATTATGTGGCCATGCTTATTTAACCAAAAAATAACTGTTGATGGCATTCAGTGATCAAAAAAATATTAACACATTATATGTTATAAATTTCGACATAGTAACCTGACATTAGTTATAGCAATAAACTATTTGTAATATATTCTGATAAGTTGAAAAAAACCTGCCAAATATATAGTATTGGACGAATACGGTAAGCCTGAAATGCCACATATTTTCCTATAGGCTTGTAGACAAATTTTGTTGTTTTATTACAATTTTCTTAACAAAATTATAATAAATGATGGAAATATTTATATATAAGTATTAATAGCACAGCTGTTTTAAAGGCAGATCCAAAAAAGGACGAGGTTAAAAAGCCATCAAAGCTTACTGTGTAAAAAACTAAAAGTCCTTAATAATAGCATTAGATTTGATGTATTAACTCCCCATATAAATAAGGATTGCCACTATTCGATTTGAATAAAAGATTAGTATTTATTAATACTAATATTATAGTAGATAGTTAGGCTGTAAACTGCGGAGAATACTTACGATAAAAAAAGCTTCTTTAGCGACATATGATATGTAGTGTTGTATAATATTCAGGGTTTTTATTAAAATTATTGAAATTAAGAAACTTCAATAATTAATTATATTATTATTACCAAGTAAAAAACCTTGATATTTTTTGCTAAACTTGTGTCATTCCCATTGGATCTGCCTTTACTTGTCTTAATTTTAAGTACGGCCTATTTTGATATACTTTTTTATAAAGTGCTTTTTTTCTACTGTATTAAAATATTACGGTTCTGAATGTTGTTGCACAGCAAAAAACGATGGCAATTATAATAATAAGGATATGGCTTTAATTTACACGTAAGTTTCATTTTTTTAAATTGAACATGATTAAATATAATTTTCAGTTTAAATTGTGTTTTTTTTTTCACCACCGTTCATAAATATAATAAGGAAATCCCATTTATTTTAAATATACATACGAATATTTATTTATATGTCACTAATAATTTTTAAGGTCATATTACTTACAAGCTGAACCCGCGACTTCGTCTACGTTGAATGTTATTTTCATAGGTTTGAATGGGAAGCATTTTCATTAATTTAGGCATACTCCTTATGTGATGAGTCAATAGTTAACGCCCGCAACCCCCCTTGCGGGCGGAATTTCATAAAATCCGTTTTTAGCTGACCTCTACTCGGCAAAAAGAACATCCCTACCGAATTTCAAGTCTCTACGACTTATGTTTCCAGAGATATCGTGTTCAGTCAATAGATACCTAGATATATATCTCTCTCTATATATATACCCAATATAAAACCCTTGTAAATGTATATTTTTTTGGTCTTTGCTATTTTTCTATCTGACTTAATTTATGAAAAGGTTTAATGATATTGTATTATGATTAAGACGGATAGTTTCGTTATGGCAGAATAGTAGTATGCTCAACTAATTTTTGTCTCCCACGAGAAAGTAGATATTCTGCATACACGCAATACTTGTAGATAAAATTATCGTCTGTCTGCTATTTTATTCCTGCGAATCACTAAAACTGCTTTCGGAATCCCCTTAGATTTCGTTCGATCTTTTCGTAGCAGGTAGCAGATTATCCCCAAAGCCCTATGGTAATATAAAAATTTGAAAATCTCGCTAATTTTTAAGACGTCTAGAGCCATAGTGGCGGGACTTCACCACATATATATTTTTTTTTAATTCTCGCAAAACTAAAAGTGCTATATGATGTGGACTCTTGAATTTAACAACGGATGTGTAAGTATTCTTATGTTGGTTTTGAAATGGTTAATGTTTGCAATAGAAGTTTCTACATTTGAAGTTTTCAAATTCATATAACTACTTGCTTTTGTTCAATTCTTGCCATTCATTCCCTTAACACGTTCACAATCCCCATATAAAAAAATCCAACCCCATAAGTCTAATTGTTGATAAGATTTATACGTAATAGAAAAATGCCTTCGTTATGGAAAATGATTAATTTTCCGCTGGAAAATTGAAACTGTTATTACGATTTTAATTGGAGTAATTTTTCAATTTGAAAATGCAAATTAAATTATGCAACTTTAGTGCGTATAAATGGGTATTTTTTAATGAAGTCATTAGGTTAATTAATTTAAAAATTATTTATAAACGGCAAAAGATGTTTTGTTTCAAGAAATATTGGAAATGTCATGAATAACATTTTGTCAAAGGGTAAGATAACTGCTATAAAAAGCCACATTGAATCAATACCTAACAACTACCACTATCACTTTTGTCAGGATTTAACAATCAATTACTTTTATTGCTAAAACCCTTAACGCAAAAAAATTCCTATTATTTAAGCTGGACTGCTTAAATTTATAGGTTTTCACAGTCCTTTTTATATAAAAACCTATAAATTTATAACCTATATAGTCTGTTGTATCGAGTGCCAACACAATGTAAATTTGTCAAAGTCAAACACAACAAAAAGAAATTTCTTAACATAAAACTATTTACACCTTTTATATAAGAAAAGCTATATGTAAAATTGGATAAGAAGTATTACGGGAATTCAAAAGCTATACGTGTTACCAATAGCCATTATGGACCTGAGAGCTGAGAAAATAGCGAAAGCTCGACAAAAGGTGAATTTAAAAATCTCGTATGATAAAACATTTTTACTACTACATTACATTATAAATAAAAATTACTATTATTTAATTTCAGTTAAAAAATCATCAGGAAAAAAAAAATTTGGCTTTTCAAAAAGAGGATTGTAAAAATGATGCATCTGGCGATAATCAAACTCAAAAAAATAATCTTTCAAATGTCGACAGTACCCTTACGCACGGCCAACAATATGAAAATAGTGGAAAGGAATTTTCAAATGAAAGAAATTGCGATAACGATGAAGGTAATATAAACGATATTAATGTTACAGAAATTCTAATTTCAACTAAAACAAACTTAGAGATGCAAATCATGAATTTATCTCAAAGATTAAGACATTTTGAAAACTCATATATACTCGAAAGTGATAATCACAATGTGTCGAAAGAAAAAATTGTATCCTTAGAACAAGAGCTAAGTGACTTATCAAAAAAATATCTTAAGGCCCAGGAAGACCTCTCTGTTAGAGATAGTAGCTTAAACAACCTTAAAAATTTAATTAGAAATGCTAATGATGAAAACAACAACTTAATAGAGCAATTAGAATTAACTAAGTCAATGTTAACAATGAAAGAAGCTGAAAACATACAACTGAATAATAAAGTATATTCTAATCAGCAACAATTAGATTCATTACAGCTTCAAATACAACAACTAACTAACAACACATCAATTCAAGCAGAAAGAAATTTAAAGTCTTCTGATGAAACAGAATCATTAATAAGGAAAGTCTCTAATTTAGAACAAAGAATAGAAGCACTACAAAAAGAGAAAGATCAAATAAATACCCATTATGAGCATTACATGAAAGATTTAAATAGTAAATTAAAATCAGAATTAGCTAAAAATGAAAAGTTGTCAAAAGACATACAAGAATTGTACAACAGAGAAAATAGTCTCATTGAACAGATCAGTGACATGGAAATTCGGCTACAGAACTATGACCCCAAAAAAATAGATAAAGATCAATCACACGATATTTCTACCACCTTACAGAAGGACTACCAGAGTATCCAAGTAAGAATATTTACATTATAAACTGCAATATATCAGTTGAACATAGTGCATATATATTTATTTTAAGTTAAACTATGATTAAATCTTTAATTAGGTAATACAAAATTCTATTGTAATTCTGCTATAGTTTAGTCCTCTAGCACAACATCATTTTTTTTAATGTAGGTCTCTCTATGCAGCAGATATTTTTCACAAACTGACTTGTAGTATAACAGGTGTGATATGTCCTACAAAAATGTTTATTCACTCTGGTTGGACTATTATGTCTTCTAAATTATATAGTCAACAAATGGTGTCAGGCAGTAGAAAATGATGTGTTAGAAATAAATAAGCATCAAATTTCCATTTTCTAAACTGAATACCATGAAGGTAGGCTAGGTATAGTAATAACATCCATCTACATGAACCACATTAACCTTCAACAACTATCATTTAACTAAATTAGGTGGCATTAAAAGCACTTGATACAAGCAAGATTAGATCTGACCAAGCAGATGAGTTAGCTCAAGCTGGACCTCTCAAGATGATTTGTAGGTCCTGACCCTGCATTGAAATAACACTGAATAATAAATTCTTCAAAAGAAATTCAGTAGAAGACAAGTAAGGTATGCTGTGGCAATAGCAACAAGCCACTACAGCATAAAGGCTATGTAAAGACTAAGGGTATTGCAGAATAGTCTATATGAAGGGTCAATGAGGAAGAAGAAACCATTAGGCAACTAATGTGATTGATTAGCCAAATTAATCTACTGGGAGTGGCCTATTCACAACCAGACAACTTTAATAGCTCTTAACCAAAGCCTACCCTCAAACTCCTAGAATGGTTATTTCAGGTTGCCTATGGAAAACTAAATGGTGGGATGCATAAAAAGATTCACAATCACAAGGGTGGAATTTCTATTAGTTAAGAAGAATTTATTACCTAAGTGGATCCCACAGTAAAATAATTATACAATTTACATTAAATCCTGATTTAATATCTTTAGATCAGTGGATAACCCTATTGACTTTTGATTATTTGGGGCTTCAATCTCAGAGTCCTTTCGTTTTACCAGTAAGAATGTTATGAAAGTTTCTCTAGATTATCAACACATCACAGTTTTCTCACAATATAACTAAAGAACTGTAGTATCTCCTATATGCAACTTTCAGCTCTTCCACAAAAGAGACATTGGTTCTTTGTGCAGTCCAGTCCTTTCATTATATAGCTAAATAATTAAAGACATCTCCATTATTAATAACCTATACATTCATTAATATGTATATACATATTATATTTCTAGGAAGAACTAGCAGAAAGCAAAGCTAAATACAGATCTCTCCAGGACCAGTACAGGCACAGTTTAGCAAAGATTGAAGAATTAAACCAAGGCAAACAAAGTGAATGTGATAATGAAAACTTTAGCATTGAAAAGTTAAATGCAGATATAACAAGTAACAAAATTGCAGCACAAAGAGCCACAGAACAAAATAAAAAATTAAAATCTGATGTTGAAAATCTTGAGCAAGTTATAATCAAGATAGTAAGTTATTATTTCTCACCATGTCAATATAAATGAAAAACAGTGTAGTGTATATACACTAAATAATAAGTTTTTAAGTGGATTAGACTATGATATATCATGAAAAGCATTTTTATCACTGTATATGTACACCATCAAGAATTGTGCGATTGTATTTATTTCTTTTATAACATATTTTCAAAATGATGGTATGTACTCTTTATTCATGGTATGGTGAAAGTCCATCAAAACATTATTTTAAAGCAGCCATTTTTAAGTAAATATACACACCTGCATATTTAGCGGAAAATAAAAAAAAAAATATATTAGAATCATATAAGGTTATGATACTGATATCAAACCTTTATTTTTTTTATGTTCTGCTTAATATGCTGGTGGGTATATATTTTTAAAATCATAGTATTATTGATTCTATAGTGGATTAAAAGATCATTCCTTAATTTTTAATTGTTAAATTCACTGCAAATTATCATATAACTATTGTTACTTAAACAATTTCAGGGCAAGGATAAATTAGATCTTACTGAAATGTGGACACATGAAAAGCAATTAAATAAGGGATTGTCACTTAAGTTGGCTGAAGTAGAAGAAAACTTAAAAAATATATCAAAACAATTGAAAGCAAAAGATGACGAAATGATAAGATTACAAAATGAAAACCGGCAGTTGGAAAAGAAATATGGAAATATCTTTGAACAAATACATGATCAAATTAATGAGAAACATGATGCAGGAGATAATCACAGTCATAATGCACATAACACATGTCATCATCATCATAACGACAATAATTCAATCATCATATCCCAGTCATCGCCAATGGACATAAAACTATCTACTGCACAGCTGGAGATTAATGATGATAATGTTATTCCAAAAGATGATGCTATGAATAAACTGCAAGAGCGTTTCTTAAACATAATGGACCAAGTGGCAAATCTATCTGATGAAAAACATAGACTGGAACATATTATTCTACAGTTACAAAATGAAACTGATACCATTTGTGAGTATGTCGCTTTATATCAACAGCAAAGGAGTTTGTTAAAGAAACGAGAAGAAGAAAGGAGTAACCAACTAAAGATTTATCAAGTTGAATGTAACAAATTGAAATGTGACTTAGAGGAACTTCGTCAATTACTTCTAAGATTAGCAAGTGATCCTGAATTGGAAACACTTTTAAAACAAGAGGGGAGATTTAGCGAGTTAACTAGGGTTAAAGAATTGCTTGAAAAATTACAAAACTGTTCATTAGTCAATCCAAACTTTAAAAATTTAGATTTGAATATATTTTATCCTTGTAGCTGTTGTTCTGGTCAAATCATTGACATTTAATTATTTTTCAATTCGCTAAAAGAATGAGTTTATACAAAAAATATTATTGTTAAAACATAGATATAGAAGTATACATCTAGCAATGTTTGTGATAATAATTTACACATTTCCCAATAAAATGAAAGTTATGTTGACTATATAACTCGCAACATATTTTAGAATATTATTGTTTACATGTAAATGCATTCCATGTAATAATTCATTGGCAATAAAAGGGTTAAGCTCTTATAATAATGCATCTTTATATAATCTACTATAATGTAGTGCTATATTACATTTTATTATATTTTAGTAGCTACAGTGTTATCTTATTTAATTTTTCTTATCATATGATAAAACGTCGTTCTTGATTCGTAGTTAGGTTAAAAAGCTAAGATTAGCCTATTAGATTGAACGCTAAATTTAGTTGTCTGTATGTCCTGTTGAGTAGTTAAGCTTGTAATTTAACTTGTTATACTTATATATATATTTATTAAACTTAATCATGGTATACTCCTCACATGGTACCCGGTGTGCTTCGGAAATGTCGCTAGCTAGCCTTCCCAACCACAGCATGACACCTGATACCTCTCATTTTATTTCATCTCAATCTGTTTACTTAACAACGCATCTATATGTTGGTGTCTAAATCGTGTTTCATTATTAACTTTCCCAGCTCTAAGTATTAAAAATTTTCGAGTGATCCGAAGGGGTACCAAAAGACCCACTTAATTTGTATAGAAATCTAAAATAGAATTACCGGAACATTATGTGCGTACCGTTACGCTACCATGAGGCAATGGGTTCTGCTTAACTTTAGTTGAAGGTTGTGGGCCTCGAGGCAGTGCCTCCTTACCCGGACATCAATTTGATGCCTGGTATTTTGTTTTGCCGCAATCATACGGGCTGGTTCCCCGCTGGCTACGCTAGCGGGTCCATCCAGGTCAATTAATTCAATGGTCAAGTCCGGGTATTGCCACTGATATTGCGTCGTCTTCGCCGTCATCATCGCCTACATCACGAGGCGGCGACAGCAAAAGCTCACGAGGCAGGATACGCCCAGTGTTTGCTGTTCTTGGGTGCTGGCTGGCAATGCCGTGGAGGTGTGTGTGTGGGGAGTTGTCCGCAAGGCGGAACGTTTTTTTTTTT
>JACTOM010000070.1:5122336-5136990 GCA_015832385.1 Elymnias hypermnestra
TTGACGGCCTCGCTGGCGCAGTGGTGCGAGTATTCGCTTTGCTAGCGGAGGTCCCGGGTTCGATCCCCGGTAGGACGAATTTAGGAAATTGTATTTTCTAATTTGTCTGAGTCTGGACTGGTGGGAGGCTTCGGCCGTGGCTAGTTACCACCCTACCAGCAAAAACGTACCGCCAAACAAAGAGATTTGTGTTCCGGTACGATGCTGTGTAGAAACCGTAAGGGGTATATCACCTCTTAACAGATTAGCGCGCTTCCATCTTAGACTGTATCATCACTTACCATCAGGTGAGATCACAGTCAAGCGCTAATCTGTCAGCAATAAAAAAAAGAACTTCTATCTACCATGCTTTGGCACTGGTGGCGCACATGGCCTAATTCGAGGCATCGGTAACATTGCATCTTCCTTGTTGGTAATATTTGCAGCCTTGCGTTGATCCATCCCACGCGAATGCGATTTTCTTCTGCGAGCTTGCGAACCGCGGCTTATTCCTTTTTTCTTGCCTTGGTTGAACTTGTGGTGTTTCCCTACATGTTTTGGAAGTATCCCCTTTCGTTCCCGGGAGATGTACCTCAGTTCTTCCAGGGAAAAGTTCCGCCCGAAACTCTGCCAGCTTCCGATTCATTAAAAGAGTAATTTGCTCTATTAGTGGATTCGCGCCCGAGAGAGTGTCTTCGGTTTTGCTAACGTGGGTATTTTCACATATTCCTCCAGTACCATCGCCTTTCTGAATTGCTTGTTTTTTTGATTGCCCTCCTATTGCTGGTTGACGTCTTTTCTGCGGTGTCGGCGCAAATTGTGAGGTTCTAGACGTTGTTGATGTGTTTGAGAATACTGAGCTGTCGGATAAATCTGCATCACTATCATTCCTACTCAAAGGACGCAAGAACAAGCGCGTTTCTCCTCGCAGGCCTTCTAAATCTTTTACGGTCTCATTATTTTTATTGTTTGTGTTATCCATTTCTGATCCCACGATTATGGGGGAAATTGTTGGTCCCTCCGGGTGGTGCCCCCTGCACCCGGATAAGCCTACATGTGACTCACCACGGGTTTCGGCCGGTACCCTGGCGAGGGTCGCACTAATGACTGACCAACCCGTCAGCCATACATCCCCTCACGGTGCGCCGCCGCTTGGGATTTGGAGTAATTTTTTAGAGAAGTTTTCTTCCTCGCAGTCCAGCCGGCTAAGGCAAGACTCTCGTTCCCATTGTAGGCCGCGAGACATGACCACGACACCTCTCTTTATGGGATTACGAGCTGGACGATGGCTGAAGTCTGTGAAGACTTTAACCAACTCGGTAGCGATTTTGTCGCAAACCGAGGCCGTTCTTGTTTCTCCACTGTGCCTTCTGCTATAGAAGGATACGTGGAAAGACACCACCTCTCTGTCACGTTATTAGCCATCAGTCAATAGGAGCGAGTACCTGTTATTAATTGACGCCCAGGATGCACCGGCCCGAGATACTACTCCTCACGCAGAACGTATCCTAACGCGAAAAATAGCAACTGGGCACTCGTGGAGGTTACCTGACTCAGCACCCCATTCGCCAAGTTCCGGACGAACACCTCCACGTGGGCGTCCTGGTGTCACGGTGGCTGACGACATTTCTGACGTACCTCAGAGCTCCTACTATCATACGTAGGCACTTGTTCTGCTGGATCTGCAGCTTACTCCTCTGGTACATGAGCCATGAGTACATACCATGAGCAGAAAGAATATCAGGCAGGAGCCGCACACGTCAGTCTGGAGCGGACTCGTTTCAGTTTGGCTTTTATTGGGAGACTAGAGGTAAAAAGCGGCCGAAGCAGCAACCAAGCCGCCGCAGCCTGGGCCACGGCGTGAGTCACCGTGTCCGCCACGCGCAGATCGCGATCAATGCGGCACCCCAAGTAGCGTACTGATGTCTGCCACTCTACGTCCTGCCCCCCGATATTCAACTGACGATGCGGCTCATGACGGCCGAACATAATGGCCGACGTCTTATCAACGTTGACAGACATCTTCCACTTGTCTCGCCAGACCGACAGCAGATCCAGCAGACGTAATTTGATAACGACGTGTATGTGATGTTTAGTGTAAGACGACGTGTTGTTGTCGCTCTATGCCGACGACAGCACGTCGTCTTCGACGACAGTTTCCCTCTCGCCCAGAAGGGGTCGCGGAGGGTAGGGATATCATCCGTGTACGCCGCGTTCAGGCTTGGTGACAAGCAGCTGCCTTGGGGAACTCCCGCACGGATTTCACGGGGCTGCGAGCCGTTCTCTGATGTTGGAAGGCGGTATAACGGTGGAGGCCTCCTCCTTAGCCTTCTGAATAGGCGCCGTGATGGAGATGGCGGCAGCCTCCACCTTGTCGGCCGTGGCTACTTGCCCTTATAGCTTCAGCTCGTTTAGGCTTCCATGAGGTTGAACTGACATCAAGCGCCAACTTGTCAGCAATAAAATGTAGTACGCTATTTAACCATTTGACGCTTATCGTAAAATAAGGTTTAAATCTAGTGAATTTCATACATTTTAAACCGTGGACTAAGGTTTCATATCATGATATGAGCAATTGCACTCAATCTCGGCGTGTTTGCGAAACTAACATTAAACCCGCGTGCCCCCTAGTTTACCGCCGGCTCAAAGTTAAGTGACCATTTATATTATCTATAGCCCTTTTTGACGTTAGCTTGGTTTTGAGCCGTTGATCTAATACATGGGTCGGCAATCTTATATAAGATAAACTAATTTTGCATCATCATCGTTACTAGTATTTGTATTCCTGCGGACCGCTCCCCTGATCTAATAAATAACGACCCAAAATAAATCCACTATGTGAAATAAGTGTAGTATAACCTAGCGGCAGTCAACCTGCGTCAATATAAAAGCGAAAGTCTAAATTCAAATGGCGACAAAACAGTTAACAATTCGCCATTTAAATTTTTTATAATAAGGCACTTTGGGTTTTTGTTATCAATAACACTATTTTTAGACGATTTGCGCTTTGGACAAGAAAGAATGGGATAGGTTTCTTAATATTGTTTATAGTAACGAAAAATAGATATAAAGACAATAATATCTTCTAAATTATTTAACATTGCTTGAAATGAGATTCGAGATTAATTTGGGCCAAACTTAGCAGTGGTCCCGTAAAATATACTGCATTCTCGACATAACCGGGATAAATATTTAGGGTTAGATGTTAATATAAAACGTAATGTATACATAGAATGTATATGATTTTGCAATAAAACATTGTTTTAACATTAAAAATCGGCCTTTACAATTCACCCTTACTTTAAAAATGAAAAAAACATCTTTGACATGTAACTACACATTTATTTGGAAGATTCGATATCTCATCACTTTAATATTCTATTTCAATACAATTACAAAACTGAGCAATGAAAAATCAACATTTCTCTAACGTTACTAGGCTGGGACAACAGTTGATTAATGAGTTGTTTGATATCTTAAGAATATATCGAAGCCTCGTTATAATAAAACACATGTAGTGAGAAATTACCATTAATTATCCAATTCCTACTATAAACTCACATTTTGCTTATATACACACACACACGCACACATATTATATATGGAATATATATAATATGTGTGCGTGTGTTCAATTCATTCAACTTTAAATACACTTAAACCTGTAGAGGATCTCAAAGTGGTTTTTTTTTCAAGTATTAAAAAATTAACCTTTCCGGCGCTAAGTGTTGACTTGAAGTAAATATCGCGTATAAACTGTTTGCGTTTTTGTTATCAAAAACAATATTTTAAAACTATTTTTGGCAATAGAAAACGTAAAAACGTTTCGTTGTTAACATTTTTATTTGAGTTAGGGTTTTTTCAGTATTATTGTTGTTTGTGTTATATTCTTTTTAATCGTAAACTGGGTTAAATAATCGCAGAAAATGTGAATATTATAACTCTTCTAATACTAAAGTTACTAAATTGAAACTATACATGGCTGATATGAAATCCCCCGCTTCAGGCCGGCTAGGTTAATAAATATATTGGAAGAAAACGTAAACAGCTATCTAACAATAGATGTGAATTTGAAGATTACGTGTATGGTTTAAGCTGCTTTCTGTGTAATAAGTTCGTGCTAGATGGCATATAAATTTTGTTTAATTTTTTTATATTATTTATTATCGCGATATCATAGTCCCTGAAACCTGGATTTTTTTCAGTCCGGCTTGAAATTACCGTATACATATATGTATATATAGTTATGTTACATATCTTACATAATTCGAGATATTTTAATATTAGTATCCGCTGTATACGTGTATGTGATTTGACTACCTCCTAAAGGACTGGACCGATTATGATTAAACTTACTAAAGTTATGCTTAAATTTATTAAAAAATGGTTTATGTTTCCAACTCGAAACAACGAAGGAAATCTGGAGAAATCTAATCCATATTTCTTTGATTTGGGAACTATGGGAATGAAAGCAACACCTCATCCAACCTAGTAACGCCCTTATCTTTAATTTATGTTGATAAACCAGCTGATTAAACTATTACGAGGTAACTAGTTTTTAACTAAAATAAATAGTAGATTTTTGGTATTGCTTAAAATACATTCAAATAATTATATACATTGCTACTCGTTTCTATGAATCCAGGCTACAGTTTGCTTGGCGTGCTTCATCCACGACATCAAAAGGTGATCTGAAAAAAAAAATACCTACAATAAAATTGTACACAATATTTTACGAGGTTTTTATTTGTTACACCAACGACATAAACAAATAAAACTTACAAGCCGATAAATGCACAAACTTTCACAATGTCAATGCCTTAAACAAATTAATTACGCGGATGCATTTACTGCATTTCTAATGCTATTTTGTAAAGGAAACCTTCAAAATAAATCCAAATCAAAATAATATGTATTCAAGTATGCTTAACAAGATCTTTCGAATCGACGAATCTGTTTTTTTTTGGTAGTATATTACAATAAGGTCATTTTATATATAAATTGAACAAACATACATATATATATTTATATATAACGGGATTCAAGTATATGCGTCGTTTCTGTGATACAAATAACTGCAGAATAAAAATGCACCCCCTGCACTAGACAAATGACCTCATTGGTCTAGTGCAGGGGGCAGTGATTTATACCGAGCAAGGGTGTCTTCACTAAACTATTGCTAGTGGTGCGGGCCTCGAGGCTGAGCCTCATTGCCCGGGCCGATACTCTCGCATAATTTGTTCTGCGGGGATGTTGGGGCTAGGGCGCGCCCACTGTGAGGGCGCGGCCTTGTGGTAGATCTGTTATTGGTTTGTTTGTTGTCAAATCCTGGTGATGTGTTGTCCGGTGTTGTCGTCCTCGCTCATGCCATCTTCGCCTGGATCGCTTGGCATTATGAGGAGTTCCCGAGGTTGGGGACGCCCGGTCGTGGGTCTATTGTGTAGCGGGGCAAACCCGCGGAGGTGAGTGTGGATGCCCTGGTCCGCACGTGCGAACATGCGCCGGGCAAGCGAGCGCCCGAATTCCTCCACAGTGGGCGTCCTCGTGTCTCTGTGTAGTACGTCGTTTCTGACATACCTCGGGGCTTTTAAGATCAGGCGAAGGGTCTTGTTCTGCACGATCTGTAGCCGCTTCTTTTGGTACTTGGAGCAGGGCAAGTATCAAGATGGGGCCGCATATGTCAACCGCGAGCGAATGTAGGCACCGTAGATCCTCAATATGGTTCCTGTTGGTAGCTTTGAGATAAGCGCCGGGTATAACATCGCCTTGGCCGCCTGAGCCTGGTTAACCGCCCTATCAACGGCGGTTGCCATGCTCAGTGTCCTGTTGATATCACACCCCAGGTACCAAACTGAGTTTCTCCACTCTACTTCCTGCTCGCGGATCTTGAGTTGACATACCAGCCTTGCCCGGCCGAACTGGATGGCAGCGGTCTTCGACACGTTGACCGACATTCTCCATCGGTCCATCCAGGCGGGCATGTGTTACGGACGAGGACGACGAGATGAACGCACTGTCATCGGCATAGAGTGCCAGTGATTTATAGTTCATCAAACAGTTGAACTAACAGCTAACAGTAAAACACCATTGGACGTTAAGAACAGAGAATCGATCCAAGAAGATTCTTTGAATATATTTATACTCACTACCATGATCCTGATGATATTTTTATTGTGAGAGTTTATTTTGTATATAAAATTAGTTTTAAAATTGCATGACAATTTACTAGAAAACAATATTTCGATAAAATAAATGCCTTTTTTAAAATTCCATTACAAATATAGTTTGTTTTTAAGCAACACTTCTTTACCTATGCGTAACTTGGGGGAGTAAACTGCTGAATGCGTGACGATAGCGTTCGAAAAAGTGTGATCAGTTATGGCGAATATGATAAATTTCAATATTTGTTAAAAACTAATCTCTCGTGGAAACGTACACAATCGCACACGCGCACTCGCCCGCACACATACACACATGTACACTTTAGTTCGTTTTTTATTGTAATAGTTTTTTTTTTATATATTAGTATTTTGGTTATTTTGTAATCCTAGGTATGGAAGAGCTAGACCTCTTGACACATGTACTATCGTGCTTACTAAGAGGTCTCAACACTGTCTATGTATTTATACACACCGGCATATTTAGCGGAACATAAAAAATATTTGATATCAGTATCATATAAGGTTATAATACTGATATCAAACCTTTATTTAAAATCTTTTTATGTTTCGCTAAATATGCCGGTGTGTATAGTTTGTGTAACGAAATAAACAATTTTAATTTTTTAAAAATATATGTATAAACATGTATAAATATAAATACCTCAGTCGTGTGGTCTAAAGCACACACGTTTTTTTTCTGATTATAGCTCTATAGTGCCTTTATCAAACTCTCATAATTGATTTGATTTAAATGTTTCAACCAGATAATAGTAAGTAATTTCGACGTATATTATTTCTACGAACATACAATATTCTTCAGAGAATTACTAACTATGCGAATCGTTCCATGGTACTTAAATATTATTTTAGGTTCTGTTAAAGTATATAGAATTGTAACATGTGTATACCTGTTAAAAGTGATGGTACAAACTAACTATAGCATGCCATCTTAAGTTTTGAAAATTTTAATATAACAAATATATATTTTATAACTATCTGTTATTGAAACATCTTCTAATCTGAAATAATTTGTCCTTACCTGCTACAACAAACTAGCTATTTCTCCTTTTTTGGGCTATCTAAAGTGGCTTCTTTATTAGGCTGAAAAAATAAATGAATGAATAAAATGTAAAGATTCTTTAATGTTGATGAAAATTAGGTGTAATTTATCTATTTCATATGTCGTTATATTATTTATTTATAATTGTTTCTCGTTATTCCCTATACACATTTAACTCATACAAGAATAATTATACCTATATATAATAATTCTTGTAAGACTTGAAACCTTACTAAGATAGTCACAATTACTATACCAAGTTAAAAACTCATCATTTTAACTACATCGAATGTGTAGATTAATTTATAGAAACGGACGCAATTCCAAAATGCTTGTTGGGTCTTCGATACAAGAAAAATATCCATAGTTCAAAGTTTCAGGTAGCCGTGTTTTGAATTAACGGTGGTCCAAATTATTAATATATACATAAGATACAATAAAACATACCTCAAAGTACCGATGATATAGTACAACACCATAAACACAGCCTACAGAGACTAGAATTTGTATCACAAGCCATACTATTACGTTCCAAACTTGAGCTTGACCAAAGAGTTCTTGTCCATTCTTAACACATAGCACAGATTCTGTCACCATAATGACCCCATACACCCAGCATTGTGTTCCAACTCTTTTGCATCTAGGGTCCGTAACATAGGTATAATACTGTCTGTAATCAAAGAACCAGCTATGAATTTTTTTGCAGAATAAGTAAAACAGCAAAGTGGTGCTGGTTAAGGCTTCATTGAAACGACCAACCTTTTCACCCCCAATCTCTGGTACTGTAAATTCCCTCCCTCATTCAATAAATCTGTATCAAGGCTCAATGTGTTTGTACGAGGATCGATCAAAAAGTAAGCGAGAGCGGTAAGAAAATAAATAAACACTGGCAAGCCTAGCTCGGATACATATTTGTAATATTAATAAAGAAAAATCTTGGATTCTGTTTTTTTTCTGAATGTAGTCATTTGTTTGCTTCGTGTCGGAACGTATTTTCGAAAATGGAGAAAAACAAAGTGCGAGCCGTTATTAAATATCAGTGTTTAAAAAAGTAAACGACGCAAGAGAGTCATTGCGATTTGGAGTGTCTGCTCCGCCATATTCCACTGTCGCAAGGTTGACTTCTCAATTTCGAGTAGGGAGAACGAGCATGGAAGACAAACATCGCTGCGGCCGTTCATCGACGATCAAGAACTCAAGGGTCGAGGTAAATCATCGTAGAAGCAGGGTAACTTTTGCTCAGGAATATCGACTTTGGAACGCGGACCAATGGAGTAGGGCTGTTGGTGGTTTAGTGACGAGTGCAGAATTCTCTTAAATCAAATTGACGGCAGGCAAAGAATATACAGACGCAAAGGAGAACGATACATTCAGACAAATTTTGAAACTACAGTTGCATACGGTGGTGGATCAATAATGGTTTGGGTGGGCATTTGTTTGGGAGCTCGCACAGACTTGGTAGTGATTGACAGAGGGAGTCTGACTGCAGACCGCTATATTAGAGAAGTTTTAGAAGAAAATGTCGTACCGCCCATATATCGGTGACGATTTTGTTTTTATGCAGGATAATGCTCGGCCGCATACCGCTCGGGCAACTCAAGCATATCTTAATGATATGAATATCACTGTTATAGAGTTGCCGGTGAGATCACATTTGGAACCTGCTGAAAAGAAAAGTTAAGTCCAGAATTTCAGCTCCTGCCAACGTGGGTGAACTGCGAATCGCCGTAGTTGAGGAATGGCGAAGACTATCCGAGGATACCATCTATAACATCGTACTCAGTATGCCTAGACAGGTAGCAACTTTAATAAGAGCACGTGAAGGAATTACGCGATATTAATCACCATTTTTCTAATTCAATTAATTGTTATTTTAATATTAATTTTCACTTTTATCGGTTACATAAAATGTTCAAAAATGTTTTTCACAAATAGCCTTTACTCGCAAAATGTGCTCTCATTTTAATCAAAACAAATGAATCTTTAAATAACAAAAGAAGTGTAGTAAGTAGATTTCAAAATAAAACCATATTTTTTAAATTATGGACTTTTATGTTCCGCTTAATATGCTGGAGCGTGTATATCTCACTACTTTTTGATCCCTCGGATTTATAAAAATTCAATGTATATAAAGTGTGTAAAGACTTACAAGCAAATATGTACCTCGTAGAAAGATCTTAAGCATATTTTTTTAGAATTATTAATAAGACAAGAAGGTGCTTTGAGCTTTGTACATAATTACCCTAATGATATAATTACAAAATTTCTTTACAAATTTGTTTAAGGGTTAATCAGCAGACATGTGAAGGAAAATAACAGATATAAACTAATCTGGCAGAATCTAAAGGTTAAGGTGACGAATCGCTTCAACAGCCTAAATCGCCAAATTATGCCCAGTGAAATTTATAATCTAGTGTGAGACTTAGGAAAACTGTACTTATTTTTGTAAATACAGTCCTGTTTATTTTATCAAATAATTTATTCAATCATATTTATTAAAGTATATTAGTTGAAATCCTGATAGCATTTGTGGCCAGCACCCACTACCCTCGTAACAAATTTGGACGGCCTCGCTGGCGCAGTGATGCGAGTACTCACTTTGCTAGCAGATATCCTTGGTTCGATCCCAGAGAGGCCGAATTTAGAAAATTTTAAATTCTAATTTGTTTGAGTCTGGACTGATGGGAGGTTTCGGACACGGATAGTTACTACCTTACCAGCAGAGACATACTGCCAAACAAAGAGGTTTGTTTTCCGGTATGATTCTGGGTAGAAACCATAAGATATATATCCATAAGATATAGGTATATCACATCTTACCAGATTAGCGCGCTTTTATCTTAGACTGTATCATCACTTACCATCAGGTAAGAGCACAGTCAAGCACTAAACTGTCAGCAATATAAAACAAGCAGTTTCCATCCAGGCCAACATTCTCGTAGCATCTGTGACCCACATGAATACCTCATAATATTTGTGGCCTGGACCAATATCCTCATAACATTTCAAATCAAATCAAAATATCTTTATTCAATTAGGCATTTTACAGCACTTTTGAATCGTCAAATTTTTGTTTTTTCTTTTCTTTTCCACACTCTAATTCTAATGTAGGTCTGATGATGATACTCCAGAACGACTTAAAATCTAAAGTTACGAGGGTTCCTTCGCGCCCCGATCCGAGAAGAGCCCACAACAAACTCAGTCGGGTATTCTGTTTTTTTTGTTATCATCATCATTACAATATCATGTTAGTTTAATATATTTCAATTCAAATTAGAGCATTTGAGGCGTAGACTGATAGCCTCACAATATTTCTGACCACAAAGAAAATAAGGTGCTGACCTCTGTGTTGTATTCAATAACCTTAACTTACAGAGAGAAACCATTGGCGAACACTACAATCATAAGGACTTCCTAAAGTCATATATATATATATATAACTTCATTCAATATATAAACTTCCTAAGTTCATTAAATATAAATAAAGAATAATTTGAATGAATTCAATATAAATGAAGGACCTAATATAACTCTAAGAACCTTCTCTGACTAGGTAGTAGCAAAACATTTTGGCTTATGGTACTGGCAAGTCAGGAAATACACCATCATCTTGACAGTTACTAACAATCATAACCACATTAGGTATAACAATATCTAGTAATATATATCAAAAATAATTTATAAACTTTAAATTTATATGGTTTTAAAGGAAATCTCTATAATTATTACACATACCTTACTGAAGGAGCAACAATTACACCAATTAAGCATAGTCTTGCTATTACTAAAGGATGAGAAGGAGGCATTTCAAAAATGTGTTTTAAAAAAAATGTGTTGAGCTCAGAAATTTGCCAAAATACCACGAGTTGGCTGAGTGCAAAGAATCTCATATAAGTACAATTAGGGTCAAGCCAACGTACAGGAGTCCAATGTACTGGAGTGAATTGAAGGATAGCTCGTTTGATTTTCCCAGTAGTTGAAGAGATGTCCCTAAAAATTAATATCTTTTTAAACATTTGTTTGTACAAAAAATTACATAAATTTTTCTTTAAATATATTAATAATAAATATGTTACATATTAAATCTCACCTTATGCTAACCCATTTGTACTCCCTCATTTCCAAAGCTTTACATATTTTCAACCCAACCCATATTCCCAAACCATTACAAATCAGAACATCCAATATGACTGAATCCCACCAGCATTCCAAAAAATTTGGTAAAAGATGAGCAAATGCTATTTCTGTGATTTCCCACATTATAGATATGGCCCAGAGTAAACCAGTGTGTCTAAATAGTATAGCTTTGAACATCCAACCCAAAAAGTGGCCCCAAGCAAACACATCTACATGTGACCAAATTCTAGACAAACTAATATCTGAGCAATTAACTGCATATTCCTAAAAATTATAAAAACTATTAAAATTATTTAGGCTGTTGCCATTTTCCACAATCCTGAAATGTATGTAGCCAACATCAATAAATAAAATTCAAAAAGTTTAATCTATAGAAAAAATATTTGACAAATAAAATCAATTTGAGTATCATCCGATGCACAATTTGGCATAAAGTGCCTTTTATTACAAATTCATGTGGTACAAATTATATTACCATTTTACTAAAATAACTATTATATTTGTAAGGATGATTCCCAAACATATATATGGGATGAACTTTTAAGAACACATTAGTTATTTTTTTGTGATAATAATTATCAATTTAATCAGATGAGCAATAGACATTAACATTACAAATGCTTTTAGTAAGGCCCAATGTTTCTTACCTTATCCATATCAATATGAAAATTTCTTAGATTTGGGTCTATCCAATACATTATTTCATATACAGTAGAGTGACTTTGAAATAACAAAAACAAAAGTGCCAATAAGTAAAGCACTGACATGCCAAAAACAATCCTCCAAACAGCAGGATGAGGTCTAGTAAATGGGCCATTGGGAAATGTAAGTACAGATATTATTAAAAAGAAAAAAATGACACAACATATACCAGCCCAAATGTTATCTTGTATACTAGTTTCATCTCTGTGAAAATAAAAGACATTTTAAAGTTAACAGAAATTTCAAAACTATTCTATGAAATTGTATTTTAACAAATGGATAAAAGAAGCTGCAAAAAGATTAAAGTAAAGTAAAAGAAAGTATTAGGGTTATTAAAACTTACAAAGGTCTTCAAAAAGCAAATAAAAAAAATCAAAATCAATTAATAGTAACCTGACAAATGCCGTATATATCACTGATGCAATTGATACTGCAAGCAAGGTTATGGTGTGTGGTTTGTAAAAGAATTCTAGTGAAATATCATCGACAGGTCGTTCATTTATGTAACTGAAAGCGTCCTTGGATTCATCTGTTGCTACACCAATTTCCATTTTAGTTAATGACTTATTATTATCAAACGATGAAATTGTCTTATTTCGAAAGTAAGTACCAATGTTTAAGTTAGAATTTTCATCTCGTGATCAGATACATCGTAAAATTTTGTCAAGGTGTTAATTATTACTTGTTTAACATTAATCTATATCCTTGAAAATTTGAAAATATTAGATGACCACAAGAGACAAAACAATTGGATTAATTAATTCATGATGACATAGATATTACACTTCCACTCCTATACAAATGTGAGCATATACGAGTTTGAAGTTACAAAATACAAAATGACATTTGACATCTTTTTATCAAGTTGTTTTAAGATCCTGGGTTTCTAGACGATGGAAGTTTTAGGACTAACTTGCAAGGAATTTTCCTATTTCCTATTTCACAGTAAACTTTATAAATTACAATTGTATTTTAATTGAGTCGCGCAACATATATACGTGAAATAAGAGAGTGAAAAATAGAGAATATTTTTTAATACTAATTAATAAACAATAATTAATATAAAAAAGTTGTAGTGAAACATGGTTAAAAGAGAGACTTATGCTTGATTGTTATGTTAAGACTAAACTTTTTCGCAACGTTTATATACTGAAAATAATCACAAAATACACATATTTCTTGTAGTATTTTTGTAACATTACAAATTTAAAAAGTTCTACTACTATTAAGAATTTTATTTCAATATCAATGAAAAAATTCACTTCAATCTACAGCTAACCTTTTTTTACAGTAACAATTCCGCAAAAAAAATTTTGGAAGTATAATTTTTTATACAATACATTTAGCTATGCCTCGTGGTATTATTATCCACATATTTCACAAACTCGTGGTAGTCCGTTCTCAGTGCACGCCGCAAAAGGAATATGTATCCTGAATTTCAAGTCATTCGGATGAATAATTTTGGAGATCTTATGATATGTCAGCGAGTGATTGTTTTTGCTGCTTTTATAACCCGAAGAAAGTTGGATAAAACTCGTTCCTTATGAGTGACTTGGTGAGTCTACGAGATGCAAGGAAAATATATGACGAATTTATAGTCATTCCGATGAATAGCCTTGGACATTTTGAGACGAATATTTCACTATATATTTTTTTAAATTTTATTTATTAGACAAGCCAACAACATTTATATACAGGATACAGAAAGAGGGTAACAAGAAACAATATTACATAACACAAACGTCACTAATAGGCTTATACAGTAATTACATAATATAAATCTACACTAGGAAAAAGGAAACCGCGAGCATTCTTGAACGAATAAAAGTGGAGAGATTGCAAGAGGATGTTAGAGAAGAATATCTGAAAAATTTGAGTGGGCGATTCAAGAGTGAAGACTAAGGAAATGATATTGAAAGTTTATAGAATAAATTTAAAGATGGAGTGGTTGGTGCTGCTATTGATGTATGTGGCGTGTCTAAAAGGAGGAAAGGTAAGAAAGAGAAGAATTTGTGGATGGACAAAAATGTTCAAGCAGCTGTGTGTGAAAAGAAGAAAGCTTGGTCCGAGTCTCTTATACACATCTAGATATAGTTATTTCTATTATTTCTTTTTTACTTAGAATTCCAGCAATATTCTGATGAAGAATAGTTAAAGTAGACTCCTTATTATTAGCGAAAAAATTGGTTTTCAATAAATGGTTGAGAGGCTGTTTGTTTTATTTTGGGAAAATAATCGAGTATAGTTCTTTTAATAGGAACTTTTATCGACAAATTATTATGGGAGTTACTTTGTTTTGAAAAATAATACGGTATGGTACCTTTTTTGTATATATCATGACTAATCGTATTGTTAGGCGTCGAGCTTGTCGGAGTGTGTATGGTTGTTTTGTTTAGTCGGCGTGATTTATGAGATTTCATAAAATAAAGATATTTAGAATCGTAGTCTAATGAATCAATTTGAAGGTTGATTTTTCTGCACAACATAGAAGTATTCTTTATCGACCAGCTATTCATTTTTAGAAAACTACAGTTTTTAAACTTACTACATACCATTTCTAAATTTTCATTTAACAAATTTACATTTAAATAACGATTATACAATACTCCCAAAAC